>OY728119.1:1872633043-1873035543 GCA_963277665.1 Viscum album
AAAAGTGATCAATAAAAATACAAAAAACTTATTTATTTGAAAAGTATCACTTTTTAACATTAAATGATTTTAATTACATCCTAATAAAATTAATTATTTATCTCTTAACAATTAAATTGTCATAAATTAATTGGTATTAGAACACATAAGATCATTATTTTAAAAAATAATAATATGTAAGGAATTTTAATACATATTTTTTATAATAAATCATTTTAATTACTTATTATCTTTTTATTTACATGAGGCGTTACTCTTCTTGTAATTTTCTTAATGATATTCGTATTGTATTCTCATAATGTATTAATGTTTATCTTGAATTGTAATAAATTATATCATGAGTCATTTTAGTTTGATGTTGTGTGTGATGCAATCCATTAAATATAGTTTTTAATTAAAGGAAAGTATATACTCAAATTTTAGGGGGTTACACATATCATAAGAAGAAACATATGAGATATGTATTCATATAGGCATTGCATGAAGTGGTTGAGACATTTACTCATGCATTATAATGCATGATTAAATACATGAGAACTCAAGGAGAATCCCCAAGGGATCTCTATAAGAAGGCTGTACCCACTTGATGGGTATATGTGACTCTTGCACATGCTTAGCCAAAACTACCTCGAATCCGAAACACTTTTTCTTCTTCCACCTTTTCACTATGAGGTGTTAGAACATCGTGGTGAGAAGAGGAATTACACCCAAACACCGAGTGATTTAGTAGACCATGTATACCTTTGGAGGGGGGATATTTTGGCTACCTCTACCATGATCTTCATTATTCATGGATGAATATGTATGTGACAACTTGCAATGGTGTAAGATACACATTTATAGTTTATTCATTTTGAGTTTACACATGGTTTCATTTATCAAGCATGGTTGATCTTGTATTGAGTTTATTTATTGATTATGATCTAAATAAAAAGTGTTTTTAGATCCCATAAAAACCCAACAACATTATCAAAACCTTTCTATGCCTTTAGATTTGTGAAATCATATTGAGAAATGAAGATTTTCAAAATCATATTCCCTACTGTATTACCAATTTTAGAATATGATTTGATCTTTTTTTCTTATCATCTGATCCATGAATTATGATATGGAATATTGTAAGTAACAAATTAGAACAAAACCCATGATTTTTTATTACTTGTATCATATAACTCTCATATATTTTATAGCAACTGATCCTTTTTCTTACACAACTATTACATCATTTTAAAGATAAATAAAATAATAATGATATATTCAAGGATCTAAAGGTTCAGTATCTTGGTAAAATTAGGTTCATACATCACTTATAAATAAAAAATAAATATTATTTCAATTATTCCTCATATAAATTGTAAAATTTATCATGTTCTCATTAGTATAAGTAATCACCTGAGGATGTAAATCAAAGAAAGGGGCGATCTAAGAGACTAGTTAGGGGAGGGATAACAAATAAAAAATAAGATAAATGAATCAGAAGTATATGGGTGAGAATAATCATCATCATATAATAAGAATGAAATAATAATCATAATAATGAGGGTAACATTTTATAAATTAATGAAATGTGGAAATTCATAAAAATGAAACATCATAAAATAGTGGAAAAAAACCAGAGATAATTGTGAATAAAGCTAGTATCATGTTCACACATAACATATGTGCATAACTCGTGACATCATAATTGTAAAAAAATATAGAATCATTATCACACATAATTCACATAATATCATGAGATATATCACATTACCCAATTTATTAGAGGACTATATAATTTCAAACCCACCCATCACAACATAAAATGATAATAATCATACACACCACATAGAACGTAAAAAAATCATAGTAATGAAATAAAACCATGGAAATGAATGAGTTTTATAAAGGTTTAATAAATAATAACTTCATGAATAACCTTTGGGGTTAAAAAATGAATAAGGTATATCATAATCTGGAATAAAATATTATTTTTCTTTGAGGAAGAAACAACTTAAAAGGAGTCAAAGATGTGTTTTGAAAAAATAAAGTCTTTTTGATAAATCTTTATATTTGGATTAGATTTTTTTTTGGAAAGGTAGAAAAATTTATATCCCAAAAAATAAAAGGTAAATATTATTGAAATTAATTTTTTAGTATATTATAGGAATATCCATATAGAAACCAATGTGAAATAGGAGGTATCCTAAAAATAAGGAGTTGGGTTTGGGATTCCCCTGACCTTAAATCCTACTTTATTTTTTTACTTTCTACCTACTTTATAATAAACATAGGTTTATTAATAAATAGAAAAAAATTTAATCATGTTAATGTTTTTCAATATTTATCAATTATAATCATTGAATTCTAGACCTTGATTCCATTTTTAAAAGTCAAACATTTTTATATCATATTTTTCTTAAAATATCCTGTTCAGTTTTGATTTCACTTTTTTTTTGTTCAAGGTCATTTATACATAAGTAGAATTAATTAAATAAGATTAGAATATATATTTTTACATTTATATATCATAAATAATTTATTATAACCCTCCATAAGGTTTGTGATAATAAAATAATCAATAACATCCTCATTGACGGTTAAGAGACCGTTAATTCGGACATTGTCGAAAGAGGAGGAAAAGAATTATGAAATTTAAATATATCATAAATATGATCATTTAAGCATGTTAAAACCATTAATATAATATTAAAATATTAATTAATTAACATTATGAGATTTGGGTTTGAGGGTAATTGAGAAAAAGAGGAAGAGAATATCAAAATGAGATAAGAGTTGATGAAAACTTACTCTTTTCTCGGTGTTGATTCTTTTCTAAGACACTAAAATTATTGAGTTCTTAGAGTTGAGTGGATCCAGAATGTCCCTAAGTATTCCAAGAGTATTAATATAGGTGATTTGGGAAGATATTTTACTTTTTCAAGTGAGGGAGGAGTGTTTTTCTAAGGGAGGGATGCTGAGTTATTTATACTTGAGGAGAGGGGTATTTTTGGGTTATAATATTTCGTAATATATTATATCCAAGGTAAAAATTTAAATAGTAATATTTTTTACATTATTAAATATATTTGAATAAAATAACATGATTTTAAAACTTTAAAAAACCTTAAAATCCTGATTTATTATTTTAATCAAAGGAAAGGTGAAAAAATGAGAAAATATTATTTTAATGTAATACTTGATACTTTAGACTTTGGAAAACAATTTTTAGGTTTTGAAAACATTTTATTGAGTTTAAATGACTCATTTATAAAATGAAATATGTTTTTTATTGATCCAACTTTTATATAATTTATTAGGTCATTATTACATCATGAATGATGTAACTTAAAATACAATAGTTACAAAAAACTATATTTTTACTATTCGCCTGAATTGAAGTATTTCAGAAAATTACCAAAAAATCACCCTTAAAAATTTCAATATGATGATTCTAAAAATGACATTAATTTTATTAAAATAATTTTCTATAATAGGTAATTTTAATTTTTAATATAATTTTTTTCAATTTTTTACGAAATACATTAAAATACAGTTTAATAAAAATGTGCTTATATTTTCTTTGAGTTTTTAAACCTTTATATTTATTTTATGAAATTATAGTATTTATATTTTATTAAATTACTCATGATAAATATTATTTATACTACATTTTATTATTTTTATTTCAAATTACTATTCCAACAGACATGTTACTATTCATAATGGCCAGGTTACTATTCCAATGGTCACATTACTATTTCAATAGTTATATTACTATTACAAAGACCATATTACCTCCTATAAATACCTACTAATTATTTCATTCAACATTCACTACAATTTATCACATGGTTTTATATTTTACTTTGCTAAGATGTTGATTGGTTTACTAATATTATGTTTCTTTTCCATAGTGTTGTTCATGAGGGTGATGATTCTAATAGATAAGGGTGATCTAAATTTTCTCATTATAGTTTTTCTATTTTCTATTTTTTGTACCCTTTTAATTTTTGGAATTTTAATGGGTTTATTCATTAACTAATGTAATGATATGAATTAATTAAATAAAGTGTTATTAGTTTCTCTATGTGCATAATATAACACACATTTATTCAGGGAAAAAAATATCATTTAAAAAGTCTAGACCATTACATTCTCCTCCCTTTAGAAATTTCATCCTAGAAATTTCAACTCATATTTTCGATTGAGAATAGATGAGGGTACTTTTGTTTCATCATTTCATCAGGTTCTCACATTTCCTCTTCATACTTGTGGTTTCACCATAACACTTTTACAAGGTGATTTGTCTTAATGTGTAGAAATTTATTGTTACAATCCAAGATCTTCATCGGTTTCTCCTCATAAGAGTAATCATTCTATAGTTTTTACACCTCCAGATTTAGTACATATGAGAGATTGGGTATGTACTTCCTCAAGAGAGATATGTGGAATACATCATGAACTTGATCCATGATCGGTGAAAGTTCTTAGCTAATTGGCCACTACTCCTATGCAATTAAGGATATCAAAGGGGATAATGTACCTAGGGCTAAGATACCCTTTCTTTCAAAACCACATGAATCTCTTCTATGGTGATATTTGAAGGAAAAATTTGTCACCCAAATAAAATTCTAATTATCTTGATGGTTGTCAGTATAAATTTTCTACCGAATCGAGTAGCTTTTATGTGGTGTTGGATGGATTAAAAATTTTCTGTCATGTATTTCCCAATATTGAGTGAAAGTAGCTTTATTTCACCAACTTTATCCCAACAAGTATGAGTCCTACATCTCTTTCCATTCACAACTTCATATGGATTCATTTGAATACCTAGGTGGAAGTTTTGATTGTATGAGAACTCAACTAATGGGATATGTTGATACCATCCTCCTTTAAATTCTATTTAGAAGGCTCTTAAAATTTACTAAAGTTTCTAAATGGTCCTTTTAGACTGGAAATCGGTTTGGGGGTGTTAGGCCATACTAAAATTCAATTTAGTTTTCAGATCAAGTTGAATAATTCCCCAATTTTTAGAAGTGAACCTTGGATCGTGATCATAGATGATAAAAAGTGATTCCCCATGTAGCCTTACCACTTCCTTTACGTATATATTAGTATGTTGTTCGAGAGATAAATCTTCTTTAATAATAATAAAGTGGGCAGTCTTGGTGAGTTGATCCCCACAACCCATATCAAATTTCTTCCTTTGGATGTCTTTATGAGACCAGTGACAAAGTCTATGGTGATTTTCTCCCATTTCTCTATGAGTATAGGAAATATTTGCATCATCCCCTTGGACTTCTATCAGTCTAATTTAACTTATTGACATACCAAGCACCTTGAGGTGTACTCAACATTCTCCTTCTTCATATTTATCTACTTGAAGTTCTCTTAAAGATCACAATACATCTTAATACTTCCAGGATGGATCAATAAAGATAAGTTATATGAATTATCCAATAGATATTTTTAATATATGGTGAATTAGGCACACAAATTATATTTAAAAACCAAATAAAACTATATTTATTGATGTGGAATTCATGAAACTTCCCCTTTTGAACTAATTTAACCATTTGAGTTGCGCCTCCTTGATCTTCTCTTGGATAGAGTTTTTGGAAATCATTTGGGAAAGGTAAGATTTATTCACTACTATTATGATTTCCAAATCCATCCCTTGAATATCCATAAAGATATATTCTTTATCAATCAATATCATGGATAGATTAGGGAGTTATTTTCTACTAAGAGCATCAGTTACCCTGTTCACCTTTCAAGGATGGTAGTGAATAGAGAAATAATAGTCCTTGGTCATCTCTAACCATCTTCATTGATGTATGTTTAGATATTTCTATGTGAATATATACCTTAGATTCTTGTTATCTGTAGAAATACTGCACTTATCACTATAGAAGAAGTGACACCAAATATTTATGGTGAATATTATACTATCTATCTCTAGATCATATGTCAGGTAGTTTTGCTCATGAATCTTTAACTATACGGAGGTGTAAGATATCACTCTATCATTTAGTATAAGTAAACAACCCAAGCCTTTATTTGAAGCATCACTGTATATCATAAAACCTTCTCCACTTGATGGTAGTGTGAGAATAAGTGCAATTATTAGACTATTATTGAGCTCCTTAACTATTTACTTACATTATTCCATCTATACATACTTTACCCCTTTCATTTTATCATAGTCAGTGGGGTATAAAATCATGATAAATTTCTCAAAAAATGTTGGTAGTACCTATATAACCCAATAAAACTATGCATTTCCATGAAACTTGAGGGTCTGGGCCATTCCTCAATTGCCTTTGTCTTTAAAGGGTCCAAAAAAATTCCCTCACTTGTGATCACATACCTCAAGAATGCAACTTTCTACATCCAAAAGTCACAATTGGTGAACTTAATATACATATTATCATTTCTTAATATCACAAGTACAATCCTTAGATTTTCTTCATGTTCCTATTTTCTCTTAGAGTAAATGAGAATATCATCGATAAAGACCACTGAAATTTTTTCAAGGTAGTATTTAAAGACTCTATTCATCAAATCCATGAATATTTAAATGGAATTAGTAAGTCTGAAGGGAATCACTATGAACTTATAGTGTCCATACCTCATATAGAAGGTTGTATTCTATATATCTTCCTTTATCACCTTAAACTGATGATATCTAGAACAAACATCCACCTTTGAAAAGAAATTAACACCTTAAAGTTGATTAAATGATTCATCAATCCTTAGAAGGGGATACTAGTTATTTATAGAGATCTTATTGATCTCTTGGTAATTAACACACAACCACATCGATCCATCTATTTTCTTGAAAAAGAGCACCAATTCACCCCAAGATGATGCACTAGGGTGTATGAACCCTCTGTACAAATGCTCTTGTAGATGATTTTTAACTCTTCCAGTTCGATTGAGGCCATCTTATAGAGGAATTTGGAGATAGGAGTGGATCTATGTATAATATCTATTGATAATTCCACTTCAAAATCTGGGGGAAGGCTGGGTAACTCTTTTGAAAATACACCAGTATATTTTCTTACAATGGTAATTTCCTCGAGGTTGATACTCTCCTTCGACTCAAACATTTGGGAAAGGTATGCTTCTTTGTGGTTATCAACACCCACACCATTGAGGTATTTTCTAAAGGATATTCATGAACTTACTTTCATTTATATAGGATCATTGGATGATTCATATTACATAAAGAGATTTTATTTTCCTGATAGTTGATGTGAGCTTCATATAAAGAGATCCAATCCATGCCCCACATAACATCAAATTCCACTAAGGGAAGGATTACAATATTTCATTGAAGAATATTCCCACATATGCTACTAGGACAATAGTCCAACATTTGGGTTACATTGATCTCACCACTAGGTATTTTTATTGATATATCTACTTCAATGTATTAGGGTTTTGATTAAATAGTTTTTTACAAACTTGTAGGATATAAAGGAATGTTTAGAACTATAATTAAATATTTTTTTTATTCTTGAGTGAATAGGAAGTATACCTTGTAAAAATTCATTTTCATGTTCCACCTAAACAGTGGTGATGATATAATCTTTCCCCTACTCCTTTGGTTTTAGTTGTTGTTGATGCTGATTACTATAAAAGGACCATGGTTTAGTGAAGTGGCTTGTATAGTTCCCTTGTTCCCTATATCTAAAGCATTGAACTATGGGCGGTGCATTGGGAGGTGTCTTCCTTTTCTCCATCACATTGGCTGGTTTCTTCACGTCTCTTTGACATTCATGAGATTGTTGGACTTCTCTCACCCACTTAAAGCATTTCCTCATCCCTTTGAGGCAATTCCCATGATGTTTCTTCCCACATTTTTGACATGTAGGTGGTTGGATCTTCATTCCTCTTTCATTTTATATTCCAATTTGAAATTAAATTATTCTATTCTTATCTCCATGTCCATGGGTCCGATCTCTAAACTCTATATCCACTTTTAGATAACATCGAACTACTTCATAACTCCTAAGGTCTTGAATAGCTAGTTCCTTTTAGAAGGTGTGGTTTTAAACTGCTAAATAATCTATATTTTTTTCTATATTTTTTTATAAAAAAACTCAAGGAATATATTGAAAGCCTTGTGAATTTTGTCTCATAATCCTTGATAGATTCATCCACCTTTTTGTTAAGATCTTGGAATTCTATCTCCATATTTTTTTGAAGAGTTCAAGGGAAATACTTTTTAAGAAATAACTTCTTAAATTATCCCCAATTAATTTCTTCCATTTCATCCTTTGGCTTGATATTCTTTATCAATTCCCACCATTGATAAACCTATTGATGTTAATAGTAGATAACTAGAGTAACCTTATCCTTCTCAATGGATCAAAAAAATATCTTTTACATTGATTTCACCCATTGTTTTGTGACAAGTAGATTGGAAGGCCCACTAAACATTGGTGGTCATTATTGCATAAAGGACTCGATGTATAGTTTCTCCTTCTTGGGTGAAGGAGGATATTACACATAACTCAAGTTATTGTTCATATCTTGAGATAATTGGGAAAGAATCTCCATGAGGTTTTAAACTCTATCTCCTATCGGATTGGGAATGTCGTTTGAACAATCATTGCATTTTCCCTCACATGGGTTATTGGTCTAGTTTCTCCTAGTTCCTGACATTTTCTAAAATAGATATGATTTGAAAAAAAGCATGAACAAATAATTTATTCTTATGTACAAAATAATTCTAAAGTAATATCTTTCATGATCCCTACGTTTATCCTTTTTCTAAAATGATGCTTCTCAAATCATATACTTTAATATTTTCTAACTTTAAAAGAAATAATTACGTTAGCTATATATCCTTCACAATGGTTTGCATAGATTTTGTGATCAAACTAAGCATATGCCTTGGGAGTGTCAAAAAAGGTGTGCAATAAGGATTCTTTATTGTGCAACAGGTGATGATTGAGTTAATACCTATTTCTCTCTTTTGGGTTTATTACCCCTAGGTAAAACTATGCCAAAACCATATTCAATTTTAGTATCAAGACATAGATTTCATTGCTTGGAAACCACACACTCTTATAATTTACCAAAACTTAGGATGTTTATTAATCCTTTTGGTTTTCACTAACATTTTGTTATCCTAATTCCCAAATTAACTAAACCATCTTATGATACCAACTATAATGGCTGAGCCTTTATATTATATGATTCCTACTACATTTTTAAGATAAATAACATAATAATGATACATTCAAGGATAAAAATGTTTATTATCTTGGGGAAATTAGGTTTATACATCACTTATAAATAAAACATAAACATTATTTCAATTATTCATTATAACCCTTCTAAAATATATCATGTTTTCATTTGTACATGTAATCACATGAGGATATACATCAAATAAAGGGGTGATCTAAGAGCCTAGTAAGGGGAGGGATAATATAGAAGGAATAAGCGGCATGAATCAAAATTACATGGGTGAGAATAATCATCCTCATATCATAATCATGGGATCATGATCATAATAATGAGTGAAACATTTGATAAAGGTATGGAATGTGGTAATGCATAAAAATTAAACATCATAACATAGTGGTCGAAAACCGCATATAGTTGTGAACAAAGTTAGTATCATGTTCATAAATAATATATGCGCATAACTCATAACATCATATTTTTAAATAAGGATAGCATAATGTTCACACATAATACACATAATCTCATGAGATATATTACATTAACCAATGCATTAGAGGAATATATAATTTCAGGCCCACCCATCACATCATAAAATGATCATAATAATGCATGCCACATAGAACGTAAAATAATCAAACTCTTTAAATAAACCCATGGGAAGGAATGCATTTTATAAATATTTTATAAAGAATACTTTCATGAATAACGTTTGGGGTTACCAAATGAATAAATTAGATCATACTTTAGAATAAAAGATCATTATTCTTTGAGGAAGAAACAAATCAAGAGGAGTCAACTATTTGTTTTATAAAAATAAAGTCTTTTTGATAAATATTTTCATTTTTCTTAGAAAACATTTTGGAAAGGTAGAAACATTTATATCCCTAAAAAGAAAAGGGAAATAATATTTAAAGGATATTTTTAGGACATTTGAGGAATATTCATATTGAAATCAATGTGAAATAGGAGGTAACCCAAAAAGAAGGAGCTGGGTTTGAGATTCCACTCACCTTAAATCCTTATTTATTTTGTTGTTTTTTCACCACTTGTATAATAAAATCATTTTTATTAAAACATTGAACCAGAAGTGAATTATGTTATTTTTTTCACTCTTGATCAATTATAATAATTTGATTCTATTCCTTAATTCCCTTTGTTAAAGGTTGACAAGAAAAATTCATATATACATTTTGGATACATTTATTTAAGGTTTAATCATGATTTATTTGATAATAAATAGGGTTTTGATGTGTTTTTACAAGGAATAGGAACTAAATACTTAGAAGAGAAGATGCTGGAAAATAAAAAAAATCAACATTACACGTCATGAATATGAAATACATGATGTGTACTCCTCGAGTAGAGCACCTACAATCAAGAGGCCAGCCCGTGAATCCCATTTACATGACATGAACTAAGTACATGACGTGAATCCCATTTACACATTATAAAATCTTCAAAGTCTGAACTTGATGAAGATATATGAAGTGAGCTTAATACATGATGTGAAAAGTTCAAATTATGAATTCTATCATAGATACAATCCATGAAATCTATGAGATCCAAAATATTTGGAGAACTTTGAAGATTTTAAGTACATGGTTTAAAATCCACTCACACGCCATGAATGCCTCTAAGAATAAGCTACTTAAAAGTGTTACATGATGTGAAATATTTGAACATCATGTAACGCTTGTCTCTATAAATATCCAGCGAACCTTCGACAAATAGAGGAGTTGGACACCTAAACTATTTCCCACTTTTTCTTCATTTATTTCTCATTTTATTTAAAAATTGTTTCTATTGATTTATTTTATTATTTTAATAATTCCATTGTTATCACTTACCGATTCCAAGACTCATTCTCTGCACGTTGTTGTTCTAACACTTGAATCCAATCCCATTTGTCATGCAACTTCGATTGCTACTATATTCATCATTGTTTCTTTATTAAAACTAGTATTTAATTTATTTTAATTGGTTTTAATTGCGGATTACATTGATTTGAACTATTTATTTATTATGTCATGCATGTTTCATGTTTCCCTACTTTTGTTTAATACCATCATGCATGGCTAATCCATTATGGGTTAGGGGTCAAGAGTTAGAGTGGATTTGAACCTAATGAATCTATGAATTGAAACTTAGTAACCCTATGGCTAGTAATTAGGTTAAAAAAAATTATTAATACCATTATTTTACAATACCCTAAAAATGGGATATGTAATCAAAGAAACATAAAATAATTGGAGTTGAGTGATATAAGACCAATAACTTGTGATTATTTATGCATAGAAGCTAAGATTGCTATAGCTAGGTTGTTTCCTATCTATGGACCAAAGAATAGTTGAAACTTAGGTATATCCAATTGGTTGGACCAAGATCAATTGGTGACCTTTTCATCGATTCATAGTATAATCCATAGATCTATTCCAAGATTGATTTTAGATTATCTTTTACCTAAGCCCTAAAATTGTCCCCAAACCCTTCTTTTTCATCTGAATTAAAACCCAAGCTATGTAATTTTTATAAAACCCAAACCAAAGAGTGATTGTGAGGAATCCTTGTCAAAGGTTCTTACCACTAGGTTTCCTTCCTATTAGCTGTCTCTATGGGTTTAACCCTGCACTACCACTATGCTATGCCTTAGTACATAAGCATAGTTTGGGATATATAAATTTTAATTTGATCAATACTCTTGCATAATCAATGATTCCATGTGAACCATTAAAATTTTAGTGTTGTTTCCAGGGATAGTTGTGCCTTGGCATAGTGGCCTTTGGTACAAACCTATGATTACCTCACCCCCTTTTCTTTTCACTCTTTCTTTTTTTTTAGAAATTTTCACATACAAACTAGAACCTTTATCCGCTCTTTTCTTCGGCCTAGTGTATGTGTCAAGGCCCTTTGACTCATTTGAAGAGTCTAGAAGCTCAAGAATTTCTTCCTTTAGATATTGAGATTGAGAGATCTATTGTTACATGAAAATTATTAATTATGGATTAACACAACAATTTTACACCACCACAACACCAAAACCTTTAATATGTGCCACCTAAAGATCAAGATGAGTGACCGGTGCTACAGGAGCACACCATCATAGACAACAAATTACTATACATTAGTGGTGATTTTCCCAACATTGTGTGACTAGATATTAAGGCGTATTCTTTTGAGATTAAACCAGGAGTCATCCATATGATCCAAAACATGGGTAAATTTAGTGGACTTCAAAGAAAAGATCCCCATGAGAACATTTCAAATTTCTTAGAGGTCTACAACACCTTTCAAAACCATGAAATATAATTTGATGTCCTCCAAATATGAGTATTTACCTTATCCTTTCACGACCGAACCAAGGATTAGCTTAAAATTCAATCTCTTGAGTTTATAATGGTTTGAGATAATTTAGAAAATAAGTTATTATAAAAATATTTCCCACTGATCCAAACCAGGAAGCTCAGAAATGAGATCCAAAATTTCAACCAGGCAGGCTTAGAATCATCTTGGGAAGCCTAGGATCATTTCAAAGAGCTCACCCCTAAGTTACAAGATAAGAGACTTGATGTGTGGATTTAATTAAAAAATTTCTACCTGGGACTCTAGCCAACTGCACACACTATTTTAGATTTTTCTGTTGATGATAGACTCATGCTCAAGATGTACGAAGTTAGCAGATCACTCTTAGATGAGATATCCAACAATGTAAATATATGATAGAGTGATTTAGGAACACCCCGATGTGGAATCCATAAGGTGGAAGATACCACCCACTTGGTGGCCCAGGTGTGGTGGCCCAAGTTGAAGCTCTAATGAAATAGATCGAATCATTTTAGCTACCTACTCCTCCACCACCACCACCTCCTTCCCATGATATAGAGATCCAATCATGTGAAATATGTAGAGGCATATACCCATATTAGGACATCAGGGTAGGAATATAGGATCCTTAAATCCAATATTTCAATCATGTAAATTATAATCAACAAAATCAATAGTTTCAATAACCCCAATAGTACCTACAATAATACTATCAACAAAGGCCATCTCAAAAGCTGCAAAAACCCAACCAAGGTTACTATCAACAAATTAGTAGTAAATCACCACCATGGAATTAAGGACTATGTGGGTACCCATTGAATATTTCATATCCTAAACCACAAAAATAATTTTAAGCAAAAACCTTTTCCTAGATCTCAAAAATTTCCACCAGCTTAGCAATAATAAATTCAATAAGCTTTGCCTAGGCAACAACAACAAGCCACACCACTACAATCCAATCTTGAAAACCTGCTCACCACCTTCATGATAAAAAAATATTTGAGGATGAATACCTAAGATACTAAGATGAAATATTAAAGAGATACCCTACACAACCTTGTGAATCAAGTTGGGAAAATCTCAAAGGATTTCTTGGATCAATTACCGGGTATGTTTCCTAGAAATACTGAGAAAAATTCTATATAGAAGGAAAAAGATGTAGTTATTAGGAGTGAAAAATTGTTGGACTTCAAGGAGTCATTATTAGGAGAGGAAAATAATTTTAAATAACTTGAAACATGAGCATCAATCATTAGTAAAGATAATGATGATATAACAAATAAATCTAGTCAAAAGAAAAATATAGAAGCCAAGTCAACTATAAAATCTTAGAGCAACCTAAAAAGGAAGATGTATATATGAAATATCCACCATAAAAATCACATATCACCTTTCTAGAGATGAATACACAAGAAAAAAGATAGAGACAATACATAAATTTTCTAGGTATGTTTAATCAATTACACATCAAAATCTCCTCTGTAGAAGCAATCACTCAAATGACTACGTATTCAAAGTTTCTAGAAGACTTGATATTAAGTAAGAGGAAAATGAAAGAATTTGAAGTCATATACTAAAATGAATAATGCTCTATTGTTATTCAATGGAAGATTCCACCAAAAATGAGAAACCCTAGAAGTTTCTATTTTCCATGCACTATAGAGATAAGTAATTTTGAAAGATCCTTGTGTGATCTTGTCGCAAGTAACAATATCATGCCAATGATTATCTTCAAAAATATGGGGCTCAAATAATTGAAACCAAAATGAGTTTCACTTCAGCTGGATGACCACTCATGCAAGTACCCTCAAGTAATTATCGAGGATGTTTTGGCGAAGATTGGTAAGTTCATATTTCCCATATATTTCATTTTTTAAGATATTAAATAAGAAGGAGATGTTCCCATAATCCCAGGTAGACCATTTCTTCCCACTAGGAATATGTTGATTGATGTGAACCAAGAAGGTTGATATTTAGGGTTGGTGAAGGAAAAGTTGTTTTCGACTTAGTTAAATATCCTAAGAGAAGTGGCGATTCATTATATTTTCAAGATAAATTTCTTACTAATGAGAAAGATGAATATATGACCAGTAAGGATAATAGAGAGACCATGTATCCTAGTGAAAATGAATATAGTGATAAAAAGGACATGGATTACACTGCACCTCTGAAGAGGGATGCTATCCCACCATTCATATCCTCTGTTATCAGAAAACCATTCCACAAGGAGTGTGATTTACTTTTAAATGCATCTTAATGGAAGCATTTCTAGATCTCGATGTTAAATGAAGTGCTAAATAAGAGGAAAACTAGGGTAGGTCTAATAAGTTAAATTATATTTTCTAAAGTTTAGAAAGTTTTTGGAATGTTGGTAATAAGTCTGAAGTTCATGGACAAAAGAGGCATAAATTTTTTAATTAAAAAAATAAAAAGAAAATTCATGTTGTGTAAAAATAATACAAGACTTGAAAATGTCAGGATTGAAAAATAAAAAACCCAAGCATTACATATCATGTATTAAATATACAATGTGAAATTCATGGGGTGGATTTAAAATCTGTGAACCCTAGGTTCACGAAACCATCCCCCATTTCTCCTCCCCCCATCTTCATCCTTCCTCACTACATCCCTTGATCATGGAATGAACCAAGACTATCAAACACTTGGACCAGGGTGATGATCCTCCACCACCCATGCAACCTGATCTTGTACCTTCATCTCCACCCACAAAATCGACCCTGTCTTCTTCTACATCTAGTTCGGCTACCACATCAGCCTCTAATGAGTTTTATTCCACTTCCATCTCATGCCATTATGCTTTCCTACACCCTCACCTGCACCCATACATGCACTTCTCTTCCCCCAAGAATCAATTTTGGTTAGTCCATTTATAGGCCAAGCTGATGAGGTCAAACAAGACCCTAGATCTGGACTTTATCATGAATATCCACATGTACATGGAGTTCCTTAATTATCTAGGAAGGATGCACCTCTCCACCATCACTGACGTCTACAAGGATACCTACCGATATATTTTCTTAGAGTTCTTTTCCACATTAGATCTTGTCATGTCACTTGTCACCTTCTGCCTTAGGATCTCACGCTAGGATACTTTAGTATTGGTCTTGGTATCTACACTAAGGATTTAATTTCTTCCCCTAATTATACTTCCATGTGACTAGATTCGCACAAGGGGGATATGATTAGGATTTGGGAATTGATCGCCTGGGACCTGTAGAACTTCCATGATTTTCATACGGTGAAGAGCACCTAGCTATGGGATGCCTCTTTACGGATTCTCTATTGGGATCTCACTCATGATTGGTTAGTTGGAGGAGATTCTCACATAAATATCAGTTATATTGGGGTGATCATCCTATCATTAGCCATGGGAAGCCCTACCATCAACATGGACCGCCAGTTCACGCTTTATTACCAGGATCAGGTATGATGGGCTCAAAGTACCATGATGGGAGGAAGTTTCATCACCCATATTTCCCATCATCTCAACATATTTGATACTAATAATCCTCTTTACTCACTTGGAAAGATGGTGGTGATCGATCTCCTCATGCTTCATAAGATGGGGCTCTTTAGGAAGATCAAGGGGAGCTACCAGTGGGCCCCATAGTACTTAGATGATCTTGTTGTGGATCCATCTCATCCTATCCTATCCCCTACACCCACTCATAATACTTCTTCCCCTACTGACCCAACACCTTCCCCAGCTTCTACATCTTTCCTTACTACCTCTTCTTCTCTAGCTTCACCTCCTACCACCACTACACCACCACCCCTACCATATCTGCACCCAAAACACCCTTCCCATCCGATGTCTAGTATGTTATCCAGTGTCTAATGGGGAACTAGAGATAAATATTACACTATTTTTACATTAACTTCACCACACCATCCCTATTTACCACCTCTCCCCCACCACTAGTCTATACTTATACCCACCCACCACCTGCTACCAAAGAACCTACTTCAAACTCCATTCCCTCCCTACCACCCATATCAATCAATCATGATGCTAGCACTATGACACCTACTATAGAGGTCAATCTACTAGCCCCTGCCTCCATAGATGAAATAGTCAGGGAAGAGATAATCTAGACCCCCACTATTCGGGAGGGGATATTTGATGTAGAGACTGGTGATCCTACCCCTGCTATTTTGTTATGTCCTTGTACCCCTTCCTTATTGTACATTGTTTCTAGGTGTCTATTTTTGTATTATCATTGTATTATATATTCCATGATGTACAATTTTTTTATATATATGGATGAGACAAAATTTTGACTTCACTACTTTCTTACTTATTTTCATTTTTACTTCTAAATTAATATAGACATGTATAACTCTTTTTTATCCTCTATGGTCATTGAAAAGACTTTCAGGCCACCATCTAGCCTTCTGCATGACATGTATCAACATCTGGGTGACATAAATAGATAGCTTTAGGATCTTCAACTCTATATCTGTACTTAGCAGAAGTCTGCTCCAAGATTTTCATCGAATTTACTGCTTCCACATGAGCATTTCGGTTGACCCATTTTTGAGGTGGTTAATCCCACCAAGCACCTCTATCATATCAAAAACACCACCACTGGTTTCTATAAGAGGTGGAGGACATCTGAGTCGATGGATGAAATCAAATAATTATTTTCTACATATGTTTGGTTGATGATTTCATAGTTAGTTATTTATGGGAGGCAACCCATATTTTTTGTTTTCTATGTTTTCATTACGTGTTTAGGATATTTTTTTAATTTTCTAGCACTTTTTTTCTTCGATTATCCAAAAATTAATTATAGTCATTTCATGCATTTATCTAAGCTGATTTCTCCTAATATTGATTGTGTGACCCTAAATATTTTTTTTGCTTACATATTGATTAACCCATGTGTACTAATGATTTATCTAGTGTGGGTATTTTGTTTCTAGTAGTTTTTGTAGGTAGCCCAATTTCCAATAATAATCCAATTTTTTCCCATGGAATGACTTTCACTATAGGGATCTCTCAATTCCCTATTTTAAATTCTTAATTTCCATTTAAATCTATATATTCTTCTATTACTATCTTTACCACATCACTTTTCAGAACAATGTAGACACTATATAATTTTAAGTGTGGTGGAGTCTTTATTGAACTTTATTGTCTGAACACTTTGATTTTTTCCTATTTTCATTAGTCTAGGAGACATTTTTCATTAAAATAATGATTTAACTTGAAATATCATTACACCCATTTAAATAAAAGAATTTTTTTTCAGAGATCTTTGAAATCATTTTTTATTCCTATTTATAATTTTAGCATGATTTTGGAGTTGAGTAATTTAATTATAATTATAGATTCTTGCAATTTCTTTTGATTGAATTTTTACTAGATATTATGCCCAAAGTGAATTCCAGTTATTTTATATTCCCATTCTTGAGATAATTCTAGACCTACATTTCCATATTCCTTTCAGAGCATATTTATTGAGAGACACTTGGGGCTTGTAAACCTATCATAACTTGCATTAGAATCTTATTATGGCCATGATTAAAAAAATAAACTATTAAAATTATTGAGGAAATCTTTTTTGATCCAGTTATCCCAAGAAACACATATACACATATCCTTCTTAAACTCGCAGTATCCATGAATAACCTTATTAGGATTGTACCGTTTCAATCCTATTATCCCTTCCAACCCTACTCTTGGTACTATACATGATTTTATTTTGAACAAGTGGGGGGGGGGGGTTGTCATCTCTATCATACATGGGTCATTGTTATTGAGGAGACATACAATGGTATTTTCATCATATTGATATGACATGGTTCATGATTACTTCAAAATTTTCTATAAAAACCCCATTCCTTTGAAAGAGGATATATATATATATATATATAAATGGATCGTGTCTTAGTAAGGTCAAAAATCACCATTACCAGACTGATGAATCTTATGATGAATCAGATGTGGTTAAGTGATGTATGTGATATTTGGTCTAGACACGATTTTCAAAAAATAAATAAAATGAGAAAGAGAGAGGAATAAGGAACATTTTTATGATTTCTTGACATATTAATTGACCCTATTTGAGATTTTTGGAGTACAAAGATAGTTTTTTCTATGAGGGGTTTCTTCATTACATTGTTTATGATTGTCATTCATTATGCTATATAACTTACCCTCCTTTTTGAGTGTGTTTTTTATCATTTAACCACCCAACCTCATCCTTAGAGACATTTGAGCCTTATTTCATAAGCCCTAATGATTAATTTTTTATTTGTATTTATAGAGTGAAGATGTTAGAACCAATGAAAGCCTATTGTTAGGAACATGTATTTAGTGTATGAGCATAACTCCCATTATATTTTACCTTGAGTGATGAGAGAAAATTTATTTTGTGGTAAATTAAAAAATGGGTATAGATTCCGAGGAATAGTTATGAAATTATAATTAAAGGAATAAATAATATAAATAAAGAACTTAACTATGAGGCATGATAAATTTTCTCTACAGGAGTGGTTTTGGAGGACTTGTCTTTTTTCTAGCACTTAGTTTTATTTTCTCGGTTGTAATTCATTTATCCTTTTTAGAAAATGTTTCATTTGAAATCTATATTGATATGTTTTTTCCTTGAGGAAAAGCAATTGTTAAAGTGTGTAAGAATTTTATAATCCAAGTTTATATATATATTTTTGGATACATCTCTTTAAGGTTTAATCATGCTTTATTTGATACTACATTGGGTTTTGATGTGTTTTTTTAAGAAATAGGAACTCAAGTCTTAGAGAAGAAGATGTTGGAAATTAATAAAAATAAACATTACACATCGTGAATCTGAAATACATGACATTACTCCTCAAGCAGAGCACCTGCGATCCATAGGCTATCCCATGAATCCCATTTACATGATGCGAACGAAGTACATGATGTGAATCCCATTTACACATCATGAAAGATTTTAAGTATGGACCTAATGAAGATACATGATTTAGTCTTAATACATGATGTGAAAAGTTTGAATTATGAACCCCACCGAATACAGAGGCCATAAAACTTGTGAAGTCCAAAATATCTTGAGAAATTTTCAAATCTAAAGTATATGGCATGAAATCCACTTAAAAGTCATGAATGTATCAAAGTATAATCCACTTTACATGACCTAAAATATATACATGTTGTGTAATTTTTGGATTTATAAATATTTAGAAACCCTCCAATGTAAAAAGAAGTTAGACAACCGAACTATTTTCCTCTATTTTCTTCATTTATTTCCCGATTTATTTCTAATTTGTTTAATTTGATTTCTTTTATTTTTTTAATCATTATGTTTTTACCGCTTAACCATTCCAAGACTGGTTATTTTCCTTTTTCTATTACAACACTTGAATCCAATTCGGTTTTCTTTTTAACTTAAATTTCTATTGTGTTCTTCATTTTTTATTCATTCAAGTTAGGTATTTAATTTATTTTAATTGGTTTAAATCATGGATTGCATTGTTTTAAAATATTTATTTATTATGTCAAGCATGTTTCCTATTTCCTTACTTTCATTTAATACCGTCATGTGTGGCTAATCCATTTATGTTTAGGGTTTTAGATTAAGGGTGGATTTGAACCTAATTTATTTTTGAATCAAAACTTGGTAACCTTATGGCTGGTAATTAGGTTAAAAACAATTTTTAATACCATTTTTTCATTATCTTGACCATGGGAAATATAATTAAAGGACCCTAATATAATTGGAGTTGAGAGAACTAAGACCAATAAATCATGATAATTTCTACATAGAAGTTAATCTTACTAAACCTAGGTTGTTTACTATCTATGGACTAAATAATACTTTCATCTTAGGTAGATCCAATTGGTTGGACCAAGATCAATTGGTGACCTTTTCACCACTTCACAACCTAAGCCATAGGTCTATTAAAATATAGATTTAGGATTATATTTTGACTAATCCCTAAAATTAACCCTGAACCCTTATTTTTCATTTTAATTAACACCCAAGCTATGCAGTTTTTAGAAAACCAAAACTAAAGAGAGACTGTGAGGACTCCTTCCAAAAGTTTCTTACCACTAGGTTTCCTGCCTACCAGCTATCCCTGTGGGTTTGACCTCATACTTCCACTGTGATACACCTTAGTAGCTTAGTGTAGTTTGGGATATATAAATTTTAATATGATCAACACTCATGCATAATCAACTATGCCATGTGGGCTGGTCAAAGGAGAAATGTTTTGATATTATATTTTCCTGAAAATATCTCGTCCTATTTCAATTTCTCTTTTTTTGTTCAAGGTCATTTATACATAAGTAAAATTAATTACAGAAGTATAAAATAAAAATATGTACAAATTTATATATCATAAATAATTTATTATAACCATACATAAGGTTGTTGGTAAGAAAAGAATTGGAAATGTCCTCATTGACGGTTAACCGACTGTTAATCGAGACATTGTTTAAAAGGGAGGAAGAGAATTGTAAAATATAAATATATCATAAATATTATCATTTTAATAGGTTTAAATCATTAATATAATGTTAAAATACTACTTAATAAACCTAATGATATTCTTTTTTGAAATTAATTTGGAAAAAGAGGAAGAGAAGAGAAAAATGAGAGAAGAGTTGATGAAAACTTACTATTTTCTCAGTGTTGCTTATTTTCTACGGCACTAAACTTATTAAGTGATTAGATTTGAGTGTCCCTAATTATTATAAAGAGTTTAATAGAGGTTATATGGGAATATATTTGTCTTTTTCAAGTGAGTTAGGAGTGGTGTTCCAAGGTAGGGGTGAGAGGTTATTTATACTTGTAGTGGGGTATTTTTGAGTTATAATATTGAATAAAATATTATATCCATGGTAAAACTTTCAATAGTAATATTTTTGTCATTATAAAATATATTTGAATAAAATAACATGATTTTAAGACTTTAAAACAGCTTATAATCTGAATTTATTAGTTTAATCAAAGGAAAGGTGGAATAATGAGCAAATATTATTTTAATGTAATACTTTAGACTTTAAACTTTCGAAAATAATTTTTAGGTTTGGAAGAAATTTTTCCTGAATTTTAATGAATCATTTATAAAATTAAATATGTTTTTGGTCAATATAACATTTATAGAATTTATTAGGTCATTATTACACCATGAATGATGTAATTTAAAATACATTGGTTATGAAAAAAAATGTATTTTTACCATCCACCTGAAAATTGAAGTATTTCTATTTTTTTTAAAAAAAATCACCCTTAGACAATTTCAATGCACTGTTTCTAAAAACTACATTCATTTTATCAAAATAATTTTTAAACATAGGTAATTTTTATTTTTAATATAAAAATTTCTAATTTTTTACAAAATATATCAAAATAAAATTTATTAAAAATGTGCTTATATTTTCTTTGAGTTTTTAAATATTTATATTTATTTTATAACATTATAGTTTTTAAATTTTCTTAAATTAATCAATATAAATATTATTTATATTATATTTTATTATTTTGAGGTCAAATTACTATTCTAATAGACATGTTAATATTCTTAATGGTTATGTTACTATTCCAATGATCACATTACTATTCCAATGGTTATATTACTATTTCAATGATCATATTACCTCATATAAACACCTATTCATTATTTCATTCAACATTTAATATAATTAATCTCAAGGTTCTATATTTTACATTGCTAAGATGTCTATTGGTTTACTAATATTTTATTTCTTTTCCATAGTATTGTTTATGGGGGTGATAATTCTAGAAAATTGGGGTGATCTAGACTTTCCCATTCTAGTTTTTCTATTTTCATCCCCTTGTAATATTTATAATTTTATTGGGTTTATTCATTGACTAATGTAATTATTTTAATTAATTAAATAAAGAGTTTTTTCATTATGTATATAATATAACACACATTTATTCAAAAAAAATATTATTTAAAAAGCCTGGGTTTGTTACATTATCCCCCTTTAGAAATTTCATCCCTGAAATTTCAACTCATATTTTCAATTGAGAATAGATTAGGGTACTTTCATTTTATTGTTTCCTCTGGTTCCCATATCGCCACTTCATACTTAAGGTTTTACTATAACCCATTGACAAGGTGAGTTGTCATATTGTGAAGAATTTTGTCTCTACGATTCAAGATCTTCACTAATTTATCCTCATAAGAGAGGTAGTTCTTCATTTGTACCACCTACAGATTCAATACATATGAGGGATCTGGGATTTACACCCTCAAGAGAGATACATGGAACATATCATGAACTTGATCCATGTTTGGTGGAAGTTCTATCCAATAAGCCACTTCTCCTATGTGGTCAAGGATCTCAAATGGGCCAATGTACCTAGGGATAATCTTCCCTTTATTTAGAAACCACATGACTCTCTTCCATGGAGATATTTAAAGTAAAATTATATTTATGATATTAAACTCCAAGTCCCTTTGATGGTTTCTATCATAGACCTTTTATCGACTCTGAGCAGATTTTATGCGTTGTTGGATAGCTTGAACCTTTTTTTCAATCTCTTGCACAATATCAGGTTGAAGTAGCTTTGTTCACCAACTTCATCCTAACAAGTATGAGTTCTACATAATTTCCCAATTAAATATTTATATGGAACCATTTTAATACTTGATTGGAAGTTATTTTTGTATGAGAACTCAAGTAATGGGAGATGTTGATCCCATCCTCCCTTAAATTCCATCAAGAAGGATCTTATAATGTCCTTAAGTTTTTGAATGGTCCTTTTAGATTGGTCATTAGTTTGGGAGTGATAGGCCATACTGAAATTCAATTAAGTATTTAGATCATGTTGAATACTTTTCCAAAATTTAGAAGTGAACCATGAATCATGATTAGAGATGATTCAAAGTGGTTACAAATGTAGCCTCATCACTTATTTTATGTATATATTATCAAGTTTTTAAAGTGAGAAATATACCCAAATAATGATGAAGTGGGACTTCTTGGTGAGCCGATCCACCATAAACCATATTGTATTTCTTCTTTTGGATTTATTTGGGAGACCAATGAAAAAGACCATTATGATATTATCCATTTTCCTAGTTATGGGAAATAGTTGTATCATACCCTTGTACTTTTATCACTCTGATTTAACTTGATGACATACTAAGCACTTTTAGGAGTAATAAATGATATCCTTCTTCATATTATCCCACCAGGAGTTCTCTTAAAGGTCAAAGTACATCTTGGTACTTCTAGGATGGATGAAAAAGATGAGCTATGTGCATTATCCAATAGCTCTTTCTTTATCTACAACGATATAGGAAGAAAAATTCTAGTTACAAAATCAATGAAACTATCTTTATTGATGTGTAATTCATGAAGTTTCCCCATCTTAACTACTTCCACCTTCTTTTGAATTGTGCCTCCTTGATCTTCTCCTGGATAGAGGTTTCGGAAATAATTTGTGCTAGGTAGGATGTATTTTCTACTGTTATGATTTCTAGATCCATCCTTTGTATATCCATGAATATATGGTCTTTCTCAATCCATATCATAGAAGGATTAGTATTTTTTATTCTTCTAATAACTTAAAATACCTTGTTCTACTTTCAAGGATATTAGTTAATAGAGAAATAGTTGTAACATCCTTGACCCAGTGGCCATCATACTGGTGCCCTGAGCCGGGTCATCACAAGACCTCAGGCACACCTCCTCATATGCCAGAGATTGCTGACTAGTAGTGCGGGTCTATGGATAAAAATTGGGGAGACTATACCTGCTCTTTAGATTAATTCAACAACATAAATATCATCAACATATATAGTAATCAACATGATCAAATAAATGGATAACATGCAAAAAATGCCAACAAGTAACCAAGTATCACATGTTATAAGAATATGATTAATACACTACATGTGAGGCAGTTATACAAATAAAATACCAAAACCAAAACTATCTAAAGATCCTAGGAACATACCCAAGTCGCAAACAAGTCCTGACATCCCATGCTCTAACCAAAAAACCCATGTATGAACCAAACACCAGGTCCCTATCCCGAACCTATACCTAGAAACAAGTAACATCTACTTGGGTACCCAAGTGCCATGGGGGACCGAACAGGGTGTAATTACAACTCAGTAGGATACAACCAACAGTGTCTAAAGAAATAAATATTCTATACAATAGTGTGTGTATATAACCCCAATAAAATAAATAAATAAGGAAATAAAAGAAAAGTAGATATCTATAAATTTCACAGTTTATAAATTGTCAAATAACCATTTTAACCATTTAGTTCTCCAGGGTAAACCAACAAACTAAACTAGCTCTGGTCACACTAGAATCCTAATCCATAACATAAGGGGTCACATACTTTTAAATCACAAGGAGAAATTTACTAATCATAGTTTATCAACATACCCCAGATCCTCAGTCTGCTAGTCTAGTCATGTCCACATGTTTGGGAAGCATAGAGCCTCAGTCTGACATCCCAACCCATGCCATGAACATACGTTGGAAAGCATAGAACCTCAGTATGAAATCCCAACTCAATAATTCATAACACTAACCTTGGAACCTAGGTCCAGTTAGTCTCATCCGATGAAACTATTAGGGGCATAGAGCCTCAGTCCGACTCCCAAACACGTGCATTATAGAGGTGGAGTATAGAGTCTCAGTCTAACCCAACTTATGGGTGAAGATCCTCAAGTCCAATACCCCATACTACCATCAATCCATATGCACATTCTTCTTTAACAATTTCAAATTTTCTAGTAACCAACCATATCAAATTTCACATATTCACAATAAACCAAACTCTCCCTTATGCCATGTTAACATCAAAACACCATATAATTCATTTTATTTAATAAACCATGTTAAAATGATAACACAAATATCGTGGTTTCTATTACATTATCCCACAAATAATTTCAATTACTAAGGTCCCAAAAGACATTTAAATCCAATTCATGTCATACAACACAAATCAAAATACTCGTTTAAAATCATCTTACAACCACCCTTTAAAAGAGGAGTCTTCCTCTTTGAAAAACTAAAACATACCCCATGGATTTCATTTCCATTTTCAACTTTTAAGATAACTGTTACACCATTTTCATAAAATAAAGGGGAATAAGACCTCACTTCAATCATCATTTGAAATCTCTTGAGAAAACTCCATTTTTAAATCACTTTGAGGAAAACACCTCCTTTCAAAAAAAATACACATTTCCAAACATTATTTTCCTTCAATAAAACCATAGTCGTGTCAAAGACCGAAAACAAACCATTTAAATAATTTCAAAACCTCCTAGGAATTTCAAAAGATATAACTTATAATGATTCAATTAACCCATTAACCATTAACACATACCCAATTACACTTTTATAACACATTCTCTCTCATAATTCTTTTATCTTAATGTTTACCAACTCATTCACCATTTACAAGGGTTTAATATACCCCATGGGTATCCCAAGGTTTGGTATCAATTCACCAATAGAAAAAAGGGTCCATGAAGGGTTTTTCACCTCAATATAAGGACCAAATTACTCTCCCTAATCAAAAAGATTAAAATACAACAAGGAAAAACATTGGCACAACTACATACACATATAAAACCTCAAGAATATGGAAAATATCTTAGAGACCACCTAGATCATGTCTATTGACAACCGCTCACTAAAACTTATCCCTTGATTCAAACTATAACCACCTTCAAATCCCTATCCAAGAATTAAAAAAAAGGGTTTTATGGATTCATAAGAAGTAGAAGGATTCTATGAGCCTTAATCTAGAAAAAAGGAAGGGAGAGGAGCATTAGACTCACATGGATCTTCACTAAAAACCTAAATGCTCTCCAAATGGAAAATAATCGAAGGAGAAATATACCTGGGAAGTATAGAGGGTTTTGGTTTGTCACCCAACCATCTGGAGGAGGAATAGTAGAGAAATTTAGCTTAGAACACTTAAAGTCCAAGAGGATAAAACTAGAATTTACCACTTTTTAATGGATGCATGGTTTAACTACATTGTTGTCCAAATCATGTGCCAAAAGTGCGTATCCCTCTATCCAAGAGGGTCCAAGCTACATGGTTTTCTGAAAACACCCACACAGTTTGAAAAACCATGTGGAACATGTGTGTTAACCTCAGTCCAAGAGGAGGCTTGGCTACACGATTTCCCCTAGCCATAAACATGGTTAGTATTAACCGTGTTCCAACCATGAATTGCACACTGTTTGACCTATTTTCCTCTCCTTTCATGTCCCAAATCCCTAAGACACCCTCAAAACTCATCATACACCAGAGAACCACTTCATTAGTCAAGAAAATGGAAGTTTAACCAAAATTTAAACAATTATGTACCTTCACAAAAGGTTTGGATCTTACAACCTCCCCACCTTATAACAGATCATCCTCAAGCCGCACCTCCAAGAATTCCTAAGTCTTCAAGAACAAAATGTTAGACTATGGGCCGACCAATCAACATTTATCTCCTGAGTTTATCCTTGAACTTGGCCATGTCATAGAAAAACTTGAACCAAGGAAACAATCCTACCCAAAAAACACTTCCCCTACTGTGATCCACAATCATAACCCGATGCTCCTTAAGGACGCATCTACCTCAAACTCATCATCACTACAACAAAAACATGATAAAGGTCTAGGTAACACCATTGGACCATTGCACATAAGGATACCCATGAGGCACTACATTACCCTAGGAGAGCTAATAGGAACACCCTCAGTCTAATCCTCTCCACAACTTATGGATTAAATCATCTGGTGACATCACACCTAGTTTCTAAAACTTTAACAGTGACCCTAACTCAATGCCACCAAGGAACACATGGATTCCAACCACATTTACCAACCTACATCAACCTAAAAATTGAGGCCTAATGGCCTCATTCCATTTCCAAACATATGAAAAGCCCAACCCAAGCATAACCTTCATCTCAAGGCACTCAATCAGTTAAAACCTGATCCAATGCCCATCACCAAAACTGATGCACCAAGATGGCTCCTAACCGAGTCTATCCAACTTGAAACACCAATCATGTAATTAATCGACTACTTTCCCTTTATGGTTCTCCCCACATTATTCCTTAGTTAACCACTAACATTATCCGGTTTTGAGCACTTCTATAATAAAAAAGAGACCAAAATAACCTCAACTCAAATTTCACAACTTACCTGACACATTTCCCAACTCACCACATCCAAACATCCATGATAATTCCCCCCAACTCTGGAATTTAACCTTAACATCAAACCTACCTAGACTGGTCATGCTTTCTCCATCTATATCTCAATTAATGAATACTTGTATCTTCTTCAAAACCCATTCCTATTACCGAGATGCACTTATCATTGAAGAACCTTTGTGATAAATTTGTTGAACCCTATGTGAGATAGTTATTTTAATAATCACAAATCCTTATTTTTTTGTATGTATATAAGTCAATTTAGTAAATTATTCAATCTATTCTAAATGTGTTTATATATGTTTAATCATGTCTACATATGTTTATATATGATTATTTATGGTTTACTATTGACCTGGAAGTATTTTGGATTAAACAGACACTTTGTGAGAATTTTATGTTTTTGACTCACCGTTAGTTATATTCTTGAGACATCGATGTGACAAACTGATGGACGAGTCACCGATGTGACAAACTGATGACAACAGAAGCACTGATGACAACGGTTTCACCGATGACAACGGTCGCACCGATGACAATGGTCACACTGATGGTAACGGTTGCATCGATGATAACGGTCGCACAAATGACAATGGTCACACCAATGATACAACTGTCTCACCGATGCTGATCAAATGACCTACTGAAGCCAGTGCTGATCAAATGACCTACTGAAGTCAATGCTGATCAAATGAACTACTGAAGCCGATGCTGATCAAATGACCTACCAAAGACGATTCTGATCAAATGACCTACCAAAGCCGATGCTGATCAAATGACCTACCAAAGCCGATGCTGATCAAATGACCTACCGAAGACGATGCTGATCAAATGACCTACCGAAGCCCATGTTGATCAAATGACCTACCGAAGCCGATGCTGATCAAATGACCTACCGAAACTGATGCTGATCAAATGAACTACTGAAGATAATTATGATCACATGACCTACCGATACCGATGAAAATTCAAATGACCTACCAATCTCATGAATCACCGATTGTCATGAAAACTGTTTGGATTTTTATTAACTCTTATTTAATTCCAACGATCATATTTTCTTAATTTAATGCACCTGCTATTAATTAATGTTGGTTGTTTGATGTCAGGGAACCATAACTTGTACCTGTCAAAAAGTAATCATTCCCTTTTCTGGATCTCAAGGAATAAAAAGGAAGATCTATCTGCAGTGAATGATACAAGACACAACAAAAAATACACAGTCAGAGACACAAAAAGAAGAAGCAGAGCGTACATGTGTGTGAAGGTCCACAGAAAAAATAAGAACTTGAAGAACACCTATGAAAACCAGAGAGCTTTAAGAAGATCATTCACCTGGAATAAACACTGAATTTGAGTTGCTGTGCCTTACTGAACATCATATGCACAAGGATGAATAACTGTAGCTGGGAAGAACAACGACACTCTGTTTTGTGTCATCTTCACCAGAAAGGACTCAAATATCATTTGCAACATCCAAATGAGTCCATAGCTCATCTTCAATCACTCAGATCATTCTAAACTCATTATCCATTATTTCCTCTATAGTATACCTTTGTTTAACTTTTTGAGCAGTGTGTGTGCATCTGTCTATTTAGACACACACTGACTCCTGGGCTGAACTGAAGGATACTAAATCCTCACACCAAACTTTTTACACCTTATTGCATCCCACTGTGAATTGTGGAAGAGGTCAAGTGTGACCTATACAACCTGAGTTCTGCTACTGCTGTTTACCCACATAGAATTGTGGTAGAGGTCTGAGGACCTGAACAGTCTGAGTACTATTGTAAAACCTCGATCCAGGGTGTGGATCATAGTTTATATAAACTGTTTGAGAGGACTAAGTCTCATCTTGAGACTGAACCTCTTGTTTTAAAACTGCTGTGCATTTTTCCTTTATCAAAACTATTTTGAATATTCCGATGCTAAGTACTTTAAATATAAATCTATTTTAAAGTTTCTCTAATAGTTAAACTAACAAGTGTTTGTAACTATTGTAAATCAGTAAGTTAGTTTCAAAAGCTAATTTAATCTTCTGATTAAATTAACTAAGTACTAATCAATCTCTTGGGAACCTAACTGAACCTTTACTATATTACAAATTCACTAAAGTTTATATTTTTATTTAATTTGGTGGATTTTTATATAAATTTGAAAATCATAAATTTTAATTGGAACTCAATTCACCCCCCTCTTGAGTATCCTCTTAGACCAAAAAAATTGTTTTAAAAAAGTTTTTGTATTTTTTGAAAACTAATATCTTTGTAAAATAATGTTTTTGTTATTCAGGAATCCAAACCATATCCATCGTATTGAATATTTATCAGACTTAGAGTTTTTTAGAAAGTCAGATGTTTTTGTTTGAAGAAGTTGTATCATTTTTGAAAAGTTTTGAAAGAAGTTTGTGAAGTCAGGAGTTAGAAATATTTCACCATTTCTAAAACAAAGTATTATTATGATTTTCTAATCATGAAATTCTCAAAAATCATGAAAAAATTCATGATAAAATATTTTTATTAAATGGTGGATAGGTCTGAAGAAATTCAAAATTTTAGAGTAAATAATTCCAGCATAATGGGAAATTATATCACAATGAAAATTTTGTATTAATGGGAATTCCATCATTATGATGAAATCCATTCAAGGAAGAATGTTTAAAAATATTGGATCCAGATCTCATAATGTTTTAAGCTGATGAAGTTTGAATAATTTCAAAGTTGAAGAGTGAAGAATTTAATCATAATGGGATGAGAAGGAAACATAAATCGTAATGAGATGAGAATAAAATAAAATCGTAATGATATGGTAAGGAAACATAATTTTAATGATCTAAGAAGGAAAAAAATTCATAATGATCTAAGAAATAAATAAAAATCATAATGAGTTGAGAAGGGAAAAATCGTAATGATTTGAGAAGGAAACATAATTCGTAATCACTGAGAAGGAAACAAAATTTGTAATCACTGAGAAGGATACAAAATTCTTAATCACCAAGAAGGAAATATAATTCATAATCACTAATAAGGATACATAATTCTTAATCAGTAAGAAGGAAATAAATTCATAGTGAACTGAGAAAGAAAGTTAGATTGTAATGAGTTGATTATGAAGAAGACTCAAAAAGAATATTCTAGAAGTTTTATGAAGAGTTGAAGAGGTCAAACTTGAAATTCAATTTTTCATAAATATCAGAGAAATCTAATGAGGATTTAAGAAGTTAAATTTTAAGTTAAAATTTGATTGATCTTTGAATATTTTGAAATTTGAGGAAGCGGGGAAAGTTTTCAAGTTTATTGCTTTTGATTTCTAAGCCTCCTATAAGTACTTGATTAGATCATTTGTTCATTTTTGATTTTTCATACAAGAAAAAAAAGAGGAGCACTGAAGAAATAAAGTGAAATTAATTTTTGTCTAGTGATCTCATAATGAGGATCAACAATATGAATGTTTGTTTACCGATTTGAGCATTTGTGTAGAGTTTAAGTTTTTGTAGACTTAGAATGGGTTCATTGTATTGAGTCCATCATATTGAGATAATTAGATACAGACTCATCATACTAAGATAATAAAATAAAAACTCATCATATTGAGAGAATAAAATCCAAACTCATAATATTGATAGAATTAGATCCGGACTCATCAGATTGAGAAAATTGGATCCATTCAAATCGGACTGAGGATTTAGACTGAGAAATTGTGGAGGATTTTAAACAAAGTTTTTATTTTTTTGTTTGCACAAATTTTCTTATAATAAAACATTGTAAATTTATGGGAGTTAGTATAATATTTCCTATTAGGAGATATATGGTGTCTGATAAGAGTTGGAACAAGTTGTATCTACTTCTCCATAATAGTGGATTTACATAGACCCACAAGAGTGGCTATAAAAAGGATGTAGGTTCTCACACTGAGGTCGAATATTGTAAATATTGTGTGATTTACTTTTTTTCCTACTTTTACATGCATGATTATTTACTAAAATTTGATAAGAAAATAAATCTTAATAGGTTTTAGGGGTTAAGTTTCTAAAATTTTTGAAACTTATAAAAAGTGAAAAACTAATTCAACCCCCCACTTCTCAGTTATTATTCGATCCTTTGGAACTTCAATTGGTATTAGAGGGAGTTTACCTTGTTTAATACTTATCCTGGATAATATCAATTCTATCAATAGTATAGTAATTCCTAAATTTGATAGAAAAAATTATTATAGATGGAAAAATAAGATGATTCCTTATCTCCTATCTCTTAGCCAGGAAGTTGTTGATACTGTTGCTATTGGTTTTCCACCAATTTAGAAATATTCTCCTATGACATTTGCTGATAATAGAAGTATAGAATTTGATGGAAAGGATAGATATTCAATCTTTATGTCCTTATCATAGAATGTTTATCAGAAGGTGATGGGTCTCAATACTTCAAAAAGTATGTAGGAAAACCTGGAAAATGTTTTTGAAGGAAATAATAAAGTTAAGGAAGAAAAACTAAAAAATATGGCATAGTAAGTATGAAGATATTAGAATGAGAGATTAAGAAACAATTGATGAATAATTTACCAGAGTAAATGGAATTTTTTACAACATCATAGGATTCAGAGATGTCTTGGAATAACCTACAATTTTAAAGATACTTAAGAGAAACTTTCCAAAAAGGTTTGATTCTAAAATTTCTTCTTTAGAAGATAAGGATGATTTATCTCTTTATGAATTGCATAAATTTCTTGTTACTTATGAAATGAGGAAATATCCAATGTTTAAAAATAATATGAAAGATGAAATGGATTTTGAAGCTATGAGAAATATGGAAATCCAAGATGCTGAAGAAGCCGATCCTTGTGAGTTTGAAGATAAATAGGATGATGAGTTGAATGAAAAAAATCATGTCTCTTATATCCAAGAACTATCGAAGAGGAAGAGGAAAGTATGGAGGTAAACTTACTATAATTTTTTTTGAGTGTGGTTGAATCAAACACTTTTCTATGAATTTCACAAAGAATAAAGTTCTAGAATATCGGGATGATTCTAATGAAAAACCTCGATGGAAGAAGTGGAAAAAAATATAAAGAAGAAAAGTCTTCAAACAAATACAAGAAGAAGTTTATTGTAAATAAAAAAATTATATTGAGTAATAAAGTTTAATCATACTCAACTAAAAAAATTCTTATGAAGATGAAAGTTCAAAAAAATTCATAATCTTCATAAAAAAAGTTGAGAAAACAAAATATTCCTTAGATAGTGAAGAATACAATGAAGAATATTATAGAGTGTATCAAATCAAAACATAACTTTTTGCATGTATTGAGAAAAAAAATCTCAAGAAATAAATTAGAGTTATGAAGAAATATTTTGAATAATTTTCTAATTGAAAAAAAGATGGCATCAAGCAAGAGGAAGAATAAATCGAGGAGATTTTAAGTTACAAACTTAGAATTGCTGAACATGGAATGATTTTTGAAGATCTTAGTAAGAAGCTAAAATCTAAGGAAAAAAATTTAAAAAGTTTCAATCAAAACTTATTGAGTCTGAAAGTACCTTGAGTAAGATGAATGAAAACTTCAACAAATATTTTAAAGTAAGAGATGCTACTTATAAACTTACTGAGAATGCTGAATATGATAATCATGTGAAATATTCTCTTACAAAAAATAATGATTCATTTTGTTCTTTTAACATTTTAGGTTTTGGAAAAAGTATTAGGAAATCTTGGGTGTATAAAGTATGTGAGAAACCTATAAAATCTATAAAATTAGAAAACTCACTCAAAATAAAATATGGTTCACATCTTGAGTATGTTAAAGTTGAAAAAAGTTACCAACCTCAATAAGGTTTCTAAAAATAAAGATATTTATTAAATAGAAAATAAATATTTTATAGCTATTGTTGGTGTTGTGGAATCTATAGGCACAAAGAATAATTTTTTTGGAATAAATTATCTCTACCTAGAAGGTGATTTGAGAAATGTGGAACAAATAATGGAAGTAGAATGAGTAACTTTCCTAGCTTGTAGAAAGTTTAAAAAGTTAATTTTCAAGATGTTATAAACTTTCAAAAAAAAAATCAATTTGAATGTATGGAAGAAGTTTTTAGAATATGTGATTAGGGTGGTTATCATGCTAAAATATGTATGACACTCCTTCTGGAACAAATTCTTTATGATAGAAAAGAAAATAAAGCTGAAGAGAATAAAGTTGAGGAAAAATATTTTATTGTTGAGACAAATTTAAAAGTAAGTAAAAGTAAAAAACCATGGATACTTGATAGTGGATTTTCTTCACATATGACAGGTGATATAAAAATCTTGAAACATATTGAAAGTCGTGATGGAGGAGCAGTTACCTTTGGCAATTATAATTCCTTAAAAATCAGAGGAATTTGAATGCCTGAGATTGAAGCTGAAAAGTTGAAATAGAGGGATGTTTTATTTGTTGATGGGCTAAAACATAACATACTTACTGTAAGTAAAATTTGTGGTGATGGAAAATAAGTTGTTTTTAGAAAATATTTTTGTATCATTGAAAGTGTGAAAGATGGAAAAGTTATTACAAAAGGAGAAATATCCGGTGGGAATCTCTTTCAAATAGGAGAATTCAACAAATCCGGTTACTTGAGTGCTGAAGATGAAAACAAATTGTGGCACAAAGACTTTAAAAACTTGGGCCGAAAAACTTAAATAAACTTTCTAAAGTTGATTTTGTTCATAATTTTCTATAATTGAAAAGAATAGATGAAGATGTTTTTATTACTTTTATGAAAGGAAAGATGACTAACAAAAGTCATAAGTGAATTGATATTCAATCTACCAGACCTCTTGAACTCATTCATTCCAATTTATGTGGTCCGATGAGACATCACTAAAAAAAATAGATTTATAATTTATCACTTTTATTAATTATTTCACTCGAATAAAAAATATCATGTTTATGAAACACAAGTCAGAGGTTGTGGAAATGTTTAATTTTTTCCGAAAAGAAGTTGAGAAAGAAATGGGGGATTATATAAAGAATTTGTGAATAGATAATGGTACCGAATTCACAAGTAATTATTTTGAAGAATATCTGAGAAAACATGGTATCAAACATCAATATAGCGCTCTCTATACTAAAAAAATGGATTAGAAGAAATAATTAATATAAGATTGGTGGAAATAGGAAGAAATATGTTAGTAGAATAAAAACTTCCAAAGTTCTATTGGAGAGAAGCTGTTATTACTATTATACATGTTCAAAATAAATGTTTATTAATATTGGAAACCAACATTACTCCTTATTAAATGTGGTATAACAGAAAACATTAATTTAAATACTTCAAAGTTTTTGGAAGTCCATGTTTACTCAAAATCAAAAATCTAGATTTAGGAAAGTTTGATGAGAAACACGAGGAATGAACTTTTATGGGTTATTAACTAAATGAAAGAAGTTAAAAATGTTGAAAAAATATTTAAAAAAGATAGCGGACTCATATGATGTGAAAGTAATTGAAAATAATAATTCCTTAACAAAATTTGTTGAGAATGTTGAGGAGGATAAAATGGAGATTTCCAAAAATAGTGAAAGTAAGTCAAAATATTTATTTCAAGATTCAGAAAATTCATGTGATGATGAAAGTTTAGTTGGTAAAGAAACTTTGAAATTTACTACTTTACAAAAATATGTTGAGTTTGAAAACATTATTGGAAATCATAAGGCTCCAGTTAAGACAAGATGAAAGTTGAGATTAGATAATCAGACTTTACTTATCTCAAAAGTTGAACCATAATTAGTTTCAGAAGCTATTAAACACAAAGAATGGGTGGATTATATGAATGAAGAGTTGGATTAGATTGAGAATAATGAAACATGAGAACTTGTTTCATAAATAACAAATAAAAATATTATTATAACCAAGTGGGTTTATAGAAACAAGTTAAATGAACAAGGAGAAGTTTCCAGAAACAAAGCCATAATGTTTTGTAAATGTTATTAATAGGTGGAAGGTGTGGATTTTGAAGAAAATTTTTCTATAGTTGAAAGATTAGAAACTATTATAATGTTTCTTTTAGTGGCCGCACATTAGAATTACAAAGTTTATCAGATGGATGTAAATTCACCTTTCTTAAATGGTAAGATTGAGGATGAATTTTATATTGAACAACCTTGTAGGTTTTTACTTGATGAGGATGAAATCAATGTTTTTAAATTGAATAAATCTTTGAATGGGTTGAAATAAGATCAACATGATTATTATTATAAACTTGACAATTGTTTGAGAATGTTGAACTTTTTTAAATGAAAAGTTGATAAAAACTTATATATGAAATATGTTGACTTTGAAAATCTAATTGTAATTATTTATGCAGATGATATAATTTTTGTTAGGGATAGAGAAGATGTTTGTAAAACATTTGCTGAGGAAATGAATAAGAATTTGAAATTTCTATGTTAGGATAATTAACTTTCTTCCTTGGCTTAAAAGTTAAAACAAAGGAAAAATACATTTCCATATCTCAAGAAAAGTATTCCAAAGAATTATCAAAGAATTTAGGTATGGAAGAATCCAAATAAGTTTTAACTCCTATTTCAGTGAGCACAAAGTTTTGTAAATATGAATATGGAATAAGTGTGAATCAGAAATACTTTAGAAAGATTATAGGAAGTCTTCTTTACCTTACATCCTCAAGTCCTGATATTGTTTATGTTGTGACTTTGTGTGCTAGGTATCAAAATAATCTAAAAGAATCACATATGTTGGCAGCAAAGAGGATTTTGAGATATGTCAAAGGAATAACTTCACACGGTTTGTTATAAAAAAGAAATAGTGAGATGAAGTTTCATGGATATATTTATGCTGGTTGGGATATAGATTGTAATGATAGAAAATCAACCTTAGGAGGAACATTTTTCTTGGGTGAATGTTGTGTGAGTTGGCATTGTAAGAAACAAAGTTCAGAAACTTTGAGCACAGCTAAATCCAAATATTTTTAAACTACTCAAGCTTGTACTCAAATGTTGTGGATGAAAGTTCAGATATAAGATTTTAAAGTAAAAGTTTTTAAACCATTGAAGATAAATTGTGATAATTAGAGTGAAATTTATCTTTCTAAAAATCATTTCCATCATTCAAGATAAAAAAAATTGATATAAAGTTTCAATTTATAAAAAAGAAAGTTTCTAATGCATATGTTTTACTAGAATACATTTTAACAAAGTATCAGATTGCTGATATCTTTAAAAAATAAATGTTGAAAGAAAGGTTTGTGGAATTGATATTGAAAATTCATTTTCAACCTACTCCCATGAATTCATAAACCTAATAAATAAGGAACCCCTATCGTGCTTTGGATTATATTAACAACAAGGGAGAGAAAGTAACAAAATTTTACTTTTTAAGAAGTTTTTACTTATCTTTATTTAATGAATCTGAAGCTGTGGTTATCATAAAATGAGGGAGAGATAAAGAAAAGTGATAGGAAAAGATAAAAGTGAGGGGGAGTTTATGTTTTAATAAAAGTCAAAAACTTGATTTGCTTACAAAATTTGAGTTGTGAAAAATTCTGATAGTTGGAAAAATTATGAACAAAGGTTTTCAACAAATCCAAAGGGGGAGATTGAAGAACCTTTTTGGTAAATTTTTTTAACAAATATTTTTCATTTACTGAAAACTAAACTCTTTTTAAAATAAATTTTTTATTATTCAAGAATCAGACCCATATCCATCATAATGAAGATTTATTAGACTCACAGTGAAGAACCTTTATGGTTAAATTGTTTTAAACAATGTTTTTGTATTTATTGATAATTAACCTTTTTTTAAGAATGTTTTTTTTCAGGAATTGAACCTAGTAAATTCTAATGAGGTTCTTTTCTGAACACAAGTTTCCAAGCCCATGTTTTTTTATTGAGCTACACCAGACACAGAAGAAGTCATGAAGATAAAGTTGTTCATAAAACACTTTATCGTATTCAAGTCCATCGACATGAAATTGAAAGTAATAGAACTAAAAATAATTAGAGGTACAATTTGTTGTTTTATGCAAGTTTTTCTTTTCCATAATCAGAGAATAAAAGAAGTTTCTAATTTAGAAAGAAAGAAGTTGCTAAGATAGAAGTTGTTAGTTTAAGAATTCATATTGTTTCTAAATAATTTTGAAAGAAGAATGTGAAGTTAGGAGTCAGAAAGTTTTCATACTTTCTAAAACAAAATCATATGATGCCTTTCTAATCTTAAAGTTCTCAAAAATCATGAAAAATATCATGATAAAAATATTTTAAAGAAATAGTGGAGAGGTTTGAAGAGATTAAAAGAAGAAAAGTGGAGAATTATGTTGTAATGGGAAATTCATCGTAATGGTATTTCCATTGTAATGGTAATTCTATCATAATGAGAACTAATCATGATGGAATTTACATTGTAATGGGAATTACATCATAATGGAAATTTCATCATAATGGGAAAATCCATCATAATGGGAAAATCCTTCATAATGAGCTAAAGAAAGAAATAGATCATAATGAGTTGAGAAATAAAACAGATTGTAATGAGATGAGAAATAAACAGATCATAATGAGATGAGAAAGAAATATATCATAATGAGTTGAGAAAGAAAACAAATCTTAATGAGTTGAGAATGAAATGGATCGTAATGAGTTGAGAAATATATAAAGAGTTGATTAAGTCAAACTTCAAATTCAATTTTTTGTACATATTAGAGAAATATAAGGAGGATTGAAGAAGTCAAAGTTAACGTTTAAATGCAAGAGATTTTTAGAGTTTTGAAATTTGAGGTAGTGGGGAAAGATTTCAAGTTTCACTCTTTTGTTCCTTGAGTTTCCTATAAATACTTGATCAGATAATTCATCCACTTGAAACTTTTACATATGCGCAAAAGGCAGAGAGCTAGATAATTTGAAGTAAAAGTTACCATATGATTGAAGAATAATTGTATTGAGAATTCTAATAGAGTTTGAGTTTTTCATATTGAAGAATGAGTTCATCATATTGAGTCCATATTTTCAAAGAATTATATCCATGCTCATTGTATTGAGAAAATCAGACCCAACATCATCATATTGAGAAAATCAGATCCATTATTATCATATTGAGAAAATTAGATCCATCATCATGTATTGAGAAAATTAGATCCAGTATCATCATTTTGAGAAAATCAGATCCATTATCATCATATTGAGAAAATCAGACCCAACATCACCATATTGAGAAAATTAGACCCAACACCATCATTTTGAGAAAATCATATTCAAAATCATCATATTGAGAAAATCAGATCCAATATCACCATTTTAAGAGATTTAGATCAAGCATCATCATTTCGTGAAAATTGGATCCAACATTATCATATTGAGAAAATCAGATCCAATATCACCATTTTGAGAAAATTGGATCCAACATTGTCGTATTGAGAAAATTAGATCCAACCAAATCAGACCGAGGATTCAGAATGAGAAATTGTGTTTAGTTTCAAAAAAGCCTTTATTCTTTTGTTTGTATCAATTGTTTTTATAAGAAAACATTGTAAACTGATGGGAGTTAGTATAATCATTCCTATCAGGAGATAGAAGGCATCTAATAGGATTTGGAACAAGTTGTATTCACTTATTCATAATAGTGAATTTCCATAAACCTATTGGAGTTGCTATGGAAAGGATGTGGATTCTCACACTGAGGCCAAACCATGTAAATCTTATTTAATTTACTTAATTTCCTAATTTTCATGCATGAGTATTTACTAAAAGTTGATAAGGAAATAAATCTTAATAGTTTACAGGGGTTATGTTTTGAAAAGTATTGAAACTTATAAAAAGTGAACAATTGATTCAACTCCCCCTTCTCAATTGTTATTCGATCCTTTATAACTTTAATTGGTATCAAAGGGAAGGTTCCCTTATTGGATCCTTATCATGTATAATATCAATTCTATCAATAGTAGAGGAAATTCCTATATTTGATGGAAAAAAATATGTATGGAAAAGTAGGATGATTCCTTATCTCTCATCTCTTGGCCTGGAAGTTGTTGATGTTGCTACTATTGGTTTTCCACCTATTGAGAAATATTCCCCCAATGACCTTTGCTGATAAGAGAAATATAGAAGTTTATAGAAAGGTTATAAATGATATTCTAATGTCCTTATTAGAAAATTTTTATCAGAAGGTAATGAGTCTCAAAACTTCAAAAAGTATGCGGGACAAGCTAGAAGGTGTTTTTGAAGGGAATACGAAAGTTAAAAAAATAAAAGATACAAATATGGAATAGTAAGTATGAAGACATCATAATGAGAGATGAAGAAAAAATTGATGAATACTTAACCAGAGTAAATGAAATTGTTTGCAACATTAGAGGATTCAGAGATGTCTTGAAAGATTCTATAATTGGAAGAAACTCATGAGAAACTTTCCAGATAGGTTTTATTGTAAAAAAATTTCTCTAGAAAATAAGGATGATTTATCTCTTGATGAATTGCATAAACTTCATTTTGATTATGAAATGAGGAAATATCCAATGTTTAAAAAGAATATGAAATATGAAATATATTTTTAAGCTATAAGAAAGTTGAAAATTCAATATGTTGAAGGTGTTGATCCTTATGGCTTTGAAGATAAATATGATGATGAGTTGAATAAAAAAATCATATCTCTTATATCCAAGAACTATCTAAGAGGAATATAAAAGTATGGAGGTAAACTTCCTCTCAAATTTTTTGAGTGTGGTGGAATCAAACACTTTTCTATGAATTTCCCTAAGAATAAAGTTGGAGAATATCGATATTATTCTAATGGAAAAACTCAATGGAAGAAGTGGAACACAAATAATAAATAAGTAAAGCCTTATAAAAGATCAAATAATAAGTTTACTGAAAGAAAGTATTTTGAGTAATAATGTTGAATCAGACTGAACTAACAAAAATTATTCTAAATATGAATTTTCAGAAAAATTCAGAACCTTTATTGTAAAAGTTGAGAAAATAAAAGATTCTTCAGAGAGTGAAGAAGGTGGTGAAAAATCTTATAGAGAGTATCAGATAAGAACAAAACTTGTTTCATGTATTGAGAAAAACAAAACTCTCAAGAAAGAAATTATAGTAATGAATAAATATTTTGAAGAAGTTGTTAATGGAAGAAAATATGTCATCAAGCAGGAGGATGAATACATTTAAAATATTTTAGGTTACAAACTTAGAATTACAGAACATTGAAAGATGATTGAATATCTTAGTAAGAAGATGGAAGCTAAGGAATAAGAGGTTAACAAGTTTCAATAAAAACTTATTGAGTCCAAAAGTCCCTTGACTAAGATGAATTAAAACTTCAACAAAGCATCAGAAGTAAAATATGAGACTTCTAAATATGTTGAGAAGGCTCAATACGAGAATCTTGTGAAACATTCTCTTAAAAAAAACATTTCATCTGATTATTTTAACATTTTAGGTTTTGGAAAAGTATTGGGAAAGGTTGGGTGGATAAAGTATGTGATAAAAATTTCAAATCTACAAAATTATAAAATTCAATCAAAATAAAAGATGGTCTATATCCTGAGTACGTTAGAGCCGAAAGAATTTACCAACCTCAACAAAGTTTCTACAAATAAAGATCTTTCTTGAGTAGAAAATAAAGATTTGATGGATATTTCTTGTATTGTGGAATATATGATCATAGGAAATATAATTTTTGGCACAACTTATCTCTATCTAGAAGAATATTTGAGCAAAGTGTAAGAAATAATGGAAATATAATGAGTAACTTTCCTAGCTTATAGAAAGTTAAAAAAGTGAATTCTCAAGATGTTAGAAACTTTCCAACAAAAAATCAATTTGAATGTTTAGAAGAAGTGTGTGAAAGATGTGACCAGGCTAGTCATCATACTGAAATATGTATTACACTCCTTTCAATTTTTTTTCTTATGATATAAAAGAAAAGAAAGTCGAAAAGAAGAACATTGAGGAAATATATTTTGTTTTTAAAACAGCTTTAAAAGCAAGTAAAAGGATAAAACCATGGATAATTGATAGTGTTTTATCTTCACATTTGATAGATTTTATAAAAATCTTAAAACATGCTGAAAGTCATGATGGAGGTGCAATTACCTTTGGTAATGATAGTTCCTTAAAAGTAAGAGGAATCAGAATAACTAATATTGAAGCCAAAAATTTGAAATCTAAGGAAGTTTTATTTGTTGATGGGATAAAACAAAACTTAATTAGTGCAAGTCAACTTTGTGATGATGGAAAATAAGTTGTTTTTTTGAAAATATTTTTGTATCATCGAAAGTGTGAAAGATGGAAAAGTCATTAAAAAGGAGAAATAACCAATGATAATCTCTTCCAAATAGAAGAATTTAATAACTCCCGTTACTTGAGTGCGGAAGATGAAAACAAATTGTGGAACTAAAGACTTGGGAACCTTTGATAGAAATTTACGAACCAACATTCTAATGTTGATTCCATTTAAAATTTTCCAGAATTAAAAATAATACATGAAGATGTTTGTATTACTTTTCAGAAAGGAAATATGACTAACAAAAGTCATAAGAGAATTGAGATTCAATCTACTAAACCACTTGAGCTTATTCATTCTAATTTATGTGGGTTGATGAGACATCAATAAAAAAAATCATATTTATACTTTATCACTTTTACTGATTATTTCACTCAAATGACAAAAATAATTTTTATAAATCACAAGTTAGAGGCTATATAAATGTTTAAATTCTTCAGAAAAGATATTGAGAAAGAAATGGGGGGTTTCTATAAAAAGGTTGAGAATAGAAAATGGTACTATATTCACTATAAATACTTTTTGAAACTTATCTAAGAAAGAATAATATCAAAAATAAGTATAGTTCTCCCTATACTCCGTAATAAAATGGAGTAGAATAAATAAAAAATATAATTTTGGTGGAAATGGGAATAAGTATATTAGAAGAATACAAAATTTCAAAATTCTATTGGAGAGAAGATATTATTAATAATTTACATGTTCAAAATAGATTGTTATCAATACTAGAAACCAAAATGACTCCTTATGAAATGTGGTATAACAAAAAACCTTCATTAAAATACTTCAAAGTTTTTGGAAGTCCATGTTTTCTCAAAATAAAAAATCTATATTTGGGAAATTTTGATGAGAAAGATGAGGAAGGAACTTTTATGGGTTATTCACCAAATGGAAGAAGATAAAGATGTTGGAACAAATGTTTAAAATTTTTTTTGGACTTATATGATGTAAAGGTAATTGAAAATCAAATTTCCTTAAAAAAAGTTGTTGAGAATATTAAGGAGGATAAAATGGAGAATTTCAAAAACAGTGAAAGTAATTAAAAACATCCTTATCAAGATCCAGAAGAATCGTTTCATGAGGAAATTTCAGCTAGGAAAGAAACTTAGAATTTTACTACCTTGAAAAAACACGTTGAATCCAAAAACATTATTGAAAATTAGAATGATCTAGTTTAAACAAGAAGGAAGTTGAGATTAGAAAATCAGACTTCACTTATCTAAAAAGTTGAACCAGAATTAGTTTTAGAGGATATTCAACACAAAGAATGGGTGGATGTTATAAATAAAGAGTTGGATCATATTGATAAGAGTGAAACACATGAACTTATTTCACATCCAACAAATAAAAATATTATTGGAACCAAGTGGGTTTATATAAACAAGTTAAATGAACCTGAATAGTTTTCAAGTAAAAAATTCAGTCTTGTTTGTAAAGGCTATGCACAGGTAAAAGGTGTGGATTTGGAAGAAACCTTTGCCCCAATTTCAATATTAGAATCTATTAGAATATTTCTTTCAGTGTTTGCACATTGGAATTACAAATTTAATTAGATGGATGTAAAGTCATCTTTCTTAAATGGTGAGACTGAGGAAGAAGTTTACATTGAACAACATTGTGGGTTTCTACTTGATGAAGATGAAAAAAAACATTGTAAATTAAAGAAAACTTTATATGGGTTGAAACAATATCTACATGATTGGTATTCTAAATTTGAGAATTGTTTGATAATGTTGAACTTTTATAAAGGAAAAGTTGATAGCAACTTGTATGTGAATAATGTTGACTCCAGAGCTCTAATTGTAATTGTTTATATGGATGATATAATTTTTGTTGGGGATAAAGAAGATGTTTGTAAAAAAAATTATAAGGAAATTAAGAAGAATTTTGAAATGTCTATGTTGGGAGAATTAATTTTATTCTTTGGAATAAAATTTCAAAAAAAGGAAAAATACATTTTCTTATCTCAGGAAAAGTATTTCATGGAATTGTTAATGAAGTTTGGGATGGAATAATCCAAAGAAGTTTCAACTCCTATTTTAGTGAGAAAAAAGTTGACTAAATATGAATTTATAATAAATGTGAATCAAAAAGACTTTTGAATCTAATAGGAAGTATTATTTATCTTACATCCTCAAGACCTTATAATTTTTATGTTGTAACTTTGTGTTTCAGGTATCAAAGTAATCCTAAAGAATCACATATATTGGTAGAAAAGAGAATTCTAAGATATGTCAAAGGAACAACTTCACATGGGTTTTTTATACCAAAAAAATTGTGAGATAAAGTTTCTTAGTTATACTGATGCTAATTGGGTTGGAGATTGTAATGATAGAAAATCAACCTTAAGAGGAACATTTTTCTTGGCTAAATGTTGTATAAGTTGGAATAGTAAGAAAAAAAAGTTCAGTAACTTTGAACACAACTAAATCTGATTATGTTGCAGCTACTCAATCTTGTACTCAAATGTTGTGGATGAAAGTCTAGTTAGAAGATTTTAAAGTAAAATTTTCTAAACCATTGAAGATACTTTGTGATAATTAGAGTTCAATTGATATTTATAAGAATCATGTTCAACATTCAAGATTAAAACACATTGATATAAATCTTCACTTTATAAAATAAAAAGTTATTGCTGGAGATGTTTTACGGGAACACATTTCAACAAAGTATCATATTGCTGATATCTTTGCAAAAGAAATACTGAAAGAAAGGTTTTTGGAAATGAGGTTGAAAATTCATATTCAGCCTCCTCCCACGTCTTCCTAAACCTCATAATAAAGAACCCCCACCATGATTTGGATATGTGGACAAATATAGAGATAAATTAACAACTTTATACATTGTAATATGTTTTTACTTATCTTTCTTAAATGAATATAAATTTTCGGTTATCATTTAACGGGGGAGATAAAAATAAAAGTGAGGGGGAGATAAAAATAAAAGTGAGAGAAAAATAAAAGTGAGGGGGGGGGGTTATCATTACCTAGAGAGAAAATTTTCTTATCACTGAGGGATAAAATCCCTTTAAAAACAATACTTTATCCAGTAGTGTGGTTTCATGACACTCTCTTTTGATAAAGACCATGTTTTGATAAAAGTAAAAAAACTTGAGTTTTTTATAGAATTTGAGTTGTGAAAAAATTTCTGAGAGTTGGAAAAGTTTTTAATGAGGGTTTTAAACAAATATAAATAGGGAGATTGAAGAACCTTTGTGGTTAAATTGTTTTAAACAAAGTTTTTGTATTTGTTGAGAACTAACCTTTTTGTTGAAGATTTTTTTTTGTTATTCAAGAATCAGACCTTGTCCATCGTAATGTGGTAGTTTTCTGAACACAGGTTTCCAGACCCAGGTTTTAATATTGAGTTGCACCAGACACAAAAGAAGTTGGGAAGATGAAGTTGTTAATCAGACACTTTATCGTATTCAGGTCCATAAACATGTAAATAAAAATCATCAGACTCAAAAGAATCAAAGGAAAAAATTATTTTTTTATAGAAGTTTGTATTTTTCATAATTAGAGAAAGAAAGAAGTTGTCGAGTTAGAAAGAAATAAATTACTGAGTTAGAAGTTTTTTATTGAAGAATTCATATTGTTACTTAAGAATTTTGAAATAATAATGTAAAGTTAGGATTAAGAAAGTTTTAATACTTTCTAAAACAAAATCAGATGATGCTTTTCTGATCATAAAGTTATCACAAATCATGAAAACTCTCATGATAAAAATATTTCGAAGAAATGATAGATAGGTTTGAAGATATTCAAAGAATAAAAGTGGATAATTCAATCATAATGGGGAATTCATCGTAATGGTATTTACTTCATAATGGTAATTCCATCATAATGGGAATTCCATCGTAATGGGAATTCCATCGTAATGGGAATTCCATCATAACGGGAATTCCATCGTAATGGGAAAATTCATCATAATGGTAAAATCCATCATAATTAGATGAAGAAAGAAACAAATCATAATGATATGAGAAAGAAAATAGATCATAATGAGCTGAGAAAGAAACATATCATAATGGGATGATAAACAAATAGATTGTAATGTTCTAAGAAAGAAAACATGGCATAATTATCTGAGAATGAAACAAATCATAATGAGAAGAGAAATATATAAAGAGTTGAAGAAGTCAAACTTGAAATTAAATTTTGTGTAAATCTTAGAGAAATATAAGGAGGATTGAAGAAGTAAAAGTTGAAGTTTAAATGTGAGAGATTTTTGGAGTTTTGAAATTTGAGGAAGCAGCGAAAGCTTTCAAGTTTACCACTTTTGTTTTTTGAGTTTCCTATAAATACTTGCTCAGATCATTCATCCAATTGAAACTTTTACATATGCGTAAAAGGAAAAGCATTGGAAAATTCTAAGTAAAATTTTCTTTCTGATTGAAGAATAATTTTATTGAGAATTCTAGTAGAGTTTGAGTTTTTTCTATTAAAGAATGAGTTTATCATATTGAGACTATCTTTTCAGAGAAACAGATCCAGGCTCATTATATTGACAAAATCAGATCCATCGTCATCATATTGAGAAAATTAGATCCAGTATCATTATATTGAGAAAATCTAATCCAACATCATCGTATTGAAAAAACTGGACCCAACATCATCGTATTGAGAAAATCGAATCCAACATCATCATTTTGAGAAAATCAAACCCAACATCATCATATTGAGAAAATTGGATCTAACATCATCATATTGAGAAAATCAGATCCAACATCACCATTTCGAGTAAATCAGATTCAACATCATTATATTGAGAAAATTGAATCCAATATCAAATCAGATCCAGTATTATCATATTGAGAAAATCAGATCCAACATCATCATTTTGATAAAATCGGATCCAAAATTATCATATTGAGAAAATCAGATCCAACCAAATCAGACTGTGGATTTGGACTGAGCAATTGTGGGAAAGTTTCAACAAATTCTTTATTATTATTTTTGGATCAATTGTTTTTATAAGAAAACATTGTAAATTGATGAGAGTTAGTATAATCGTTCCTTTCAGGAGATAGAATGTGTCTAATGGGAGTTGGTACAAGTTGTATTCACTTCTTCATAATAGTGAATTTTCACAGACCCACAAGAGTGTTTATGGAAAGGATGTAGGTTCTCACACTGAGGTCGAACCTTGTAAATATTTTTTTCTTTACTTTATTTCCTACTTTTTCATGAATGTGTATTTACTAAAAGTTGATAAGGAAATAAATATTAATAGGTTGTAGGGGTTAATTTTTGAAAAGTATTGAAACTTATAAAAAGTGAACAATTCATTCAACCCCTCATTCTCAGTTGTTATTCAATCCTTTGGAACTTCACAAAGTTCTTTAGAAATTCAGATGTTTCAATATGAAGAAGTTGTATTATTTATGAAATTTTTTGAAATAAGTTTATGATTTTAGGATTTATAAATTTTTCATACTTTATAAAACAAAGTTAGAAGATGATTTTCTAATGATGAAGTTCTTACAAATCATGAAAACTTTAATGATAAAATATTTTGAAGAAATGGTGGAGAGGTTTGAAGAAATTAAAAATTAAAGAGTAAATAATTCCATTGTAATGGGAAATTCTATTGTAATGATAATTTCATCACAATGGGAATTCTGTCATCATGATGAAATCCATTAAAGGCAGAATGTTTAAGAAGACTAGTTCCAGATGTCCAAATGTTTTAAATTGATGAAGTTTGAATAATTTCAAATTTGGAGAGTGAATAATTCAATCATAATGAGCTAATAAGGAAAAAAAATCATAATGAGATGGGAAGTAAATAGAATCGTAGTGAAATGATAAGGAAAGAAAAATTGTAATGAGCTGAGAAGGAAACAAAATTCGTAATGATATGAGAAGGAAATAAAAATCGCAACGAGTTGAGAAGGAAATAGAAATAATAATGAGCTAATAAGGAAACAAAATTCTTAATCAATGAGAAGGAAATATAATTCATAATCACTAATAAGGACACAAAATTAATCATCACTAAGAAGGAAACATAATTCTTAATCACTAAGAAGGATATAGAATTCGTAATCACTGAGAAGGAAATATATTCATAATGAACTGGTAAATAAAGATAGATCGTAATGAGATGATTACAAAGAAGTCTCCAGAATAAGATTATAGAAGTTTTATTAATATTTTAAGAGGTCAAACTTGAAATTCAAATTTTCATAAATCTTAGAGAAATCTAAGAAGGATTTAAGAAGTCAAAGTTAAAGTTTAAATGTGAGTGATCTTTGGAGATTTTGAAATTTGAGGAAGCAAGGAAAGTTTAAAGTTTCCCACTTTTGATTTATGAGTATCCTATAAATACTTTCTTAGATCATTCATCCATTTTTGATTTTTCATGAAAGAGGAAAAGGCATAGCGCTAAAGAAATCAAGTGAAATTCATTTTCAGCCAGAGATCTCATGAGGAGGATCAGATAGATGAATGTTTGTTTATTAGTTTGATCATTTTAGCAGAGTTTGAGTTTTTTCAAATTGAGAATGGGTCATAATATTGAGTCCATCATATTGAGAGGATCATATCAAGACTCATTTTATTGAGATAATAGGATCCAAACTCGTCGTATTGAGATAATTGGATCCAAACTCATCATATTTTGAGAATTAGATCCAGAATCATTGGATTGAGAAAATTAGATCCATCAAAATCGGACTGAGGATTCATACTAAGCAATTGTGGAGAAATTTCAACAAAGTATTTATTATTTTGTTTGGATCAATTTTTTTATAAGAAAATATTGTAAACTGACGAGAGTCAGTATAATATTTTATATTGGGAAATAGAAGGTGTCTAACATGAGTTGGCACAAGTTGTATTCAATTCTTCATAATAGTGGATTTCCATAGACCCATGGGAGTGGCTATGGAAAGGATGTAGGTTTTCACACTAAGGTTGAACCTTTTAAATATTGTGTATTTTACTTTCTTTCCAAATTTTTCATGCATGATTATTTACTAAAATATGATAAGAAAATAAATCTTAACAGGTTATAGGGTTAAATTTTCTAAAAGTTTTGGAACTTAAAAAAAGTGAACAACTGATTCAGCCCCCCCTTATCAATTTTTATTCGATCCTTTGTAACTTCAATCATTCAAACATTAATTAGAGGTGGCTTATAGCCCACCACATCCATTCCCTTTTACCCCCACTGAGTTAGGCTATCCCAAACGACTCACTCCGTTGGTGCCCAACTTCCATTGTTGGTGTGTTTACCCTTTACCTTCCCATATCACCTTCTCACTTAAGGAATGACTATATCATCTGAAGAAACTACTGAAGAATTTTCCTGAATTCCAGTGAAACTCCACCATCATAGCATCCATTTCTACTCAAACCTTTGTCATGATTTAAAAAAACCATGAATGCACCTCTGATGCAATCACATAGATTACTATTAAAATCAGCCCGAGACCAAAGCCACCACTCGACACGATCTTCCACTACATCCAAGGACCACCTGGCCTTCCCAAAGAAACCTAAACATATACCTCACATTTTTATTATTGGCATCTCAATGCCACCACATCCATTCCATGGCCTGCACTACACATCTATGACTTATGTACCAATCCCCACCTTAGGAGTATTGTTATCACCACTTTCCTCAATAAATTACAACCACCATAGATCACGCTTAGATCACAAAACGAACCCCAAAACTTGGACATAACTGTCCATATTCCACTGGAACAAAAAAAACATCACCCAATACTCATTCCCAGATTTTGAGAATGGAACCCATGGCATTATTCGACCTTTGATCCATCCCAATAACCTCTCCCATAACTAGTCGATGGTGTACTCCCCCACCATATAACTCCCAAAAACATACCGCTCCATGAGTGTATCCTCCAAGAGGACACACTTCCATTCAAAACACATCTAGATAGCTAGGCATAAATTCAGATCTCTCTCAAAATACTCAAGATGATTTCAAGATATTGGGCATGATCATCACTCGCTAGAAGTACACTAAGTATTCATTGATGAACGCCAACACAAATATCCATCACCACTATCACCTTCCACCATGGGGAAACCTAACCTTCCAAAATCATCATTATTCCCTGATCAAAAACATCTCATCAACACTCAGTCATCAAAACTCGAATGGGATTTCCAATTAAAACTCACTACCACTTCACAACCCTCTATTAAGTGGTTGTGACCTAATATTCCCTTTGGAACCACTACGATTAACCCACTCTATTTCTTCCTGCATAACCCCAGTGATTCACATGGGAACACAAAGACCACCACACTGATCCATAACCCAACTATCCCGCGTATGACCTACTCTTCCCACTGTGATCCCACAGAATAATTACATGTGCTTATCAAGAGCCACCTATTCACCCATCCCCAATGGTATCATTCCATCCCAAAATGTTCCTATATATGGACCTCATCATATCCCTCAAGGTATCACACTTTCATGTGACTACACACTGAACTTGACTCTAGACCACATGAGTCGTACATCACTCCAACTAGCCCCAAACAACTTCTTACTCATATAAACATGCCTCCTAGTCTGTCAACCTCAACAGAATCAAGGAATTTCCTATATTCTCAACAAAAAAAACCCATTTGTATAACCAAGTCCAACCACATGACCAACCTCACCTCGGGTGTCCTCCATACAAAAGCATCCATCCGCGCTTTGGTCTCTCTTGCATTGTTCACCCAAAATCAACATCAATTACTACATCAAACACCATCAAACCCACTAGAAAAGTATCCTAAAAACATTTAATCCTTTGAAACTGACCATACAACCAAAAAAAAGCACTTAGATATCCCCCTGAGAGAGAAACCATGGCATAAACATGCGCTTTGACCAAATTCTATGGCACCAACCGTGCATCGATTTCACCTTCGAAGTAACCTCTCATGATTCACTTTCCAAGTCACCTACAACACTAGGCCAACCCCCCTCCAGGATACCCTTTACCTATATGATTATTACTCACAACCAAACCTCTAGGACAAACCTACACTAGACATCACTCTATGTGCCCCACTGTCAAAGACCAAAACATCCACTTATGCATCATGCACCCAAAGACAATCACAACCCAGCCAACCCCTATCACAAGTCACCCTTTAAAGGTTAAATGACACAAAATACCTAAACCACAGTCACATTAAGAAAATACTACTAGCTCTCTCTCTAAGACATACACATTAAACCTCAAACAACCCACTGCTCATGGGTGGAACTCTTTCCCCCATTCCAAAACACACCATATATGATGCACCCAAGAAACCATTGACTCTAGGGTTCACACCAAGGATACTTTCACACACACATAGACACCACAATCCAAAAACCCACTCAAGGGTTCAAAAAAAAACTCTCTATGTCCCAACCCATAAGAGTCACCACATCCATATTCACAAATGCCATTTCAAAGATTCAAGGTCACAACCTAACCAAATACACAACAAGAAACATTCCATTAACTAGCACATCCAAAACCCATCAAGGTCTCACATCCTATAACCCAAGGTCTCAAAACTAAGGCACCCTGACTACACAAACCACCCATACATAGGGTCAGCAACCAACGCAAGGGATACTCACTGCCAATTTCCCTAAAAGTTACATCATTTTTACGTTTCCCTTATTAATTAATCTTTACTATTTAAAACACAAGGTGTCACATTTCAAAACATTCCATTTTCAAAACCCAATCATTTACACTTTTAGAAATCCTTTTATCAACCCACTATTTAAAAAATCTGATGTTTATTCAAATTCAGATTTCAAAACATTTTCTTTGTCAAACATTTCAAGGGAAGATCAACAGAAAAAATACAAAAGAAGGAAATTTCACTACCAGTATATGAATACCACAGAAATACCAATCACACGTGACACATGGATAACCTATAAATATTATGTGCCTAGCATGATGCATGAACTCACACACCCTCTCTTTCCATACCAACCAAGAGATAAAACCTCATAAATCAGTAACATCACATCCAGGTGCACTAATAGAGGTGGAAATAACAACCAAATGTAAAGGCATAAAACTGAACATCAATTCCCACCCCTGAAAACCTAGATTTTACCTCGTACATGGGGCTACAGGAAACTAGGCACAAGCTCACTACCAGGCCCTGAAAAGATCCTAGTCACCTATCTACCATGCCCAAATAGTAAGGAAAAAGGCACTTCTCCAATACCACTTTGAAACATTCCTGACATAGTGGACACCATAATGGTTCCCCGATCTGGTTCATCACATAAACTCAGGCATGCCTCCCCATATGCCAGAGACTGCCGACTAACAGTGTGGGTCTATGGAGAAACTTTGGGGAGACTATACCCTCTTTTTAGAGCAATTCCACATCAAAAATATCATCAACATATACAATAAACAACAAGAACAAATAAATGGACAACATGTGACAAATTCCATCAAGTAACCAAGTAGCACATGCTATAATAATATGATAAATACACTACATGTCAGGCATTCATACAAATAAAATCCCAAAACCAAAACTACCTAAAGATCCTGAGCATAAACCAGAGTCCCAACCTAGTCCTGACATCCCATGCTCCAAACAGACAACCCATGCATGAACCAAACACTAGGTCCTTGTCCCAAACCTATACCTAGAAACAAGTAACATCTTCTCGAGTACCCAAGTTCCATGGAAGCCTGAGAAGGGTGTGAGTACAACTTAATAGGACACTACCAATAAAATAGTGTATGAAAATAACCCTAGTACAATAAATAAATAAGGAAACAAAAGAAAAGTATATATATATATATATATATCACAATTGATAAATTTTCAAAAAAATATTTTAAACATTTATTTCTCTAGGGGAAACCAACCGACTAAACTAGCTTCAGTCACACCTGAAGCCTAAGCCATAGAATAAGGTGTAACATACTTTTAAATCACAAAGGAGAATTCCCCAATCACAGTTTATCAACATAACCTAAATCCTTGGTCCGGTAATCAAGTAATGTCCACATGTTTAGGAATCATAGATCCTTAGTCCAACATCCCAACCCATGTCATGACCATATATTGGGAAGCATAGAGCCTCAGTTCGACATCCCAAATCAACAACTCATAACACTAACTTTGGAACCTCAGTCTAGGTAGTCTCATCCTATGCAACCATTATGGGTATAGAGCTTCAATATAACTCCATAACATGTTCATTATAGGGGGGGGGGGGTTAGAGCCATAGTCTAACCTGACTTGCGGGCATAGATCCTCAAGTCCAATACCCCACACTACCATCAAAACATGTGCACATTCTTCTTTAATTATTTCACATTTACCATTAAACAACCATATTAGACTTAAAATTAACTTTTTTATTACCAAAACAATTTTGAGGAAAATTGAGAAACCATATAGTTCATCTAAGAATAAAACCATCAAAATACATGACATAATAATTGAATATAAGTTTGAGCCTATTGGAAACTTTTTCACGAAACAATTTCCAGGAGAGATCACTTACCTATCTTCCTGGATCTTCCCTTATAAAGTCTTCAAAGTGACACACCATCTTCTCCCAAATTTGGATGTACTAATCACAATTGATCTTTCCTTCATTGAATCCCCTTATCAATATATGGTCCTTCTTATTAATCCATTCAATGTTCTCACCATTGGTGTCCACCTGGAGTACTCTTTCCATTATTCTGTCTGCTTCCTCTATTGTGGCATTGATAGTAAGATATTCCTCCATCATGGACTCCCCTAAATGAGATAGGAGATTCAGTGGGTTCATGTTGTGGACATTCTCCACCCCCATATCCTGTTTTTGAATATCCATAACACTCTCTGACATAGCCTCACCCAATCCAGAATTATTTTATTCAGGATTTCCATGCACTTTATCACAATCAATAGTCAAGAAAACCATCTATTTAAGATTAGTTTTCTTACTTGACATGGTCTCCATAGATTTTGGAAATAATAAATAGTCCTCACACCCTTTTTTTCTTCTCTTTAGTCAAATTGTAGTTCCTAGAGTCCACCCTAGTCTTCTTCCCCTTATTCTTTCTTGAACTATACAGATATTGGTTATGACTCCCACTTGCATTTTCCTCTTAGTAGTAATAAGGAGATTCCTCTTCTGATGATGTTCCATAAATTTATTGAACTTAAATTTAATTCCGCACCTACGTTAACCCTTCCTGATATTGTTCTAGCCCCTCAGGATCCAAGACTTCGAATTGGTTGCTTATTGGGATGCTAATCTGGTTCTTCTTCACGGTGGCTTCATCCTTTTAACACACCAAATCGTCTAGAGTACCCTGATTTGCAGAGAATAGACCCTTTTCACCACTGTCTTCCTCCACTACTGCCAAATACATCACCCCTTGATCAAGGGATGCCTCTAGATGAGGTGAAATCAGACTAATTTTCAAGGACTCATCCACTTGAGACTCCTCATCCTTCTCTGTATCCAGTGGAGTCTGTTCAGCCATCTTTCGATCACCTAATTCACTCTTTAGGCGAGAAAAAATATCCAAAACCTTCAGATTGGTTGTAGGTCTTCCCACTTTCAGATGGGGGTCAGGAACCACAACATTACCTCCTACTTGATCCATTTCTTCAACTCTACCCATCTTCAGATCAACACCCCCACAACTAGCTCCATGCTGCCAATGAGAATCTAGATGCCCCAGATGCCTACACATCTTACAATAATCCACCTAGGATTCGAAGAAAACAAATTTTTTTCACCTAAATTCTTCACCAATAGAAACCCACACCCACTCCACTAGTGTCTTGGAGACATCAACCTCCACACATATCCGTAGGTTAATCAGATGGTTGACAGAAAGTGTTCTTTTGTCTGAACATAGAGAACACTCAACCATGTTACCTAGCATCCTGAGGATTGAAATGTTTTGGAATGGAAAAGGAAGTTTAGGTAAAGAAACCCAGATTGTGACCGAAGAGGAATCCCAATTCATATAGAAATCATAAGACCAGAGAAATAGAAAGAATCTATAACCAATGCACTTTCGTGGAGCATTGGACCACGCATAAACCATATCTTCCTCTGAGGTGAAATGAACCATAAAGTGGTATTTTTTGAGAAGACCAACAATCATGTGCCCTTGTAACCCCCAAGATTTGAAGATGAAATAGTCAAATTCATCTATTGAAGGATTTTGATGGGATAAATGAGCCACTAGGGTCAGATTGAATAGGCTTGAAGATTTCGTGAACTCCAGTAGCAATAATGAAAGTTGATGCATGCCATCAAAAAGCTCTAGAACCTTAGGACTTAGTGAAATGGCCATAAATTTAGGGTGATGAACAGGGTTAGAGAAAGGGAGGAATGAGTGGGGCTTCGAAGCCAGTTGGGCGAGATCCCCCCCCCCTCCGATGACGGGAAGGGGGGAGGCCAAGGCCATCTCCATCTCTGTTAGGGAATCACTGCCGAGAGATGAGATCCAAGGTAGAATTCCAAATATTAATCAACCATATCATATTTCACATATTCACAATAAACCAAACACCTACTTATGCCATGTTAACATAAAAACACCATATTATTCATTTAATTTAATAAAATATGTTAACATGCTAACACAACTATCACAGTTTCCATTACATTAACCCAAAAATCATTTCAATTACTAAGGTCCCAATGGACCTTTAAATCTAATTCATGGAATAAGACACAAATCAAAACACCCATTTAAAATCTTCTCGAATCCACCCTTTAAAACACGTGTATTCCTCTTTAAAAAACTAAAACATGCCCAAGGACTTAATTTCCATTTAGAACGTTAAAAATAACCATTACACCATTTTCACAAAAGAAAGGGGAACGTGCTATCATTTCAACCATCATTTGAAATCTCTTAAGAAAACCCATTTTTAAATCACTTTGAGTTCAATACCTCCTTTCAAAACATTACACTTTTTCAAACATCATTTTCCTTCAATAAAACCATAGCTGGGTCAAACCATAACATACCATTTAAATCATTTAAAAACCTCCTAGGCATTTCATAAGATCTAACTTATAATGATTTAATTAACCCATTAACCATACCAACATACCCAATTACACTTTTACAAACCATTCAATCTCATATTTCTCTGATCTAAATGGTTACCAATTGATTCACTATTTATAGGGGTTCAACATACCCCATGGGTAGCCCCATGTTCTGTCTCACTTCACCGATAGGCCCAACGGGGTCCATGAAGAGTTTCACACCACAATCTAAGGACTAAATCCCTCTCCCTAATCAAAAACATTAAAATATAGCATGAAAAAATTGGCACAAATACATACACATATAAAACCTTATGACTATGGTCAAGAGATTAGAGACCACCTACCTCATGTTCATTGACAACTGCTCACTCGAACTTATCCCTTGATTCAAAATCATAACACCATCAAATCCCTATCCAAGAATATACCAAGAAAAGATGGTTTTAGGGATTCTAAATAATTATGACGATTCTACGATCCCTAATCTGGAAAAAGGAAGGGAGATGAGTGTTGGAGTCACTCAAATCTTTGATTCACACCCAAACGCTCACCAAACATACAACAATATAAGTAAAAACATCCCTCATAAGTATATAAGAATTTGGTTCATCACTCAAGTCACTTTAGGAGGAATAAAAGATAAATTCAAGTTAGAACCCTTAATATTGAGTGGGTAAAACTGGAATTTTACACTTTTTAAGGGTTGCATGGCTAGCCAAACTGTGCACCAACCTTGTAGATACCTCTGTCCAAGAGGGGTCAAGCTGTATAGTTTTCAAGAATCACACACATGGTTTAAAAAACTATAAATAGATTTTGTTTTATCCTTTATCTAAGAGGAGGCTTGGCCGCGTGATTTCCCTTGGCCAGACACACAGTTAGTTCTAACCGTGCGCCAACCATGCACTGCATAATGTCTGGACTCTTTTATTCTCCTTTTGTATCTTTAACTCCCAAGAAACCCTTGAAACTAATCATACACCTGAGAATCACTTCATTAGTCAAAAAAATAAAGTTTAACCAAAATTTAAACAAGGGCATACCTTCATGAAAGATAAAGATATTACAATTGTAGTGCTTGATCAGCTCTAACCATCTTTTTTGATGTATGTTCAACTATTTCTGTGTGAATATATACTTCATAATCTTTTGATCTATATATATTCCACACCTATCACCATAGAGGTAGTTCCTCCAAATATTCATAATGAAGATCACAACTTCTAACTCCTGATCATGGGTTATATAGTTCCTCTCATGTATCTTCAACTGTCATGAGGCATAGGCTATTACTTTGTAATTCAGTATGAGTACACAACCCAAGAATTTCATTGAAGAATCACTGTATATCACAAAACCTTATCCACTTGATTATAGTGTGAGTATAGGTGTAGTGATTAGACTCTTCTTGAGCTCCTTAAATATTTACTCACATTATTCAATCTAGACATACTTTACCCATTTCCATGTTAACTTTGTTTACAGGCTATAAAATCATGATAAATTTCTCATAAAATTTTAGCAACACCTAGCTAAGATAAGAAAAATTTGGATTTTCATGAAAATTTAGGGTCTAGGCCATTCCTCAATTGCTTTTTTCTTTGAAGGGTCCAAAAAAATTCCCTCACTTGTGATAAAATTCCTCAAGAATGTGACTTACTGCATCCAAAAGTCACAATTACTGAAATTATCACACATATTATCCTTTATTAATGTTGCAAAAAAATCCTTATATTTTCTTCATGTTCCTCCTTTCTATTGGAGTAAATGTGAATATCTTTGATAAATACTACAACAATATTTTCAAGGTAGTCTCTAAAGAATCTATTTATCAAATCCATGAAGAATACATGGGCATTGGTAATTCTAGAGGGCATCACTATGAACTCATAGCACCCATACCTCATATGGAAGGCTTTATTTTGAATATATTCCTTCTTCACCTTTAACTGATGATATCCAGAATGAAGATCCACCTTTGATAACTAATGAGTTCCTCAAATTTGATCGAACAGGTCATCAATCCTTTAAAGGGGATACTAGTTCTTTATGGCGATATTATTGAGTTCTTAGTAATCGATACAAAACTGTATTGATCCATTATTTTTCTTGACAAAGAGCATTAGCTCACTTGAAGACAATACACTAAGAAATACGAACCCTTTTTCCAAATGATCTTTCAGCTTCTTCTTTAATTCTTCTAATTAGATCAGGGTTATCCTATAAAAGCATTTATAGATAGAAGTGGCTTTGGGTATAAGGTCTATTGAAAACTCAACCTCATGATCAAGGGAAAGTTAGGGAAATTATTTAGGAAATACATCATTATATTACATTATAATGATAATTTCCTCAAAGTTGATACTCTTCTATGACTCAAACATTTGGGAAAGGTATTATTCTTTTCTGGGTATCAACACCCACACTAGTGAGGAATTTTCTAAAGGATATTCATAAACTTAATTGTATTTTTATAGGAGCATTGGATAGTTCAGAATATAGAAATATATTTTCTTTTCTTGATAATTTTTGTAAGATCTATATAACAATATCCAATCCATACCCAATATAACATCAAATTACTTCAAGGGAAGGATTACAATATTTTCTAAAATAATATTCCCAAAAAAACTAATGGGAGAAGATTCCAACACTTGGGTTACATTGATCTCACCACTATGTGTTTTTATAGATATCTCCATTCAAGGTATTAGGTTTTTGATTCAACAATTTTTTGAAATCTTACAAGAAATAAAGGAATTTGTAGAACAATAATTAAATAAAAAAATTCCATTCTTGAGTGAATAGGAAGTGTACCTTGTATGAATTCATTTTCATGTTCCATCTTAGAAGTAGTGATGATATAAGATTTACCTTGCTTCTTTAGATTTGGTTGTTGCTGATGTTGATTACCATTAAAGGCCCATGGTTTAGTGCACTGTCTCGCATAGTTCCCTTGATCCCTATAGTTGAATCATTAAACTATATGTGGTGTGTTGGGAGGTTTATTCCTTTCATCCATTATGTTGGTCAGATTCTTTATGTATCTTTGATATTCATGATCTTGGTGGCCTTCTCTCCCACTCTTTAAGCATTTACTTACCTATTTGAGGAAATTTCCATGATGATTCTTCTAGCATTTTTGACATGTGGGTGGTTGGATCTTCTTTCCTCCCTTTACATTTTATTTTCTAGTTTGAAACTTCATTATTCTCTTCTTATACCCATGTCCATGGGACCAATATCCAAACTCCATCTCTACTTTGAGAGCACATCATACTACTTCATAACTCCTAAAGTTTCAGATAGCTAGATTCTTTCAAATGTTTGGTTTTTAACCACTAAATAATCTATATATTTTTATATCATCATTAATAACAAAACATGAGGCATATATTTCAATCCTTGTGAATGTTGCCTCGTAAACCATGCCAGATTCACCCACATTTTTCTTAAGATCTAGGAATTATCTCTCAATATTTGTTTGAATAGGTCAAGAGAAATACTTGTTAAGAAATAAATTCTTAAAGTCTTCCCACTACATTTCTTCAATTTCATCCTTTGTCTTGGTATTATTTATCAATTCCCACCATTGATCAACCTCTAAATATAAATAGTAGATAACTAGAGTAACACTCTCTTTCTCAAAATAGTGGAGAAAAAACTATATTTTCCATCTAGTTCACCCATTTTTCCATGAAAATTGGATTAGAAGATCCACTAAACTTCAATGGTCATTATCATATAAAGGACTCAATGGATAGTTTCTCCTTCTTAGGTGAAGTTGGATGTTACACATGGATGAAGTTATTTTTCATATCTTGAGATAACTGGGTAAGAATCTCTATGAAGTTTTTAAATACATCTCCCATTAAATTGGGAATGTTGTTTAGACAATCATTACATTGTCCCTCACACAAGTTATTGGTCTGGTTTCTCTTAGTTCCCACCATTCTCTAAAATAGAAATGGTTTGAAAAAAATAAAAGTCAATAATTCATGAATAAATAATTTATTCTTATGTAAAAATTAATTCTAAAGTCATATATTATGGGATCCCTATGTTTATCATTTTTATAAAATGATTCTTTTAGGATCATATACTTTAATATTTTCTAACTTTAAAATAAATAATTACTTTAGCTATATATCCTTCATAATGGTTTATATATAGTTTTAATTATCTGAAGCATATCCCCCAGAAGTGTCAAACATGGTATGAAACATGGCCTATTTGTCTTGTAATAGGTGATGATCGATTTAATAGCCATTGCACTCTTTTTGGGGTTATTGTCCCTAGGTACAACAATTCTAGAGCCACATCCACTTGTAGTATCCAGGTAGGGATTTCATTACTTGGAAACCACACACTCTTATAATTTAGAAAAAATTAGGATGTTTACTAATACTTATGGTTTTCACTAACATTTTTTAATCCTAATTCCTAAATTAACCAAACTATCCTCCAATACCAACTATAGTGACCAAAAAATTTTCTTACATGACTATAATATAATTTTTAAGATAAATAACGTAATAATGATACATTCAAGGATCAAAATGTTTATTATTTTAGGAAAATTAGGTTCATAAATTACTTATAAATAAAATATAAACATTATTTAAATTATTCATCATATCCATTCTAAAAATCTTACATTATCCTAAGTAAAATTAATAATATAAGGATATACATCAAAGAAAGGGGTGAACTAAGAGCCTAGTAAGGGGATGGATAACATAGAAGGATTAAGAGACATGAACCAAAAGTACATGGATGAGCATAATCATAATCAGATCATAATAATGGGTTTATCATCATAAGAATGAGAGAAATATATGATAAAGTCATGGAATATGGAAAGTCATGAAAATAAAACATCATAACATAGTGGTTAAAATCTGCACATAGTTGTGGACAAATATAATATCACGTTCACACATAACATATGCACATAACTCATAACATCATATTTGTAAACAAAGCTAAAATCATGTTCATGAATAATTCACATAATATAATTAGATATATCACATTACCCAATTCATTGGATGGATATATAATTTTAGGCCCATCCATCACATTATAAAATTCTCATAATCATGCATGCCACATTGAACATAAATTTATCATAGTCTTGAAATAAATTCATGGAAAGAAATGAGTTTCATAAAGGTTTCATAAATCATAATTTCATGAATAACCTTTGGGGTTACAAAATTAACAAGTTATATCCTAATTTTACATAAAATATCATTATTCCTTGAAGAAGAAATAACTCAATAGGATTTAAAGATGTGTTTTGTAAAAATAGTCTTTTTGATAAATCTTTGTATTTGGATTAGAAATTTTTTGACAAGGTAAAAACATATATATACCTAAAAATAAAAGGGAAATAATGTTGAAAGATTTTTTTAGAAAATCATAGGAATATTCATACTAAAATCAATGTGAAATAGGTGGTAACCCAAAAATAAGGAGTTGGGTTTGGAATTCCCCTTACCTTAAATCCTACTTTATTTTATTGATTTTATGCCTCTTGTATAATAAACTTAGTTTTATTAAAAAATGGAATCAGAAGTGAATTATTTTAGTTTTTTCACTATTTATCAGTTATAATGATTGGGTTTTATTCTTTAATTCCCTTTGATAAAGGTGAAACATTTTGATATTTTATTTTCATTAAAATATCTTGTCCTGTTTCGATTTCGTTATTTTTGTTCAAGGTCATTTATACATAAGTATAATTAATTACATAAGTATGAAATAAATATATTTATACATTTATATATCATAAATAATTTATTCTAACCATCCATAAGGTTGGTGATAAAGAGATAATTGGAAATGTCCTCATTGACGGTTTACTGGCCGTTAATCGGGACATTGTCCAAAGAGGAGGAAGAGAATTATGAAATATAAATATATCATAAATATGCTAATTTTAGTAGGTTAAAACCACCAATATAATGTTAAAACACTAATTAATTAATCTTATGATATTTGGGTTTGAAATTAATTTTGAAAAAGGGGAAGAAAAGAACAAAATGAGATAAGATTTGATGAAAACTTACTCTTTTCTCGGTGTTGCTTATTTTCTACAGCACTAAAATTCTTGAGTGCTTGGAGTTTAGTGGATTTAGAACGTCCTTAATTATTATAAGGAGTTTAATATAGTTTATTTTGGTAGATATTTTTCCTTTTCAAGGGATTGATGAGTGGTTTTCCAAGGGAGGGGAGATGTGTTATTTATATTTGAGGAGATGGTTATTTTTGAGTTATAATATTGAATAAAATATTATATCCAAGGTAAACCTTTAAATAGTAACATTTTTGACATTATGAAATAAATATGAATAAAATAACACGATTTTAAGACTTTCAAACAACTTATAATATGAATTTATCAGTTTAATGAAAGGAAAGGTTGAAAAATGAGAAAATATTGTTTTAATGTAATACTTTAGACTTTAGACTTTGGAAAATACTTTTTAGTTTTAATAAATATTTTTATTGAATTTTAATGACTCATTTATCAAATTAAATATTTTTTTTGGTCAAGAAAATGATTATATAATTTATGAGGTCATTATTACATCATGAATGATGTAATTTGAAATACAACAATTATGAAAAAACTGTATGTTTACTATCCACCTGAAAATTGAAGTATTTTAGAAAATTAAGAAAATAAACCTTAGAAAATTTCAATTCCCTTATTATATAATTAAATTAAGTTTATCAAAATAATTGTCTAACATAGTTAATTTTTATTTTTAATATAAAAATTTATGATTTTTTATGAAATACATTAAAATACAACTTATTAAAAATGTGATTATATTTTCTTTGAATTTTTAAATATTGATACTTATTTTATGGAATTATAGTATTTAAATTTTCTTAAATTAATCAATATAAATATTATTTATACTATATTTTATTATTTTGAGGTCAATTTACTATTCCAACAGACATGTTACTATTCCTAACAGTCTGGTAACTATTCTAACAATCACATTACTATTCCAATGATCATATTACTATTCTAATTTTCATATTATCTCTTATAAATAACTCTTAATTATTTCATTCAACATTCACTACAATTACTATAAAGGTTCTATATTTTACATTGCTAAGATGCCAATTAGTTTACTAGTATTCTATTTCTTTTCCATAGTGTTGTTTGTGGGGGTGATAATTCTAGCAGATTGGGGTGATCCAAATTTCCCAATTATAGTTTTTATATTTTTTATTTTTTATCCCACTGTAATATTTTTAATTTTAGTGGATTTATTCATTAAATAATTTAATTATTTTCATTAATGATATCAAGTGTTTTTAGTTTCTTTATGTGAATAATATAACACATATTTTTTCACAAAACAAATATTATTTAAAAAGCTTGTGTCGTTACATTATCCCCCATTTATAAATTTCATCCCCAAAATTTCAACTCATATTTTTAGTTGAGAATATATGAAGGTACTTTTTTTCATCATTTCCTCTGGTCCCCACATCACCTCTTCATACTCATGGTTTTGCTACATCACTTTGACAAGGTGAGTTATCTTATTGCGAAGAACTTTGCCTCTATGGTCTAAGATATTAATCGGATTCTCATCATAAGAGAAGAAATTATTTAGCCACACCACCTCTGGATTCAGTACATATGAGGTATTGGGTAAATACTACCTCAAGAGAGATACATGGAACACATTATGAACTTAAGCTATGTTTGGTGGAAGTTCTAGCCAATAGGGCACTGATCCTATACAGTTAAGGATCTAAAATGGGCCAATGTAATTATTTATAAGATTCCCATTATATAAAAACAACATGAATCTATTCCATGGTGATATTTGAAGGAAACAATTTGTCTCAGATATCAAACTCCAAGTCCCTTCAACGGTTTTCAGCATAAATCTTCTACCGAATCTGAGCAGCTTTTTTGTGATATTAGATGGATTAAACATTTTTTGTCATATATTGCACAATATTAGGTCAAAGTATCTTTCATTCCACAAATTCATCCCAATAAGTAGGATTTTTACATCACATCCCATTTAGATCTTCATATAGAGACTTTTAAATACTCAAGTGGAAGCTGTTGTCGTATGAGAACTCAACTAATGGGAGATGTTGATCCTATCCTCCTTTAAATTCCATTTAACAAGATCTTAGAATTTTATCAACTGTCCAAATAGTCCTTTTTATATGGACCATCATTTTGGGGGTGATAGGCTATACTAAAATTCGATTCAATATTTATATCATGTTAAAGACTTCTCCAAAATTTAGAAGTGAACCTTGGATCATGATTAGAGATGATGCAAAGTGATTCCAAATATAGACTCAACAATTATTTTATATATACATTATCAAGTTGTTCAAGATATAAATATTCCTATATAGTGATGAAGTGGTAAGTATTGGTGAGTCGATCCACCATAACCCATATCGTATTGCTTCCTTTGGATGTCATCGAGAGACTAATAAAGAAGTACATGGTGATGTTATCCCATTTACTTGTGGGTATAGGAAATAGTTACATCATCCCCTTGTACTTTTTTCACTATGATTTAACTTTATAACATACCAAGCACTTTGAGGTGTACTCAAAGATATCCTTCTTCATGTTTTTTCACCAGAAATGCTCTCAAAGTTCACATTACATCTTGGTACTTTCAGGATGAATGGAGAAAGATGACCTATGTTCATTATCCAATATATCTTTATTCATAACCAATTATGTAGGAAAACAAATTCTATTTCCAAACCAAATAACACCATATTTTTTTATATGGACTTCATGAAACTTCCCCTTCTTAACTTCTTCCACCATCTTTTGAATTGTGCCTCCTTGATCTTCTCTTAGATAAAGGTTTGGGAAATAATTTGGGTAAGGTAGGATGTATCCCCTACTGTTATTATTTCTAGATCCATCTTCTTCATATCCATGAATACAGAGTATTTCTCAATCCATATCATGGATAGAGTATTATTCTCTTTTCTATTAATAAAATTGACTACCTTGTTTGCCTTTCAAGGATGCTGGTGAATAGAGAAATCATTGTACTTGATTATCTCTAACCATGTTCATTGATGATTTTTCAACTCTTTTTTTTGAATATATACTTTAGAATCTTGTGATATGTATATATTCCACACTTATCACCATAGAGGCAATGCATCCAAATATCCACAATGAAGATCATAAATGATAACTTCAGATCATACATCAGGTAGTTCTTCTCATAGATCTTCAACTATTATGAGAAATAGGCTATCAATTTTCATTAAATATGAGTACACAAACCAATAATTTATTTTAAGAATCATTGTATATCAAACAACCTTCTCCACTTGGTGGAAGTGTGAGTAAAAGTGAAATGATTAGCCTCTTCTTGAGCTCCTTAAAGACTTACTCACATTCTTTAATCCATACATTATTTATCCCTTTCCACTTTAACTTAGTTAATGGGCAATAAAATCCTGAGAAATTTATCAAAAAACATTTTTTGTACCTATCTAATCCAAGAAAACTATGGATTTCCATGAAACTTGAGGGTATGTTTCATTCGTCAAATGCCTTTGTTTTTTAAGGGTCTACAAAAATTCCCTCACTTATGACAATGTTCCCTAAGAATGTGAATTTCTACATCTAAAAGTTACACTTTTTGAACTTAGCACATATCTTATCCTTTATTAATGTCTCTATAACAATATTTATATTTTCTTCATGTTCCTCCTTTCTCTTATATTAAATGATAATATCTTTGATAAAGACTACCACAAATTTTTCAAGGTTATCTCTAAAGACTATATTCATCAAATCCATTAAGAATACACAAGAATTAGTAAGTACAAAGTGAATCCCTATGAAATCATAGTATCTACACCTCATATGTAAGTTTTCATTATAAATATATATATTTTTTCACCTTTAGATAATGATATCCATAACAAAGATATAACTTTGAGAAGTACTTAGCTCCCTGAATTTGATTGAACAAGTTTTCAATCCTTGAAAGGGGATTATGGTGATCTTGTTTATCTCTCGATAATTGATCCAAAATCACATTGATCCATCCTATTTATTGAAAAGTATCACTAATTCACCCCAAGGTAATGCACTAGGGAATATGAACCCTTTATCCAAATTCTCTTTCAGTTGCTTCTTTAATTCTTCTAGTTAATTGGGTACATCCTTAGGGGAGTTTGGAGATAAGAGTGGCTCTAAGTATAAGATATATTGATAACTACACCTTACAATATGGGAGAAGGTTAGGAAACTCTTTAGTAAATACATCAATATACTCCCTTACAATGGTATTTTCCTCAATTTTGATACTCTCCTTTGACTCAAACATTTGGTAAAGTTGTGCATCTTCACTAGGTATCAACACCCACACCATTGAGGAATTTTCCAAAGGAGATTCATGAATTTCCTTAATTTTTTATAGGATCATTATATGGTTTAAAATATAGAAATATATTTCCTTTTACTGATTGTTGATGTAAACTCTATATAATGAGATCCAATCCATGCCTAATATGGAACCATATTCCCCCGAGGGAAGGATTACAAGATTCAACAAAAGAATCTTCCCATAGATGCTAATAGGAGAAGATTCCAACACTTGGGTCACATTGATCACACCAATAAGTGTTTTTAAGGATATATATATCTCAAGGTATCATGGTTTTTATTCAATAGTTCTATAAAACTTATTGGATATAAATGAATGTGTAGAACTATAATTTAAAAAACTTTCTCCATTCTTGAGTAAATGAAATGTGTACCCTATAAAACTTAATTTTCATGTTCCACCTTAGTGATAGTGATGAAATAAGATTTCCTTTTCTCCTTTTGAATTGGTGGTTGCTGATGTTGATTAACCTCAAAGGATCGTGGTTTAGTGCATTAGCTTGCATAGTTACCTTTCTCCCTATAGTTGAATCATTGAACCATGGGTGGTGCATTGGAACGTGTCTTACTTTACTCCATAAAATTGGATAAATTATTTATGTATCTTGAACATTTATGAGATTTGTGACCTTCTCTCCTACAATTTAAGCATTTTCTTATCGATTTGAGGCAATCACCTTGATGTTTCTTCCCACGTTTTTGACATGTGGGTGGTCAGATCTTCTTTCCTCCTTTTTTATTTGATATGATAGTTTTAAATTTTATTCTTCTCTTCTTATCTCCATGTCTATGGACCCAATATCTAGAATCCATCTCTAATTTGAGATCCCATCAAACTAATTATTCATAATTACCAAAGTCTTGGATAGCTAGATCCTTTAAAAAATTTGGTTTTAAACCTTTAAGAGATCTATCTATTTTCCCATCATTATTGATAACGAAACCTAAGGAATATCTTGAAAGCCTTGTGAAAGTTTCATCATAAAGTTGTGTTAGATTCACCATAGTTTTTATTAAGCTCTAGTAATTATCTCTCCATATTTATTTGAAGAGTTTGAGGGAAATACTTGTTAAGAAATAACTTCTTAAAGACTCCCCACTCCTTTTATTCTATTTCATCCTTTGTCTTGGTATTCTTTATCAATTCCCACCATTGATCAAACTCTACATCTAAATGGTAGATAACCAAAGTAACCTTCTCCTTCTCAAAATAATGGATCACAAAAAAGATCTTTTCCATCGAGTCCACCCATTGTTCCATGATAAGTGGATTGTAATACCTACTGAACATAGATGGTCATTGTTTCATAAAAGAATCAATGGATAGTTACTCCTTCTTGGGTGAAGTCATACATTCAACATGGTTCGGGTTATGGTTCATAGCCCAAAATAGCTAGGTAATAATCTCCATTAAGTTTTGAACTCCATCTCTCATCGCATTTGGATTTTTTTAGACAATCATTACATTTACCCTCACATGGGTTATTGGTATGGTTTTTTCTGGTTCCCACCATTTTCTAAAATAAAAAAGGTTTGAACAAAACATAAGTAAAAAATAATGAATAAATAATTTATTCTTATATGAAAATTAATTTTAAATTCATATCTTATAGGATCCCTATGTTTATCCTTTTTCTAAAATGATTCTTCTAAGATTATATTCATTAATATTTTATAACTTTAAAATAAATAATTAATTTAGCTATATATCCTTCATAATTGTTTGTATAGAGTTTGTGATTAACCAAAGCATATCCCCCAGGAGTTTCAAACCAGGTGTACAATAAGAACGATTTTCCATGCACATGATGATGATTGAGTTAATAACCAATGAGTAATTTTCAGGGTTATTATCCCTAGGAAAAACTATGTTAGAGCCACATACACTTATAGTATACAGACATGGATTTAATTTCTCAAAAACCACACACTCTTATACTTTACCAAAACTTAGGATTTTTACTTATACTTATGGTTTTAATTAATGTTTTCTAATCCTAATTCTCAAATTAAGTAAACCATCCTCTGATATGAACTATATAGACTGATCCTTTTTGTTACATGACTATTACATCATTTTTAATATATATAACATAATAGTGATACATTCAAGGATAAAAAGGATTAGTATCTTGGGAAACTTAAGTTCATACATCACTTATAAATAAAACATAAAAATTATTTCAATACTTCATCATACCCATTTTAAAATATCTCACATTATCTTTAGTACATGTAATCATCTGAGGATATACATTAGATAAATGGATGAGGTAAGTGGTCAGTAAGGGTGGGGGATAACATAGGATGAATAAGAGACATGAATCAAAAGTATATGGGTGAGAATAATCACCATCATATCATAAGCATGGGATCATCATCATAAGAATGAGATCATCATCATAATCATGAGGGATAATTCGATAAAGGAATGGAGTGTGGAAATTCATAAAAAAAAACATCATAACATATTGGGAAAAAACTTCACATCTTTATGAACAAAGCTAGCATCACATTCATGCATAACATATGTACACAACTCATAACATCATAATTTTGAATAAGGATAACATCATGTTAATGAATAATTCACATAATCTCGTGAGATATATCATATTATCTAATGAAATTTAGGGATATATAATTCTGGTCCCACCCACCACATTATAAAATGATCATAATCATGCATGCCACATAGAACGTAAAACAATAATAGTCATGAAATAAACTCATTGAAAGGAATGAGTTTCATAAAAGTTTCATAAAATTATAATTTCATGAATAACCTTTGGGGTTCCTAAATGAATAATTTATTTTATACTTTTTCATAAAAGATCATTTGTTTAGGAAGAAACAACTCAAGAGGAGTCAAAGATGTGTTTTGGGAAAATAAAGTCTTTTTGACAATTATTTGTATTTGTATTAGAGAACATTTTAGAAAGGTAGAAACATATACATACCCAAAAATAAAAGTTAAAGAAAATTTAAAGGAAAATTTTAGGATATTAGAGGAATATCTATACTGAAATCAATAGGTGGTAACCTAAAAATAAGGAGTTGGGTTTGAGATTTCCCTTACCTTAAATATTTTTTATTTCATTACTTTTTTCACATCATATATAATTAATAAAACTTTATTAAAACATGGAACTAGAAGTTAATTATGTTAATTTATATAACTCTTGATCAATTATAATCATTGTATTATATCCCTTAATTCCTTTTTCTTGAGGTGAAATTTTTTGATATCATATTTTTCTTAAAATATCACATCCTGTTTTGATTTCTCAATTTTTGTTCAATGAAAATTATATATATATATATATATATAATTAATTATATAAGACTAAAATACATATATTTATATATTTATATATCAAAAACAATTTATTATAACCATAAATATAGTTTGTGATAAGAAAATAATTGGTAACGTCCTTGTTGACAGTTAACCGACTGTTAATCGGGACATTGTCCAAAGTGGAGGAAGAGAATTATGAAATATAAATATATAATTAATATGATCATTTCAGTAGGTTAGATTTATTAATATAATTTTTTCATACTACTTAATTAACCTTAGGAGATTTTTGTTTGAAATGAATTGGGAAAAATAGGAAGATAATAGGAAAATAAGAGAAGGGTTGATGAAAAATTACTATTTTCTCGATGTTACTTCTTTTCTAAGACTCTAAAATTCTTGATTTCTTAGATTTGAGTGGCTCCATAACATCCATAAGTATTATAAGGGGCTTAATATAAGGGATTTGGATAGTTCTTTGTCTTTGTAAATTGAGTGAGGAGTAATTTTCAAGGGAGGGGCTATGGGTTATTTATACTTGAGGAGAGGGGTATCTTTGAGTTATAATATTGAATATAATATTATATCCAAGGTAAACCTTTAAATAGTAGTATTTTTGAAATTATGAAATATATTTGAATAAAATAACATGATTTTAAGACTTTCAAACACATTATAATCCTAATTTATTATTTTAATCAAAATGAAATGTGAAAAAATGATAAAATACTATTTTAATGTAATACTTTAGACTTTAGACTTTGGAAAATAATTTTCCAGTTTGAAAAACATTTTTATTCAATTTAAATTACTAATTTATCAAATTAAATATGTTTTGGTTGATCTAACAATTATATAATTTATTATTTCATTATTATATCATGAATAATGTAATTTAAAATACATTGGTTATGAAAAACTGTATTTTTACTATTCACCTGAAAATTAAAGTATTTTAGAAAATTATAAAATAATAAATCTTAGATGATTTTGATGTGATAGAAAAAATTAATTTTATAAAAATAATTTTCTAACATAGTTAATTTTAAATTTTAATATAAAAACATATGATTTTTTATGAAATACAATAAAATATAGTTTATTAAAAATGTGACTATATTTTCTTTGAGTTTCTAGATATTGATATTTATTTTATGGAATTTTAGTATTTATATTTTCTAAAATTAATCATGATAGATATTATTTATATTACATTTTATTATTTTGAGGTCAAATTACTATTCCTATGGCCACGTTACTGTTCGTAATGGTCAGATTACTATTCCAACAACCACATTACTATTCCAATGGTCATATTACTATTCTAATGGTCATATTACCTCCTATAAATACCTCTTCATTATTTTATTAAGTATTCAATACAATTCCAATCAAGGTTATAAATTCTCCTTTTCTAATATGTTGACTAATTTACTAATATTCTATTTCTTTTCCATAGTGTTGTTCATGTGGGCAATGATTCTTGCGGATTGAGGTGATCCAAATCTTTCTATTTTTGTTTTTCTATTTTCAATTTTTTGTCCCATTGTAATATTTGACATTTTAATGGGTTTAGTCATTGACTAATGTAATGATTTTCATTATTGAAATAAAGTGTTGTTAGTTTCTCTATGTGTATAATATAATACACATTTATTTGGGAAACAAATATCATTTAAAAAGTTTGGGTCATTACAATTATACCCTATGATCGAGTTGTGTCACATTTTGAGAAAATGGAGTATCATATCTCCATTACAACATTGACGTGTATCATAAAATATGATATGATATCATAGGATATGATAGTGCTATTAGTCATAAAATATGACTTATAACACTTAAACTGTTTAAAGTGTCACTGCATATAATTCGTGGATTATGATATCCACTAAATCATAAAATATGATTGATGGGAATTTTTTTTCTTTAAATTCATTCATGAATTGAATTTTATTATTTACAAATTGTTTATAAATAACTATGAAAAGTGTTTTGGTGATATTTGTCAATTTATAAAGTGTTTATAAATTAATTACCTATACAAAGTTTATTATTAATTAATTAAATGTTTATGAAACATTTATTAATAAATATTCCACAATATTAAATGTTAATATTAAAATAACTTTTATTAAATTATATGGAATGACTTATGACTTAGAAATAAAGTTTTTATTTATAAATCATAAGGGTAATATATGGTGTTTATAAATTACAAAAATAAGTCTAAATATAAAATGTTTATATTTTAATATTATGAATTTTTCATATTTATTAATTTTAATTTTTTAAATTAATGTTATTATTTGGGATATTATTTATACCTAATGAAAAGAAATTATGATGATTTATTTGATCAAGGTTTAAATTTTTTTAATCATGTAGTATTTATATTTTTAAACAATTTTCATAATAGAAATTAGATTATAAAAATTTATAATATATAAAATATCATATATTTGAATAAAAATGGGATATAATGAATAATATGAAACATTTATTATTAGATAAATGAGTATAAAGTGTTTATATTCAAGATTATGGAATGTCTATAATGAATAGCTAAATTATAAAGTGTTTATAATTAGATTTTATTTATGAATTGTTTATTAATGTTTATACCATGCTTAAATTTTTGAAATGATCATTTATTTAGAAGTTATTCTCTTGTTTATTATTCATAGTCATAAAGAGTTTATATTATGAATAATTTTATGTTTTAGTTTAAACTGTTAAACTATTTCTCAAGATTATCATACATGCATCTAAGGAGCTATATACTATGTATAAAAATGGATTTAGTTTCCATATACCTTGAATTAAGTTTATAATTAAAGTTATTGTCTTGAATTTAGTTGTTTAATATAGTTTATAAATATTAGGTTTTAAATTTATGATGTATTGGAATATTTATTGAGTAAAATATCCATGTGTAGAGGGACTTTTGGTTAGATTTCCCACTGACCTAGAGGATTGTGATTTATTCTAGAAAGGTGGGGGTTAGCTATCTATGGATCCAAGATTATGTTAGGTTTCTTAAAAATTTAATAAAACTTATTATACACAATGAAATCAATTTATAAACCAAATTCGAGGATCTCCCATGAAAGATAATATGAAAATCTGTATAAAAATTGAAATTAAGAACATGCTGTAAATATGTGTACCTTACAAAAAAGAGCCACTACAAACTTTGATATTTATTTGATATAGATAACTAAAGTGGAAAAAAAAGCACCAAAATTTTGTGGGTATCCATTGGTTTTACCTAAATCTCTCGATGTTCAAGTGAGATCCAATCTTCTCTCCATGGTATTCTAGTACCAATCTATGCATGGGAGGAAGATGAATGAGCCTCGGGTTTAGGTTCGTCTAAGAATGAGGATCTCAATCCACCCCTCTACCAATACCATCACATGGTAGTGTTTATATAATCTACATAGATTACCAATGCATTCATAACACATGAGTAAATTTCATGGCCAATTCATGTATCATATACATGAATGGATGTCCTCCCCTATGTTTCATAAAATGAAATGGTACATTAATAAATGATATCTATTATGGAAGAATAATAAATGATAACAATTTATCATTTAAATTACATTGAATGATATACCATGCATGAAAATCATAATTTTCATGCAATATATAAATATATATATATATATATATATATATTATTATATATAAAAGGCTTTAGGGAAAATCAATTGCAATCTCCCACTTGCACTAAATCCTAAAAGTCTTTGTACTATTTCACCATGTATTGTATCATATACAATAATTTTTGAAACCATATCCAAAAATCCTTTTAGATATATTCAAAAACACTTTTGGAAAACTATCATCAACTTCACCTTGTATCACATCATATGAAATAACTTGTGAATACCCATCAAAAACACATTTCAGATTAAATCTAAAATATTTTTAGAGTATATCTCTGATTCAAACTCAATCCTCATTCATTAAACCATAATTTTTAACCCTACAGGTCTTTATAGCATTGAAATCAAATACAAATCTCTAAATACATTTATGTAAGCAATGAACACCCTCTAGAAAAGTGTCAATTCTACTTAATCTATAAAGGGATCTAACATGATATCTATCAAACATATGTATCTATATACCCATATCCATCAGTTTTCATCATATACAAATGTTCATTCTCATATTTTCCCTTTTTCCAAGACATCAATTAACCATGGGACACATAACATGTCAATCCCATATAGCTAACTCATTTTTTCTTGACTCTTTGAGTGTAGAATGAATTGGTCGATGAATACATCACATGTCATTCATCCTTATGGATAATAACATCACATGTCCCTTATAAATATAGATATGTATGATATATAGGTTTGGACTTACTCTCTCACAATCTATCTCAATCGAGTACCCTAATGTCATAGTCATCATACGAGAGGATAAATTCCATCTTGGTTAAGTTCCAACTGATGATATGATCAACAATATACCCAACCACCCCTTTATTAACTAAGTCAATATATATACTTGTGTAAGTAGGGAATAAAATTATGAAGGTTATCATACTAGGTATCTCACCAACCTTAGGTATTGGGGACTCAAATATGATCCATGCACCCCTAGTATACCAAATACATTGGTATGACACTCCATGTGGTTACACTTAGTGGGTCAACTAGTGCACATAGTGAATCTTATTCTTTGTATTGTAACTATATTATGTATCTCTATAAAAGTGTCCTGCTCATGCCAACCTTAACATTTATTCATAACCTATTATACTTTGTGATGAACATCGGTTAGGGATAAACTCGAAGTTATACTTTGAGAGGTCAATTATAATCACACTTCACAAAATATATATCTATATGTAAATTTATATAGACAACATGAAAGCATGATAATAGGTAGTTTACCTTTCAATTTGATATATTTTTATATTATTAAACTCTTTAATAATATTTAACAAAACCTGTATAATCACTAGTTTATCATATCATATATGATAAACTGCAAGATCAGACTTTTTATTTGTTTCACTTTCTAGATTTTGTTAACACATTAAATCATATGTAATACTTATCACATATGTATGTGAGCATATGATAAAACAATCCTACTAACTCTTTAGTGAGAAACATATATAAATAAATCCATTTTGAATAATGGTGAGATTTAGTGATTATATTACTAATTTTTCAACTTGTTGAACATATTCAAACTTCTTAAATTTACAACACAAAATTTCAAGATGTAAACTTCTATTATAAACTTATAAATCTTTCTATGTTCTTCATAATCATCCTTCGAACCTAATTCAATCAAAATTTTCCTTGAAATAACGTAACTACTTACATTATTTTTAACCGATTCTCTTTAACTAGTTTAGGATAAAATGAAAACCACTTTGTTATGGTAACTAATGTAAATATTTACATTTATATTTTCTTTTATACCCTAAACTCTTTTAGGACAAAGTGATAACAAATTTTTATGGTAAATAATTCAAATATTTACATTTATATTTACTTTTATACACTAAAATCTTTTAGGACATCAAGTGTAATTCACCTTTTCATTTTTATTGATATAATACTTCAATAAATAAGACCTTTCTCTTTTCATGATAACTAAATGTAACTCTTTACATTTTTCTTTATCATTACATATCCTATACTCTTTTAGGATATTGAGTGAAAAACACTTTATCTTAAATTGGTATAATAATGATATCTATTTTCTAAATAGTAAATAAATATAACACTTTACATTTTTCTTTACCATCACATATCTTAAAAATTTTAGGATATTAATTAGAAAACACTTAAACTTAATATTGGTGTTATCCTTTATCTGTTAATTTTGAACTTCTCTAAGTCCAAATTCACTCCCACTAGATTCATAAACACTATATTATTTTCCGAATATCTTTATAATATGTACAACTACTTTTGTGTTAGGAAATAACATTTATTTCCTTTTAATAGTAATATTTAACAAATAAACTATTATTTCCATATTATATATGGTATTATATATATTTAAAGCCTTTCCTTTTTGAAAATAATATTTCATTAAAATATACCACTGATGGGCGGTGGGAACACATTCCCACATATTTTAACAAATATTTGGATAAACATTTTATCCTGGATAAAACACTTTTATCCATATCTTATTATCAAAACATGTTATAGAAATTGATGAATAATAAACCATGCATATTAATTTAATCATAAAAACTCCTTGTTATCAAATATATTCTCTTATCATATAAGATAAATGATACGAAGATACACAAATTTCACTTATATTCATTTGAACTTGATAAAATTCTTTACATTCATATTTAAAACATATTTACTTCATGAATGTAAACTATAAGGTCAAATAATTATTCCTTTGATTTTGAACTCTTGCATATTTAAAAAACTTATAAAATATACATTCAGTATCATATAAATTTCAAAACTGAAGAATTAATTTATATAATATCCATACCTAACATGGACATTACATAGAGTTTAATAAAACTCATTTAGGAATTTAGGATAATACCATCATATGGTATTATTATTCCTCCTTCTAAACATCCCTATGTTCAATGACCTTGATTAGATACTTGTAGAGACATTATTGAAATTTTCAACTATCTTTTCTTCTTATGGTTTGAACATCAACCCACTTATAATATCTATATAGAACTTTAGAACCTATACATCATATGCATAATTCATATATATTCCTAGAATTCTGATAATATCAGGTAAAAATTATTTTAATTCAATCATATTGTTGGAACATTCACATAAATGAAAATAGGATAAATTCTCTAACCAGAACAACCCATTTTAGTCTTCCCTTAAAGCTTGTTATAGAATTAAACAAATCATAAACCATGTGTACATCATTTAATTTAAACAACTATTATTTACATTATATTCTCAATATCTAAATGATATAATACATGTTTTATGATAAGTTCTTCTAATCTTGAAGAATCCAAGTTATCAGTGTAGCAACTACTTTTCTCCATTACTTGAAAGTAACCTTTAAGCTCCAATTCTTCATCCTTTTAACCTTATGTATATTTACAACACTTGTAAATCATACAGTTGATATCATATATCTACTAGAATAATAGAATTTATTTATATAACCAAATATCTTTAAATAAACCATTAGTGTCATTGAGTCATCAATATATTCAATCATATTAAATGTAATTTGAAATACCCGAACAAATTGAATATATGAGATTAAAAATCCTTTGTTCATTTTGAATATAATGACTTTGAAACCTTAAATGAATCACTTTATTCTTCCATAAGCATGTAGATTCACTTTTTAAATAATTTCAACACTTGGTTACTTGGGAAGAAACTATTCTGACTTAAAGAATTTTCCTTAACAACTTTTCTTAAATCACTGATCTTGCTTAAGAACCTTTCTCAAGTTACCAATATAAAGATTATCTTACATTAATCTTCTCCTTATCAAGGATTTGATCATAAAGTTTAGATTGATAATAATTATGATATTATCAACAAGATAATATTTTATCAGATGAGTATTATATATTATTAACCATTTAATAAGAACTTTTATGAAATGGGATCCCACTAAAATGAAAACCCCTTTTGAAAAATATCATAACCATTAGTGGGTCAAGATCCATATTTGACTAAGAAAATGACCCCATTTTGGTTTGGAACTCACCACTTAGTTATTTATGTATGAAATCATCCCAATTATATCATATATGGCTCTTGGATAGTTTAGCAGACAACTCTTTATCTAATCCATAATATGGATAAACCAAACTCTATTCCTCTGGTATCCCAACCCTTGGAGTTTCCCAGCTAGTGTAACCCAAAGAAAACATAAGAAACAATCTAATCACAAAAAAATCTTGGGGATCCCTAATTTGTGTGAGTATACCCAAGGATGATATAATATCACTAATTAATTGATCATATTATACAAGATAATCCAATGGAACCTCACTTTGGCATGAAACTACTCAGTTGGATGATTGAGGTCTTGATAAGTGTCGATTTGGAAAGAATATATCACTTTGTATTTTAATGGGATTTTAATCTCACCATATTATCTCATTTTATTCCCTTTATGTATTCATGCCTTTAGTGATTTTTGTTTGGAATATTATTCCCTCCACCAAATCAATATGTTCAAACTATATTGATGTGTAACTCTTTACACAACCCACAAGTTTGTGTTACTCAACCAAAAATATAATCCAAACATATTCATAAATATTCAGATGCATCATATGCATCAGGTACATGAACACTTTATTTAAAGGAATATAATTATATGAAATTTACAATCTCCACATGATTAAGCCTGAAGTGACAGATATCCGACTTCATTCAACTTCTTAAACAAGGTATATGCCTCCAAAAAAGTTGGTAGTCCGACCCCAAGTCCCTCTACCTGAGGATACTTTACTCAAGAGAGAATCTAATCCATCATAACTCTAACACCTAATATTCACAAACTACATTCAATAACTAAATTAAAGCTAATAACTTCAGTTACAAACTGAGGTCATGGTAGATGAAAAACTTAATTCATTATAGAGCCAATCATAGCATGTAATTCAAGGATCTATCCTAGAAACAATTTAACATTTTAAAATAAATCATACACAATAATAACATTTCTTAATTTTTTTACTAAATATGAATATAGAAGAGAATAACCTTTAAATAAATGAAAAATTAAAATATTTAAACATGAGATAACCAATTATGAAAAATTTATAAATAAAATCTAATTATAAAATTTTATAATTTTAGCGCTAAAATTATAAGCATTTCATAATTTTGAATAAACATATTTTATATTCAATCTAGTATGAACACTTTAATATTTATCATTATATGGCATTTCAATTATAAATATATGATATTATATTAATTATAACTATTTATAATCCAATTTCTTTTATGTAAACATTTTACATAATCAAAATATCATATACATAATCAATATTTGAACCTTGATCAAATCAAACATAAAAAAATGATTTCATTTAAATAATATCCAAATAAGGCCCCTTTTATTTTAAATAATTCAAAATAATTAATTATGAATAATTCATAATTTAAATATAAATATTTTATATTTTGTCTTTATTTCATAATTTATAACCCTTTATAAATTATTTCTTATGATTTATAAATAAAACTTTTATTTCCATATCATAATTTATACCATATAATTTCTTAAAGGGTATTTCAAATATCAACATTTAATATTTGGGAATAAAATGTTTCAAAAAAATTTAATTAATTATAAAAAATTTATAATTAATTAATTTATAAACCTTTTATAAAATATAATATTCAAAATACCTTTTATAATGATTTATAAACATTTTACAAACCATTAAAATCATTTTAAATGTCAAAAATATTTTTAACAATTTTAAAACAATTCTAATTACCCTCACACAAGCTATCTAGATGCCCTTGTGTAATGGTAAGTCACTACTTTCCTTTACATGGATTAAAAATAATGTACTTCATTAAGGTAATATGAATATTACCTTTACGTATTTCATTTTTGGAAGGGTATAAAGCTTATTACCTTTACATGAATGCTTCATGTAAGGGTAGTTCATGATTTACCTTTACACGACCTCATGGTATCGCTACATAAGGGTACTAACTTCACGCAAATGATTTGTGTAAAGGTAACAAAGAGGTTATCCTTACACATACCTTTTGAATATAAGTATTTCATAAGGGTAAAGACGTATCTACTTTTACACAGCCTTAATAAAACATCCTCTACGTTTATATTGCCTCTCGCATAAGGCAACACGATCAGTTACCTTTACACAACCATTTTAAAAAGTTCAAAACCTTTACGTATAAACCATTTACCCATACGTGAGAATTTAAAACCTTTTACTACCTTTACACAAACCATTTGAATAAGGGTAATAGCTTGGTTACCTTTACACAACCCAACTGCATAAGGGTAAGTCTTGGGTTACCTTTATGTAGCCTAATACCTAAGGGAAAACCCTTTTTCAAGAAATTCAAAAAAAACTATCAAAAAATTCTATGTTTTCGCATTTATTCATTTCCCATGAATGATTTCATAAAAAACATGGATTACCTTTGATACCACTTTTAAGTTTCTTATGAATCTAATAACACTTATTAGATGTAGTGCAAGCAGTTTATAAACCAAATCTAAGGATCTCCCATAAAAGATAATATGAAATCTATGTAAAAAATTAAGTAAATAACATGTAGTAATTATGTGTACCTCACACCGAAGAGACACTAAAACCTTTTATCTCCATTTTATACGTTTTATATGGATTAATAAAGTGTAAAAAAAAATATACCACCTCCATATGTATCTATGGGCTTCACCTGAATCACTCAAAATTTGAGCAGGATCCAATATTCTCTCGATGGTATTCTAGTGCCTCTATATGTAAAGGAGTAAGATGAAAGAGCCTTAGGTTCATGGAGTTTTTGAAAATAATTAGGATCTTAATCCACTCCTATACCACTTACATCACATGGTAGTGTTTATATAAGCCACAAAGATTCACCTTGGGAAATCACATTTACTCATGCATTTATAACGCATGAGTAAATGCTATGGACGGTTCATGTATCATATACATGAATACATGTAATCCCAAAAATTTCATCAAATGAAACTGTACATTAATAAATTATATCTATTATGTGTGAATAATAAATGATAACAATTTATCATTTAAGTTTCATGGAATGATATACCATGCAAGAAAATCATAATTTACATGATATATATATATATATATTTCATATATATACACAAGGATTTAGGTGATATATCTTTCATATTGCTCATGTAAATATTATTTATTTCACATAATTCTAAACCTTTACATGAAAATCCCATATAAATTATTCATAAGATGAATTCAGATATGTGTAAATATATTTGGATACTATTTTTGGGTGAATAACACAAACTATAGGTTATGTAAAGAGTTACACATTAATATGGTTTGAACATATTAATTTCGTATATGGAATATGATTAAAAACTAAATTTTTATAATCATCCATACATGTAAAAATAATAACATGAGATAATATGTTGATATTAAATCCCCTTCAAAATACTAAGTGTTAGATTTCTTATAAAGAGGCATTTTCAAGACATCAATCATCCAACCAGGTAGATCATGCCATAGTTGGGTGCCCATGGATTTTATTGTGTAAGGAAATAAAGTAATGGGTGACCCTAATAGGATTAATTTACTATTTTTGGCACTTTATTTAGGTTAAATTTAGCTGGGATACCCTAATAGGATTAATTTACTAGAGGAATAGAGTTGGGTTTATCCACTTTATGTATTAAATAATGAGTTTTCCACTTTACCATCCAAGAGTCATATATGATATAATTGGGATTGATGACCAACCTAAATAACTATTTGGTGAGATAAATTCCAAGGATTAATCATTGTTTAGTGAAATATAGATCTTGACCCACTAATGGATATGATGTATTTTAAAATGGGTCATTATACTCATCTAATAAAATATTATGTTATAGATAAATAACATCATCATCACCATTATCAAGCTTAACTTTGAAATAAATCCTAGAGAAAGGATAATAATAATGTAATCAACTCTTGATATTGATAACTTATGAAAATTTATTAAGTAAGAGAAATTCTATTTGTTAGAGAAACACCTTCCTAAATAACCAAGTGTTGAAGTTTTTCAACAAGTGAATCTAGATGCTTCACTCAGGGGTTTAAAGGCATTAGATGCAAAATGGACTAAGTAATTTTATTCTCATATATTAAATATGACTGAGTATATCAAATGATGCTCAATATGATTGAGTATTCTAATGACTTGGTGAGACTAAAGGTTTCCTTAAGGATTATTTTGGTTAATGAATTCATTCTATTTTCATCTATAGAATTTTTTTTAATAATATGATTGAATTTAAGAAAATTTTACTTGATATTCTCAAAGTTTTGAGAATCTGTTCCCATGCTATATAGATAACACAAGTGGATAAAAGTTCAAACTATAAGGATAAAAGTTAGTTGGATATTCCAATAATATTTATTCAAGTATCAAATCAAGTTCATTGAAACTTGAACATGTTATTAGGTGGAAGGATTAATGATTCCATAGGATGGTAATGTTCAAAATACTTTAAGGAGTTTGAGAAATTCCATAGAATGTCTATATATGACATCAATGTTATGGAAATTGATTCTTTATATTTTAATTATATATGATACCAACCAAATTTTCTTCAAGTTTTATAAATATACACATGTTCAAAATCAAGTAAATAATTGATGGATCTTATATTTTTATTCAAATGATGAAGAAAAGAGTTAATGATTCAATGTTTTGAATATAAAGGAATATATAATGCTTATATTAATCTAAATAAAATATGTGTATTGTTATCTCTTTTAACATATATGATAAGTGATGTTGTTTGTTAAAAAAATTTGTTTTAAAAAATGTGAGATGATACACATGGTTTATGTTTAATTGGATTTAATAATATGTTTTTAAAAGGAGATAATGATAAAATTATTTTATTTAGGATAAAGTGTTTATCCAGATGTTTGTTAAAATTTGAGGGAAGATGTTAGCACAACCCATTTATGGTATATTTTAAATAAAAAGGTCTTATTTTCAGATAAAAGTGCTAAAAATTCATAGAATACCACATATGATATGGAAACAATAGTTTATTTGTTAAATATTTTTACTAAAAGGAAATAAGAGTTATTTCCTAAACACAAAAGAGTTTGTGTTTATTATCATGATATTCTAAAGAGAATATAGTGTTTAAGAGGTTAGTGGAAGTATCTTTGAACTTAAAGAAGTTAAAAGTTAACAAATAAAATATTATATCAGTCAAAATTCAAAGGTGAGTTTTACTTAGTATCCTAAAGGGATTATGCTATATAATGGTAAATATAAATATAGATAGTTATATTTAGTTACCATTAAAAATTGAATATTACTATTTCATATAGGATTATTCCATTAAAAATATAATGTTAATTTCACTTAATACCCTAAAAGAGTTTTAGGGTATGTTGGTAAAGAAAAATGTAAAGAGTTATATTTATTTACCATAAAAAAGTGAATATCACTTTATCCTAAATAATTTTAAGATGTACTAATAAATAATAATGTAAATAGTCACATTAATTATATAGAAACCCTACTTTTTCTTACATAGTTATTATATAATTTTAATGATAAACAATATAAAATCATTACAAAAAAAAAGATCCAAAATTTTAGTGTCTTGTGAAAATTAGGAACATACATAACTTTTACATAATATAATATAAACATTTATTTAATTCCTTCTTCTCTAGATTCTTATTATCCCTCATATTCTTCTTAGTATAAGTATTCACCTAAGGATATACATCAAAAGAAGGGGTGAGATAAAAGAATAATAAGAGGATAAATAAGAGACATGAAACATGGGTGAGAATAATAATAATCATCATAATATAATCAAATTATCATAATAATAATCATTATAGGAAACATTATATCAATTCATGGAATGTGGCAATGAAAAAAAATGAAACATCATGTTTTAGTGGTCAAATACCGCACATATTTACAAGAAAATATAGAATCATGTTCACAAATATTTCACTTTATATCATTAGATTTATCACATTACCCAATGCATTGGAGTGATATATAATTCTGGGTGCACCTGTTACATCATAACATTTACACGTGCTATATAATTCCAGGTTCACTTGTCACATCATAACATTTACATTATCATGCATGACACATAGAATGTATATCAATATTGGACATAAAGTAACCCATGTAAATTAATGGGTTTCATTTCATAAAGCATACATTTATAAAATTTAGAGCTCCCAAAAAATGGAATAAGAATATTGAAATCATTCTTGATTGAAGAAGAAACAATCTCATGAGAAGTAAAAGATGTGTTTTTTTAAAAAGAAGAGTTATTTTGGAAAAATATTTTCATTTGTCATAAAGCCAGATTAGAGAAATGTATATCCCAGAAAAGAAGAGGTAATTGAAAATAAATTATATTTATATAAAAATAAAGGAACATACATACTAAAAATGGAGTGAAAGAGAGAAAACCCAAAGAAAGAGAGTTAGGTTCGAGAATCCCCTTACCTTATGTCTGATTGATTTATTCACTTAAATATCCTGGATAATAAAATTAAATTCACTAGTTTACAGATAAAAAACATTTTATACATGAATTTGATTAATTATATTTTTATTATGTTCATTTATGGTATTTTTTATGAGTTATATAGTTCAATTTCATCATTCGAGTGTGTTTGTTTTCTTGGTTTTCATGATTGGTTTGCTTGTATATGAGTATGGAAGTTTATGTAATATGGGAATGATTCTTCAAATTTGAAAATATAGTTTATTAATAAACATTAATAATATTAAATGATCTTATATATCATTTTTATATATTATATGAGGATGAATCATTAGATAAATAGTTAATGATAATTGTTTAGGTTAATTTTGGTGGATTCCGATCACAACAAACTTATTTTGTTTTATCATTTAGTATTATATATATATGTTAGTTTCAGAACATAAAAAGGGTTATAAAATAAATTTTAAAATCTTTTTCAACCATTATAATTTTTTATGACTATCCTTGAAGGAGGTGAAGGAAAATGAAAATTCATCATCCATGATGACGGTAAATCGACACACCATGGATGATATTTTCATTTTTAGAATAAAAGGAAAATAGTAGATATTGGAAGATGAATTATTAAATTAAAATAATAAAATTATAGTATATAAAATATAATGGAGTTATAATGCCTCCTGGATAGGTGGAGGTGAGTATAGGATAAGAAAATAAATGAAATTGAAAATAAATTAAAAGAAAAAGAAAGAGGGTTTTACCTCTTGAATTTCTCCTCCTTGAGAACCTCCTTAGGGAAAAGGGTTTGGTATTTTGGTGATACCAAGAGCTCCTAGAAATGGGGAAGGTTATTGGTAAGAGTATTTTATAGAACTTGGACAAGGATAAAATCTTGAAAGGTGTGAGAAGAAGAGGTGGAGAGGGGTGGTATTTATAGGGGAGGAGAGAGGTGTTTTCTCATTATTGTATTCATTACTTTTTTATTTTGGATCAAGACTATAAATAGTTTGAAACCTATCACTAAAGATATTAAAATAATGAAGAAAAGTTATATATTTTGTGCTTACATCATCCTTACATCATATATGACTCAATAATTCATATATTTAGCTTTTATCATAAATTATCATATTTTACTATTCACAAAAAATCAAAAATTTTAGAAAAATCCCAAAAGTTACCCATAATTTTTTTTCAATGTGTAGAATTAAAAAAAATCAATTTTATGAAAATAATTTTCTAAATATGAGAAATTTAATTCTTAATTAAAATCATTATTTACTTGGAAAATACCGATTTTAAAATTATAACTGATTTTATAACACTTTGAAAAATTGAGAAAGGTATCATAAAATTATATTATAATCATAAGACAAAAAAAATTAATTTATGATTATATTTTATGAAAAAAAATTGTATTTTAAATAATTATATTAAATATAAAATTATAAATAAACATTTATGTTTTATAGAAATAAGAACTCTTAATCAATAATTTTTAAAATATTATTTACTTATAATATGATATAATTATATCATATTGTCATTTATAAAATGACTAAATTTTATTTATACTTTCATAGATGAGGCTACTATTCTATTTTCCAGTTTAATATTCATAATGCTCACAATACTATTCTGAAGGTCATGTTATTATTCTATCGGGATAGGTTCCTTAATTTCTAGAAATAACTTTCATTTCATTAATTATTCATTTATAAAGTTTTTATTGTGTTCTCAAATTGATTTTATGTGGTTTATACTATATTAAATAATTATAATATGGGAATTTCTAATGATAAAATTTTGGGTCGTTACAAATTACCATAAGATTTCAAGGAAAAAATTTGATGGAATAAGTTCCAATAATGATAATGTTGTACATAAAAAATTCTAAGTATAACTGACTAAAAATTAATTTTTTATTATTAAAATAGACCCCCTTTTAAGGGGTGAGGGGGAACCCATGACATCATCGACTTAGACAAAACAAACGGCCCCAACAGACCAAAATCTCAAGACTAAAAGCAACCTGCACTACAAGAGAGAATATGTTCAAGGAGTTAAACATTAAGAATATGATTCATAATTCTCACAATTATCTAAAATTTATTTATTAATATATGTTTCTCAAAAATTATTTTGTGGGAGGGTTTTATCAAATTTCCACATAGTAATGTGGTAGGTATTACATAGAGATGTCATGACTTAACAAATCCATAAAAAGTATAGAAAACATAAGGATTATCTGGTATTTTATCATATATGATATGATAGAAAGGTTCTTATATAGGGTTTTGTTAAGTATTCTTAAAAGAGTTTTAATAATATAAGATTTATCATATAAAAGTAAATATACACTTTATTATTCTTTCACATTGGTTTCATACATGTATATATTGATATAAATTTCATGAAATGTAATTATAACTGACCTCTCAAAGTAAAACTTTGAGTTATCCCTAACCAATGTTTATTATGGAGTATTATTGGTTATGAAAAAATATTAATGATAATATGAGTAGTATTCTTCTATGGATATAAAAAAATGCTCATGAGACACAAAAAAAATTGTTTTTGTTTGTTGGATGACCCATGATGTATACCACATGGAGTTTCAAGTAGTATAAATTTAGAGAACTTGGGTGCATGGATCATATTTGGAGTCCCCCCACATTAGGTTTGCAAGATTCCTAACATGAGATCCTACATACTCTAATACCTTTCTTATGAAATCCTTGAGTCTTAGAAAACTTGGGGGTGGTTGGGTATGTTGCTAATAAGGTCATCAGTTGGAGCTCAACCAAAATGAGATTTGTCCTCTCATATGACAAGTATAACATCTAGAATCTCAATTGTGATATACTGGGGAGTGTGCAGCCAGACCTAGATGGTGCATATGATATTATTATCTATTTTAATGAGGGTTATGTGATATGGTCATCCATAAAGGCGAATGAAATGTGATGTATTCATTGACCTAGTTATTCTATGCTTGGAGATTTGAGAAAATTTGAGTAGGATATATGGGATTAACATACTCTGTGTCCCATGGAAACTCTATTGATTGGATAAAAGAAAAGTATGAGAATGCATGCTATCATGTGATACGATTGGTGGACATAGGATTATAAATACCTATGTTTGATAGAGATCTCACCAGATTCCTTTATAGCTTTAGTAGAATTTTTTATTTACTAAAGGCCTTTATTTTCTTATATTTATGGATCTAATGATTCATATTTTTTTCCATGTTATAAAATCCTATGGGGTAACACTTTGTGGATAACTGAATGAGGATTCAATTTGACACCAAGAGATTCTTTAAAAGTGTTTTATCATTTGTCCAAAAGAGTTTTGGATGGGTATTCACAAGGTATTTCATATGATGTGATACATTGTGAAGTTAATGGTAGATTTTCAGAAGTGTTTTGGATGATATTCAAAAGGTTTTTTAGATATGGTTTCAAAAGTTATTGTATATTATATAATATGAGGTGAAAAGTTACAAAGTCTTTAGGATTTAGTATAGGTGAGAGATTGAAAAATATATTCCCTAAATCCTAATTACATATGATGAAAGTTGTTTATATTGTATCATAAGATATAGGGATATCATAAAGTATAATTTTTCACCAATTCCTTTTTTAATCTTAAAGTATGATTGGATGGATATCATAAGTTCACTATATGGGAAAGTCGTAGTGTATGATTTCCCATGTCATAAGGAATATACATATCACTGTCTTTGATACTTATGGTGACTGGATGTAAAGTGTTAACATTCTAGTGAATATATTATATATTTAACTATCATTAACTAATCATTTCATAATATGAAATAGATGGGAGATGCATTCATGCAAGAATTGCATAAATCGACCAAGGCATTTAATTTTGCATTAAAATACATGAGTAAATGTGTGATCACTTGAGGATAATCCTCAAGGGATATATATAAGGAGGTAGTACCCACTCATTGTGTGGGTGTGACTATTGTATATTCTTGTTTGAAACTCCCTCAAACCTCAATCTCTCTTTCTTCTTTAACCTTTTCACTATGAGGTGCTAGCACGCCATGGTGATAAGAGGAATCCCACCCAAATGTCAAGTGATTTAGTAGACAGTGGATACCTTAGAGAAGGGAAATCTTTTTTTGACTCTACCATAATCTTCACCAAGCATGGATTAAGATGCATGAAATGACCAAAAATGTTTTAAGGTATACATTTATAGTTTCTTTATTTCCAGTTTATGAATGGTTTCATTTACTAAGCATGGTTAATCTTGGACTGGGTTAATTTATTTCTTCTATTGTATTTAAAATTTTTTGTTAGATCCCATAAAAACCTAAAAAAAACTTGTTTTTTCATGCTAGTTATTTTAATAACTGAAATAAGGAGATCATTATAAAGGATTTCACAACAGTTATTAAAATAATTGACATGAAAAATAAGTTTTTTTTCATAATTTTTTTATATAAACCAATCCATAGTACATGGTAAAAAAATTTAGCTGAAAACAACTGATTCAATGAAAATTTATAGAATTTTTGCATTCACAAATGTTTTTACATTTAAGTATGATCTAAAAATGAGATGAAAAATATATTAATTTTATTCTTTGAAAAAATTACAACATTCATATAAAGAAAGAAACCAGATTTTAACTAATTTGATTTAATAATCTAGCCATGTTCCTCATAGATGATTCAGTTAATTTGAAAAATATAACGAAGTTTCACAAAAAATATACTCATATTAATAAAAAATATTATAACAATGAAAAATGATACATTATGTAAAAGACAATAATTATGATGAAACTAACATTTTGAAATGGTATGGTTGTTTTAGTTTTGAATATTTCATATATAACATCATTATATATTTTAACATTAATGATTGAACTAAAACTATTAAATTTTAAGTTCATAATTAATAATATTATTTTCATAATTTATTAAACAATAATTTTAATAATACAAAAGTCACACTTGTACAAAAAAATCATTTGGATTATTTCTTGATAAATTTATATTGTAGAAGATATTCCATGTCTTGTTGAGATCACATGCTAAAAATATTAAATAATATAATAAATTATGAAATTATTTAAATAAAAAATAAAAAATCTATTCCAATATAACTTTAAATTGTTAACACGTGTCTCATGGTACAAAACACAATAAGTAGTGCATTCTCGAGGAAAAACATACAATTTCAACTAAAATAAAAATAATTCAAAATGAATGAAAATATAAAGCACATGAATATTATAATATAAAAAATGAATATTAGCCTCTTTCAGTTGATAATCACACCCCCCAACTTGAGTTTTTCTAGTACCGAGCAAAATTTATCTCAAAAATATGAAATTTTAATTCCTTTTTTTTTAAATTTTAATACACAGTTCTTACCGAAATACCTCATACCAAAAAAATTATGAAACATATCAAAACAATTTAAAACAAGATAGTTCCATAATCATATACCAAGCCCAATCCCATTCCTTTGTTCAAATTCATCGCCACATTTAATCCAATTTCAATAAAGTATGATGATGTGTTGTGTGTCACAAAAGACATGGGGGTTCATTTTTATTCAAGGGGAAAATGATGGAAGTTCTAGGTGGAATCACATTTCAATATTAAGTTTAGTATTCAATTTTTTTTTGTTTTTGTATATATTTTTTATGGTTTTTTTGAAAATTTTCTATGGTAATTGAAATTGCACTCAATAAAGTCAACCCATGTAGCAAGAATTTGTTGATGACTCCCAAGATCAAAGACCTTAGGTAACCAAGTAAAACCCACATACTCGGGCATCATCTCGAGTTAACTCAGTTGAAAAAAAGTCAAATTACCACAAATAGAGATAAAATTACTAACTCTGGGACAGAAAACTATGGATTCATGGTCCCCAAGTGCCAAAAACCATGCATTAGTGCTGAGAATGGACAATTGCAAAAATGAGTTCCATGATCACTAATGATAGCCCTAGGAATTCCAAATCTAGAGAGGATGTTTTCCTTGAGAAATATAATCATAGTTTGATGATCATTGGACTTTTTAGGAATGACATCAACCCATTTGAAGACATAATCGACAGCTAAAAGGATGTACAAATATCCCTTAGATTTTGGGAAGGGACCCATGAAATCGATTCCCCAGTAATCAAGGTTTTCAATCACTAATATGGGAGTGAGTGGCATTTGATTCCTTTTTGTGATGGACCCTACTTGTTGACACCTAGGATAACTTTGAAAAAATTTGTAGGAGTCCCTTGAGAGGGTGGTCTAGAAGAGACCACACTGAAGAACCTTAGCATAAGTTTTATTAGAGGAAAAGTGACCTCCACATGCCCCACTATGACAAAATTTAAGGATGGACTCTTGTTCAGATTCTGGGACACACCTCCTAACGACTTGGTTAGGGCAGAACTTATAGAGGTATAGATCATCAAACACATAGTTCCTAATATCAAAAAATAATTTCCTTTTATCTTGAGTCCCTAATAATTTTGGAATGACTCCTATAACTAAGAAGTTGGCTATGTCGGCATACCATGGGAAATCACTCACTGAATAGAGGTGCTCATCGGGAAATAAATCAGACATAGAAAGGTGATTTGAGTTGTCTTTGAATTCCATCCTAGAGAGGTGATCAACTACAAAATTTTCAACACCATTTTTATCCTTGATTGTGAGGTAAAAATTTTGTAAGAGAAGGACCCACCTAATCAGTCTATCCTTAGCATATTTTTTTTGGAAGAGGTATTTTGGTGCAGAATGGTCATTGAACACAGTGATGGGGGATCCTAAGAGGTAGGACCTAAACTTTTCTAAGTCAAACACAACATCAAGTAACTCCTTCTCAGTGGTGGTGTAGTTTATTTGTGCATCATTTAAATATTTTCTTTCATAAGCAATGACATGTGGAGTTTTCTCACACCATTGTCCTAAGACTGCTCCTACAGTGAAGTCACTAGCATCACACATGATCTCAAAAGGATGTTTCTAATTTGGAGATTTCATGATAGGTAGAGAGATAAGAGCTGACTTGAGTGTAAATAATTATTCCTCATATCTTCATATCCATAAAAATGGATCATATTTCACCATTAGAGCACAAAGTGGTCAATAAATAGAGCTGAAATCCCTAATTAACCTTCTATAGAAACTAGCATGTCCTAAGAAAGACCTCACTTCCTTGAAAATTTTGGGTGATGGAAGGTTAAAAATGATTTCAACCTTAGATTTATCAACTTAAATTCCCCTACCTGAGACTAGATGTCCAAGGACTAGTCCCTCTTTAACCATGAAATGGAATTTTTTCCAGTTTAGGACTAGATTTTTTTCTTCACATCTTGAAAAGACTCTCTCCACATTCCTTAGACATCCCTCAAATGTATTCCCAAACATAAATAAGTAATCCATGAAGACCTCTATAAAATCCCCTACCATGTCTAAGAAGATTCTCATCATGCACCGTTGGAAGGTTCTAGGGTAATTGCATAACCCGAAGGGCATGTGTTTGAAAGCAAAGGTGTCGAATGGATAGGTGAATGTAGTCTTCCCTTGATCCTCTAGGGATACCTCAATTTGATTGTACCCCGAGTACCCATATAAGAAATAGTAGAAGGGGTGACCCACAAATCTCTTAAGGACTTGGTCAATGAATGGTAAGGGGAAATGGTTCTTATTGGTAAATGAGTTTAGCTTCCTGTAGTCGATGTAGACTCACCATCCACTACTCACCCTAGTTGGACAAATCTCTCTATCCTTATTGGTTATCACTATGATTCAGTCCTTCTTTGGGACAACTTGAATTGGTCTTACCAACTCACTCTCAGCAATGGGATAGATGATACTATCTTTTAACAATTTCAAATTTCTTTTCTCACTACTTCCATGAGATTAGGATTGAGTCGCCGCTAAGGTTGACGACATAGATTTGAATCAGATTCGAGAACAATCCTGTGAGTCCCGATAAGTGGGATAATCCCAATAATATCAGACAGGGTTCATCCAATGGATTTATTGTGTTTCCCAGGGACATCTAGAAGCATCCTCTCATGATCGTCTTGAAGAGAAGAATAAATGACAATAGGATGTGTTCCATTTTCTCCTAGGAAGGCATACTTAAGTTTAGAAGGAATTTATTTCAATTCAAGATCAGGTTGGCTCAAAATTTCAGCAGAATATTGGGACATTGGCTCAAGATCAATTTCTTTTTTTTAGAGTTTCATATAGGATTGATTCCCCATGTGTATAAGTTTCAAATACTAGATTGGTTTGATCAGTGTTAGGGAAGGGAGTTGGAGTGATATCCATTAATATGGTTTCCTAAAATATTTCACTAATTGTTGGTCTTAATATTTCATCAGAGAAGCAATCTGAAAGTGATTATATCCAAGGAGATTAACTTGATTCATGTGAATAAAGGAAATTAATCTCGTCCTAACTTAAACATCCCTCAAATATTCCTTGATGTTCTATAGATTCATTATCAATGCTTCCTATCATGTTTAATTCATGAATATCCTCATCATCCCCTATTTGTGAGATTTCATTATAGATGTTCATGTCTAGACTCATGTTTCCAAAGGTGATGGTCATGTTCCCATTTCGGACTTGGATAACAGAGTTGATTGTTTCAAGGAAGGGACAACCAAGGATGATGGGGGTTTGTTCCTTGTTGCCTAAGTTTGGATTATTTTCAAGGACAATGAAGTCAGCAGGGTAGATGGAGTTTTCTACTTTTACCAGAACATCCTTTAAAATCCCCTTTGTAACCCTAATCCTACGATCAACTAATTGAAGTGTGACATATGTGGGTTGGATCTCTTCCAGGCATAACTGGAAGTACACAACATAGGGAATGAGATTGAAACTAGCACCAAGATCACACAAGGCTTTGACAACTTTGTTCTCTCCTAGTTCAACATTGATGTAAGGGCATCCTGGGTCTTTCATCTTTGGTGGAAGGGTTCCTTGGATTGTTTTGCTAACATTTGCTTCTAGAAGGACTTGATTCTCATGTGAGAATTTTCTTTTAAATGTGAATAGGACATTTAGGTATTTTGAGTATACATGAATGGTTTGAATAGAATCAAGGAGTGGAATTTTCAGCTTTACTTGTGAGAATATTTCCCTCAATGTTTAATTCAATTTAGCCTTGGTTTCCCCCCTCATGCATTGAAGAAATGGTGCATGTTGTGGTTTTGTTTGTTTAAGGGTTTTTTCTTTCACATTTTTATCAGTTTCCTCGGTTTTATCATGTGGTTCATTTGAATTTTCATTATATTTTGAAGCTTCATATGGTTTCTGACTTATTTGTTCAGGTTTCTCAATTAATTTCCCACTTCTTAAAACTATCACAACCTTTAGTTGTTCATGAGTTGTTTGAGTGAAACTTGAATCTCCCCTTAAATTTGATGATGGTACCACCTGATTAGGCATGTATTCCTTTCCAATTTTGATAGTTTTAAGTTCTTGTTTAAGGGAAGAGAATTATGAGTTCATTTTGTCCATTTGTTTACACAACTGCTCAAGGATTGGAAGAGGGACAAATTGGGTAGGGGCTTGTTCTAGTTGGTTTATCCCAGGAGGATACTTTTGATGTTGGATGGGTTGTTGGTATTGGATAGGATGATGTTGGTATTGTACTGGTTTTGGTTGGAATTGGTTATGGTTTTGGAAATCTTGTGTAGGGTAGGGGTTTGGTCCTTGTGGCTGACTAGGTTGTTGGTTGTCTTTCCAGCAGGAGCCTGGGTGGTCATTATACCTTGGGTTGAATGTGTTTTGGTATTGGGGATTTTGGAAGTTTAGGGAATTGACTTCAGTAGGTGGTCCTCCTAGAAGAATATCCTTGATGGATGGAATGGTTGGGCAGTTGTCTGTTTTGTGGTCATGTTTGTCACAAATTGTGCAAACAGGGTCTACAGTTTGGATTTCATGAATTTTACTAAGGTCTATCTCTTATACCTTCCTAGTGAGTGCTGTAAGTTTATACCTAAGGATTTCCTCCTCCCTAAGTGTGTGAATTCCACCAGATTTGGGTGGATTCTCATAGTAAGGTGATGTTCCCTATTATTTATTTTATTCAGCAAGGATTTCTAGATACTTGTAAGCATCATTTGGGTATTTTATATGGTCCTCATAGAATAATATTCTAGTGAGTACTGCAAGTTTATCCCTAAAACTCTTTTATTCATGAAAATAAAATCAAGATCATTGGGAATTTTACATGGTGTTAAAAAATATACCATGTAATAGTTCATTTTAAAAAGGAATTACAATTATAATATGAAATAATGTTCAAAGTGTAAAATGCACTAAAAATGGTGTTTTTGATTAATAAAGCACATGAATATTATAATATAAAAAATTAATATTATCCCCATTCATTAGCGAATTAGGTGATATTAGATGATAAATAATGGTAAGCACTAGTGATAATAATTTAATGATCATGAGTGATCATAATATGAACATATAGGTATAATCAAGATATATAAGAATGTTATACCCAACAAATCATAGATTATAAATCATGGAATAAGGAATGAAATAACATAATATTACCTAATATCTTAGAAAAGATGAATATACATGGAATGCAATAAACCCTAAAAATAAAGGCAGCTTAAAAAGGAAGAATAATCAAAGGAATGATAAAATATCATAAGAAAACTCATTATTCCCATACCTATGTGAACAAACTCATTATTTATATGCTAGAAAATGTGAGAAAATTCATTATGCCCATGCCTATGTGAAAAAACTCATTATGTCCATGCTTGACTATCTCATGAGATATCAAACCTAAACCAATACATTGTAGGGAAATATAGGACTCCACCGATCATCATACTTACATATATATTCCATAAGAAATCAATCATTCATTATAAAGAACCCATGGAAATAAAATAGGTTTTATATCCCTTTAAAATGGAACCATATAATAAAAACATTCATAATTCCATCAATAATCATAACACGATATACCTATGGAAAATAAATGGTTGTAAAAAGATATCAATTAACTTCCTAAATAAATACCCTTCAATCAAAATAATAGAACATATGATATTTACACTATATAGATAAAGGGTATACGATTAAGTCAATAATTTCCCCAATCAATTGATGTATTAAATCTTGGTGAAAACCCTTAAATCAAAGTAAATGAAGTATAGGTTATTCACATAATAAGGAATTGAAATAAAAATCATGCTTATACATAGTGGATGAGTAGGCAAGACAAAAACAACAATGGATTTCCATGAATTTTATCCCCTAAAAGAAAAATAGTATTAGAGGATTTATGAGGTAATACATGAAACAAAATATTAGGGTGGAAGAAAACAATATTGAAAAAAATAAGTTCAAAAATAAGAATTATAACTCAATTAAGGGAGTTGGATTAACAAAACCCTTATAACTTTGGTATATTTTGAATCAAAATACCATGAAATATAGAATGTGAGATGGATTTTAAACTCCTTAGATTTCATGAAAATAATTATAAAATAAATCCATGGCCAATATATACACCAAAAAAATGAAATATGTAGTGAATACACATCATATCTCAATAAAGAAAAATTGAGATGCAAAAACCCTTACGGTAATGCTAACATAAGAATAAAAAGAACATAAGAGTATTACCATGAAATAGATGTTCAAATATCATGAAATAAAATATATTAATTATAATTAAATTAAATAGAGTATTTAATAGATCATATAAAAGAAATTATGGTTCATAATATCAATCATGCCTCATGGAATTGAAAATAGAGACAAATAACCCTTATAACTTGAGTAACACTTGAATCAAAAGATAAAAAAAGAAAGGAACTCAATTTGTATTTTTATGTTCCATGAATTACATGAAATATACTTTAGAATAATTTTATGAAAATTAAATTAAAATAACATCATATTAAAGGTAAAATGGTGCACAAACATAACATGTTTCAAAGCGTCATAATTGAGACAAAAAAAACTTAAAACTTTTTGTAACTTTTAATTCAAAACCCCATAAGAAAAATAACATGGAATAGAACACTGAATATAATTAAATATAAGAGAATAATGATATAAAATGAAAATGAGGTAATAAGAGAAACATAAAAAATAAAACATAATGTATAACATAATCATGTCTCAAGTCATTGAAATTTGAGAAATGATTATGTTATGAACCTTAAGAAATTGAAATTTGAGACAAATAACCCTTACGATATTAGAAAATTTTAAATCAAAAACTATTGAAGGAAATGATTTCAAATGAGACATTAAATACCATTAATAATGATAGGATCATGATAAAAAATATCAAGGGGGAAATAGATACACCATTACAAATAAAACATGTTTTATAATAAGAAATATGTCTCAAGAAATTAAATTTGAGATAAGAAAACCTTACCTTGTTTATTTTATTAGCAGAATGCGCTCTAACATTATATTAAAAAAAATATCTTAATATTATAATTAATAAACTTATTAAAACACATTACATTTTACTTACTTAATTTATTATCATTTATTATGAAGATATTAGTTAGTTATAGCTTATTTTTCCATCGGGTGCTAATATATTTAATGGTTTAACGCATGATTTTTTATGTCAATTTCAGAAACCATTCTTTGATATCATGTTCATCATTACTAGATAATTTTAAGGTACTATAATAGATAAAATATATTTATTTATAAATCTATCATCTCATTACATAATATTTTTAGTTATTTTATGTTAAAATTGAATCAATGTTAACTTATTTCGGTAATTTTAGTGAGCAAAGATGATATTTTAATAATAAGTTAAATGATTAATATAAACTTTCCAAAACCATAAAACAATCAATATTTTATTATTAAATTAAAATAATATTAGTATTTAAGTTCTTATATTCATCCATGATAGAGTTTTATAGTTTCATTCATGTGGGTGGTTAAACCAACCCAAACAGGAACATGCTATAATTCGATGGGTGAGTATGGTTAATAAATTGTTTATTTTGACATAATATAATTATAAAAAAATTATAATTATTCATATTTTTTTAATTGTGTGAATCATATTTTAATATATTTGGATAAATAATTAAAATCAATATGAAAAAATGTTACTTCGTGGAGGCAGTAGTCCATACAATGCATAATTAATGTTTTTATTTCAAAAATAATGAGAGAGAATGAAGGTGGATTATAAATCATCTATTAATAATCATAATTATATTATAAATGTCACATTTATTCTTCAATTACATCATTATAACCAATTAATAAAGGCAATGGTGAAAAACAGAAGACATCACTTTGTGGAGGTGGTAATCCACACAAACACATGATCGATGTTCTCTTTTTTCGAAGTGGATGTGAAGGAATAAATAATGGTTGTTTAATTAATATAATTAAAATTAATTATAACAATTATAAAAATTTAATTATATTACTATGATTGGTATAGTTTTGGAAGAAAAATATTAAGAGGAAAAGGTTAAGGATTAAGCAATAATCACATTGAGACATTAAACTTTGTCTTGAAAGTCTCATTAGAAATAAAGAGATTAGGATAAATTCTATTGACTAGGGGATTATAAAATTGATATTTTCATACAGTAGAATAAAAATTAAAATTAAAAGAATAAATTTTAAGGAATATGTGTGGCATGAAGTGGTGGAAGTGTTCCCCTTTTACAAGTGAAGAGAAAAGTAATTTTGGGAGTACACATTACTTCTAAATAATGAAATATTACTATTCAAGGGTCAGAGTTTAAAAAGGGGGAAATAATGGAGTGTAAATGGTATTTGGGTATATAATCCTCTCCAGAAATCATTTGGAGACAATATTGAGTGATTTAGGCTTTTTTCTTTTTAATTTTTTAACTTTAACCATAATGTACTTTTACCATGGTAATTAATTTTTAACCTTGGTTAGTAATTTTAATTAAAAAAATTGAAATTAAAATTATTTACTATTTTTTATATTATAATTTCAAATATGAAAATAATTGTATCAAATAAAATTTCTAAGGTCTATAAAAATTAATCCTAGCATTAGCGCACATAACACATAAAACCCATTTTTTAGAAAATGTGTATTTTATGCTTAAATTTTATGTGTAGGATAAAATTATAAATGTTTTTTATTTTAATGAAATAAATCGTTTTATTATAAATAAAATAAAGTCTATGTTTCTCCCAAATAAATAAAAAATCAAATATCACCATTAAAATGTTTAATTAAAAGAAAAGACTAATTTTTTTTTCAATTGGAATAAAATGTTACCTAAGTTATAAAAATTAAACATAGGTTTTTTTATATTAAAAATAATATTAAAAAAAATAGTTTTAATAATTAAATAAATATTTAATCAATTAAAAAGTTTTATAAACTTATATATCTTTCTCATATATTGATTAAAAAGTTTTATAAACTTAAAGATCTTTCTCATATATTGATAAAATCATAAAATATACAATTTTGGTAAAAAAATCAATTTTACACTATTCAATTAAAAACTAATTATTCCAGAAAAATAAAAAAAGTAAAGATAAGTTAATTTTGAAATTAAAAATTTCAAAATGAAGTTATTTTTATCAAATTTAATTTATTAAATTTAAATATTTATTTTTTAAAGGAAATACAATATATAAAGAAAAACTAGTTTTATTAAAAAAATGACCTTTTTGAACATTAAGTGTTTTTAATATTATTTCATACCAATATAAAATTTAAATAATTTTAACATATTAGTTAATATATTGAAATATCATGTATTTTTATAATAATCTTTTAAAATTGGTGAATTTAATTTATCAAGGTAAATGACACAATGCTAAAAAAACAATCATTTGAAAAAAATCATCCTTTTTAATATTAATTATTTATCTTCTAAATATAATAATTTTAAAATTATTGATATCATTTTATTTACTATAGGTTTTATTTTTCCTAATAATAATCATCTAATATGTCATGTCTCATTTTAGTTCACTGTTACGTGTGGAACATTCTATCGACACAATTTTTTTAAAGGAAAAATTATATAGTAAAATATTGGTTCATTACATCATGATCCTTTATAGCACTACAAAAAAAATTCAAATATCTAGATCCATATATATTATCAAATAGAAACCTCTTGAAAATTTTCTAGAAAATTGTTAATACAAGTCAATATGTAAATGAATCTGGTGTGATCTTCATCAAGCACAAATATCATGATACATGTGTCCACTACCATGCATCATATGCAAACACATATTCTCATATTTTACCTTTTTACATAATATCAAGTGTCCATGGGACAAATAGGTATGTCAATCCCATATACCCTACCAATATGTTCTCAATTCTACGAATATAGACTAAACTAATATATGAATACATCACATGTCATTCATCTGTATGGATGAGCACATCACAATATCTCATCTGAATAGATAAGAACATAATATACATATTCTAAGTGTGGACACACACTCCATATTTTATCTCAATTGAGGGCCCATATGTCATACTCACCATAGGAGTGGAAAAATCCAAATTGTTTAAGCTCCAACCAATGGCATGTTCAACAACATACCCAACTACCCCCTAATTAGCTAAGTCAAAATGTAGACTTGATTAAGTAGGGTATCAATGTATGAAGTTTCCCATGTAAGGAATCTCACCACACTTGGGTAGTGGGAACTAAAATATGTTCTATCCACCCCTAGTATACTAAATAAATCTATATCACACTCTATGCAGTATACATAGTGGGTTATCCAGCACACACAAAGAATATCATTATTTGGTTTGTGCCTCATGATCATATTAAGTATCTCTATACAAGAATCCTAATCATGATAACCTTAACATTTCACTATAACCTATAAAACACCATGATGAAAAAAAGTTAGGGATAACTCTAAGTCATGACTTGAGAAATTAATTATCATCACACTTCACGAAATGTATATCTATATATATATTTATGCACCCAATGTGAAAGTGTGATAAAATGAAGATTGAATTTTAAATATTATGATACAATTAATATTATTACAAATATTTTAATAATATTTAACAAACCCAACAAAATCACCATTTGATCATATCATATATGAAAAAGTAACAGACCATCCTTATGCTTCCGACATTTTATAGGTTTTGTTAACTTATTACATCACATGTAATACCAATCACATATCTATGTGACAATATGGTAAAACCATCCCAATAACTATTTAGAAAGTTATATCTATTAAGTAAGTCAGTTTGAATAATGGTGAGATTTAGGAATCATATTTATATGTGTTCAACTCTATGAATATATTCAATCTTCTTAACTCCATAACATAAAATGTTATGATATTAACTTATGTTGCATAATTAGGACTTTTTATAAGTGCGTCAACATCATCCTTGGAACTCTTTCCATAAAACCTTTCCACTGAATTTTTAAAATAATAATGTAACTTTGATATTATTACTTTAACAAAAAATATTAAACCCTTTTATAAAAAAGTTACATTTACTTTGATGTGGTAACTAATGAAACATTTTATATTTTTTTATCACTATACCCTGAAATATTTTATCTATTAAATAGAAATTCAATTTTGATTTTGACTAGTGCAGTCCTTTAGGAAATTGAGTCTTTCATTTTTTAAGACAGCTAAATATAACTCTTTACATTTTTCTTTATCATCATATATCATAAACTCTTTAGGATATTAAGTGAAATTCACTATAATATTTTACTAGTTTCATCCTTTATTTTTTAACTTTTAACTTCTCTAAGTCCAAACAAACTCCCACTAGCTTCTTAGACACTATACTCTTTCAGAATATCTTATTAAGATATGAAAATTCATTTTCATTAGGAAATAAAACTTATTTTCTATTAGTAGGAATATTTAATAAATAAAGTATTATCACCATATCATATATGGTATTCTATTCATTTGAATCATTTTTCTTGAAAAAATATTATTCTTTAAAATATGTCACTGATGGGTGGTAGAATCACATTCCTTCATATTTTAACAAATAGCTGGATAAACACTTTTACCCTTATATTATTTTCAAGTATGTTATAAAATATGATAAATATTAAACCATTTATACAATCAATCTTATCAATTTTTATTCCTAATAACTTTTTTTATTGAACCACTTCTCTTATCATATAAAATAAATGAGGTAAAGATACAAACCCTTTAATTAGATTCATCTAAGTATGACACAATATTTTACATTCAAATATGATGTATCAACTCTTTTATTTATAACATGAATGTCAAATATAATCCCAATAATTTATTATTTAATCTTAAACTCCTATATATTTAAAAAACTTGTAAAATGTACATTTAGTTTCACATACCCTTCAAAATTAAGGAATTAGTTTTATAACACCTATACCTCACATGGATATTCCATGGAGTTTCCAAAAAACCTTCAGGTAACTTTGATAAACCATCATATGGAATTAATTTTTAATTTTTTCACTATCTATACAAAATTAGTACCAACACATCATATGCCCAGTTCACAAATTCTTAACACTTTGAGAATATTGGGATCTTTTTTCTTGAATTTAATTTTATTATTTTATTATTTCCATAAATGAAAATATAATGAACTACCTAACAAGAATAATCCATTTTAGTTTCCCTTAAATCTTGTTATAAAGTCTTAACTTTGTGTATATTAAATATTAATCCCATTTTCACAAAAAAATATCATTTAAATACTCTTATCAAGAGAAAAATGAGATAATACACAACTTATGAAAAGTCTATCAAAGATTGAGGCATCCAAGTTATCAATACAACAACTCCTTTACTACATTACATAAACATTTAATTAAGGATTCAAACATCAATTCTTTCTCAACTTATGGCCTATTGTATATTTATAACACTTTTAAATTATACAATTGACATCATATATCTATTAAAATAATATAAATAAATTTTATAACATTTATACTTTACGTAGACTCTCCACTAGTCATCTTACAACCTCTCAGGTAATTAGAACAATTTATTCTCTAATGGAAAACTTTGTTACAATGAAAAATGTTTCCTTACTTCATCTTCTTTAGTTTATTTAATAGTTTAGACTCTCTGTGAACTCTTTTATTACCCTTATTACCAAAACCTTTTCCTTTCTCTTTCTATTATGTCAATATTATAAGGACCCAATCCTTATTCAATTCATATTTTTATTTTTTAAATAAGAATTCATTTTCTTGAATTCCTTAGGACCTTTTCATATATATATTTTTATAGAATTCATTCATAACTCTTATATAATAAACCCATAAATTAAAAAGTGTACATTTCCTCTCAAAATACATTTTTCACAATATAGTATGTTTAAAATGAAACAAATTTTATTTCTACGACAGATGTTTATGATTTTCAACTTGACTTCATCATTGTTATTAATCGTCCTTTTAACCCTATGAAAAACCTTTAAAACATGGGATGATCATAAAATTCCTAGTAAGGGACATAAATAATGAGTAAAAGAAACCCATTAATACATTTCAAAACCATTATATCATATAAGAGAGTCTACCTTTAATATTATAAACTTTGAGCACAAATTATCATTTACATACAAATAAAATCAGATTGACTACTCGGAGTTTTTTATAAAGCACTTTATAAGAAAACATAAATGAAAAATCATAATCATTAGGGTTTCTTAGAAACCATGATAATCCATGAAAATAATTTTCTTATAAACATACAATTTTAACCTTAAAGGGTATAATCATTCCTTTAAATAAGATATAAATTTACCTTATAAAATCAAAATATTTCCATAAAATATCATTTTCAAGCATATAAAATTCATGTATGTTCCTTATGACATCATCTTAATAGAACCCTTATAGTGACCCTTACAAATGGAATAACTTACTCAGTTAATTCCAACATAATTATTAAGAAAACACAATCATTGTCTAATACATTGAAGATTGATGTTTGGATCAACCATTATCATAAACAATTACCAAGGACTATAAAATGAATAAAACACATAGAATCATGCATTTCAATCATAAAGCTCATAAAAATATTTTTTTTCGAACCCATAAGAATTTTTTTCAGATATTTATATATCGATTTTCTTTAAAATCCCATTTTCCAAACTAAAATACCTATAAAAAAGGGAAGGAGGGTTTTTTATTTGGAGAAAAAATGGAATATTATAAAGGAATAAAAAAATGATGGTTATAATAGTGGTAAAATTCACTGGCATCGTATATGTTAAAATATAATTTTTTTATCATTTATAAATAAAGTAAAAATATTCCGTATAAAATACATAAAAAGATTCCTTTTGAAAAACTTTGAAAAAAAGTAAAAAAAACATAAAATTTAATTCAAAATTCATTTTCCCATATAAATACATCCATAAAATAATATTAAGAATATGGATATGGAAGAAAAATATTTATAAAATAAATCTTTAGAACATTTAATATGAGGTTTTAAGGTATAATGTCCCTTACCTCTAGCCCGACTTGTCAAGTACATTTTTTTATCTTCCTGAATAATAAACTTATGTTAATTATTTACTTTATTAATAAAAAATTTCAAGTTTATTATTCATTTTATTTCACTTATATCCATGTTATACTTAATCACTTAATTTATTAATTTACTTCATATGTTTTGAGGATGTTTGGTTTATAAGTCTAAAATGACTTCGGTAGGTTTACTTTGGTCAAATAGATCATTATTATATAATTTATAAAATATTAATAATGTTATAATAATAATTTTTAAACATTAATTATAATTTTAGTACCATCTATTTAATATGGTTATGAAAAATTAATTACATTACAATCATGCAGACGGTGGGCCGCACATATGCATGAGTAATGTTTCCATTTTTCAATGAACATGAGGGAAATAAGGTAAGTGTTATTTCAACTTTATATAATGATAATTATATCATAAATATTATGTTATTTCTTTAAATCCACCTATATATACAATCCATGTGAGGGAGTGATGAAAAATAAAATGCATCAATTCATGAGGCAGTAATCCATACGTACACAAAAGTGATGTTTCTATTTTTCATTAGATGTAAAAAATAAGTATAATATTTATTTAACATTAAATAATGAAATTTTTATCGTATATATATCATATAAATTCATTTCAATATATCATTATCACAAACTATAATATTTGGTGATGAAAAATGAAATACATTGTCTCACGAGGCGGTAGTCTACATGTATTCTCAACCAATGTTTTTATTTTTAGTTTGAAGGTTAAGTAGATGAAAAAAATTTATAAAATAAACATAATAACATTTAAATAAATAGGAGATAATTATTTTATTATTTTAGTGTTTTTTGAATAATATTTTAAGGAGGTATAAGAAGAAATAAAATGAAAATTCTTGGTTAATAACTACTATACATCTTCTTCGGGCAACCTCCTTAGGTTTATACCTAAAGAGATGGTATTATAATAAAACAAGGACATATAATACATGGGGAAGTATTTTAGGAAGGTATTTAGGTATGTCTTGGATAATATAAGAGTCTATTGAAATGTAGAAAAGATAAGAGAGGAGGTGCCCTTTTATAAGTGAGAGAGAGGACAAACTTGTAATTTTTCAAAAGATTAAAATATATTAATGTCTTACTCAATCCAAATGGATCCAAAGTGACTCATAATTTAATAATAAATAATATAGGTTTTATATATGGCTATAAAATAGTACTTAAAAAGTTTTTAGTTCATTTTAACTATTATCATTTAATTTTTAAACCTTTTTACCCATTTTAACTCTTACTGTGATAACTATTTTTTACCAAAGTTACTATTCATAATAAAAAAAATATGGGATCATTTCCAAATTTTGAAATTATGTTTCCAAATATGGATTAAATTTTATTAAATTTAATTTTTATAACTAGAAGAAATTCCATTTAAAATAAACCTACAAAACATGGTAGAAAATGGTTTTCCAAAAAAATGCCTTTTATGTATAAAAATGTTTTTATTCTAAATTCAAGTATCATATTGATTTATATGAAATTTATTGGATTATTTTTAATAAAAATTACATATTTAAATTTTAAAACAAATCTAAAAAATAATGATACCATGTAAGTACTTAAACCAAGAATGCAATTTTCCTAAAAAATTGTATTTTCTCCTATTCACCCAAAAAATCAATTTTTTTAGAAAATTCATAAAAAATAACTCTAAGATAATTTTAACTTGATAATATCAAAAATTAATTTAATTTTTTCAAACTCAAATTATAAAATTTTTAAATCATGTCTTTAAATAAAACCGTATAATACATGGAAAAAAATTAGCAAGAACAAAACAATTTCCTTTTTGATTGAAAAATTATTTAATATTATTATAATGAATACAACTATATAAAAAATAATTCATAAATATTAATAAGGAATGAAATTGATTTAATATTAAAATTAATTGGGTTGTTACATTCTTCCCCATTTTTTAAACCACATCCTCGCAATTTTGTTCATTACTTAAACAAGTGGGTATATTTTTCTTTCATAGAATTTTCAGATTCCCATGTTTCTTCATCAATCATATGATTTTTCCAAAAAACCTTAACATGGTGAATCATGTTATTTTGAAACAGATTGTCTCTATGGTCAATAATATTAATAGTTTGTTCCTTATAAGAAAGGTTCTCTTCCAACTGTACTACTTTAGTGATTAAAACATGAGATGAATCTGGTATATATTTTCTTAATAATGAAATGTTAAACACATCATGTACCCAAGATAAAATCATAGGAAATTACACTCGATGTGAAATTTATCTAACCTTTTATAGGATTTTATATAGTCTGATGAACTACAGACTCAACTTTCCCTTTTTACCAAAATGCATGACACTTTTTCATGGAGACACTTTAAGAAAAACATGATTGCCTACCTCGAATGAAAGACATTTCCTCTGGTTATCTGTACAACGTTTCTACCTAATTTGATCCATCACCATATGATGTTAAACCACCTTTAATTTTTCAATCATATCTTCTACAAATTATTGTCCAAACAAATTTATTTCCCATGTTTCATCCCAATAAGTTACATGATGACACCACTTTCCAAATAATCCCTCAAAATGTTCCATATGTATACTGGAATGAAAAATATTATTATAAGAAAATTAAACTAACTAAATGTATTGATCTAAACTTCCATGATAGTCTATTGAATAAGATTGAAGCATTTCTTCCAAAGTCTAAATTGTTATCTTAATCTATTTATCATACCGAGGATGAATAACTATACTAAAATTTAATTTATAACCCAACAATTTTTGAAGGCCTTTATAAAAATTTAAATTAAACTCAAGATCATGGTTAGATATAATGTAGTGAATAACTCCATGTAACCTAAATATATGATTTACATACAATCAAGAAACTTTATATAAGTACATAGTATCTTGAATAGGAAGAAAATGAATATATTTAGTTAAATGATCAACAATTACTCAAATCACATTATTATCTTGAGATTCATTTGGTAATCTAACCATGAAATCCATGGATATATTCTCCCATTTCCATTCTGGAAAAGGAAAAGTTTGAAGCATCCCCATCACTTGCTATCACTTAGTTTTAACCTGTATAAAAGTTAAACATTCCATAGTAAATTCATCAATACCTCTTTTAATTACATCCCACTAGAAATGTTTTTCAAGGAATCTATACATCATAATACTACCATGATGAACAAAAATGGAGAACTATGAGCTTCACTCAAAAATTATTTCTCCAACTGGTAAATAGTTGGCACACACAACCTTTTTATAAATCTCAAAATACCTTATTTGTTAATGTTAAATTTAGAAAAATTAACTTTATTAAACAATTATACCTTTTCTTATAAAACATGATCATCCTTTAGATTTTTCTTGATTATGTTTGATAATGATGACTGTACTAACAGCTGAAAAAAATAAAGGAAGTTCCTGCATGTACAATTTCTAGATCAACATTCATAAAATCATTTTCTAAAGGATTATGTTCCAAAAATATCATAGTTAATGATGAATTATCTTTATAGCTTAATTCATTAGCTACTCTATTTTCTTTTCATGGATGCTAACAAATCATGCAATCATAATCCTTAATCAATTTCACCCATATTATCCACCACACAATCAACTCTTTCTAAGTGAATATATACTTTAAACTTTTATGATTAGTATATATTTCACACTTTACTCTATATAAATGAGGTCACAATTTTTTTAAAGAAAAAAACTAAAGTAGTTAGTTCAAGGTAATGTTTAGGATAATTTAGATCATAAGGTTTCAATTGACATGAAGTATAAGAAATTACCTAATCATTCTGCATTATAATGAAAACAAGTCCCTTAAAAGAATCATCATAGTAAATAACAAACTCACTATTTATGGATGGAAGGGGAAAACTATATAATTTACTATTTTTGTTTAAAAATCCTATAAATATTCATCACATTATTTCATCTAGATGAATTTAACTCCTTATTGATTTAACTTAGTTAGTGGGATAGATAACCAATCAAAGTTTTCAAAAAAACATCAATAATAACCCACTAATCTAAGAAAACTATGAATCTCTATGACATTTCTAGGTCATGGACACCTCAACCACTTTAGTTTTAGCTAGATCAACAGTTATTATATCATTATTTACAATATATCCAAGGTAATAAATATATCGCAAATAATATTCACATTTAATAAATTTTCTATATAACTTCTTTTCTTCCAAGGTTTGTAGAACAACCCTCAAATGTTTCTCATAATCATCATAACTTTTATAATATATCAGGATACCATCAATAAACACAATCATAAATTTATCCTAGAAATCATAGAAAACTCTATTCATAATATCTATAAATACAACTGTATAATTTTTTATCCCAAATTCCATAACCACAAACTCATAATACTCATTACTTGTCCAAAATTCTATCTTTGGAATGTCTTCCTCCTTCACCTTCAGCTGATAGTACCTGGAACTGAGATCAACCTTTAAAAAATACTAATCTCCCTAGAGTTTATCAAACAAGTCATTTATATGAGACAATAAATACTTATTCTTAACAATTATTTTATCCAATGCTCTATAATCAATGAAATTTCTAATGGGGATATATTTATTTTTAACAAACAAAATAGGAGAACCCCATGGTGAAGTGCTAGGATGAATTAAGTATTTATCAAGAAACTCTTATAACTACTTTTTCAATTAAAAAATTTATACTTGAGCTATTTGATAAGGATGTTTTGATATTGTCTTAGTACCAGGAACAAAGTTAATAGAAAATTTAACCCCCCAATTAGGTATGATATTAAGAAATTCATCAACAAATACATAAAGATATTCATTTACTATAAGAAAATAACCAATTTGAATAGTATTTTTTTCTCAATAATATTTTTAAGATAAATTTCATTCACATCATTAATCAATTTATCATCTTTTTGATATGTTATAAAATTTATGAATTCATTCTTGTATACAAACTAAAACTCATTAAAAAAACAACTTATTTAACTCTAAAATTTATCATATCATGATAAATAGAAATCCAATACATACCCAGAATAACATAAAACCCTATAAGGGTAAAGACAACAAGTTTTTTAGGTAACACCCTTTTCCATATGATAAAATAAAGATTCTTATATTTTTTTGATTTAATACCACGCCCTATTGTTTTTACCAAAATATCTGGATTTATTTATTGAGGGGAAAGTTCCAATTTATCAAAAAATTTCTCAGAAATAAAATAATGACTAGACTATAAATCAAACAAGACTCTTAGCCCATAAGATATATTTGGCCCCTATCTGGTTTTAATAATAAAAAATAATTTCAAATCATGTCCAATAATTTCAATCATGTTTATTAAAGTTTATATATTTTTAATTATGATTATCTATGATTAAATATGTATTTAACACATTTTGTGTATATTCATGGTATAAGATAGTTAAAATAGAAAAATTAGCTAAGTATAAGTCAATGACACTAACAACACAAACTGAATCACTGATACTAAAAGAGTAAATGTCTTACCAATAGAAGGAATGTCTCACTGACAGAAGTAATGTCTCACTAACAGAAGTAATGTCTCACCAATAGTACAAACTGAATCACCGATAGATGACTCACAGATAGTACAAACGAGACACCGATAGAAGGAATGACTCGCCGACAGAACAAAATGAGTCACAAATGCATTGAGTCACCGATGCATAGAGATACTGATAGAATGACTCGTCGATAGAATTAGTCATCTATATTGATAGAAGGAATCATTGATAGAAGGAGTCACCGATAGAATGACTCACTAATAGAGGATTCACCAAAAACTGTTAAAATTTTCTTTTATTTAAAATTATATCTAATTGTCATATTTGAGTGTTTTAATTCCAATGATTAAATTAATTATTTTTGCAGACAATATTAATTAGGATGTTAGATGTATGAGGTACACAACCTACCCCAATCATTATTATTTTAGATCTGCAGAATATAAAAGAGAAAACCATGTGAGATGAAAGACATACATAAAGACATACAATAGAGGAATCACATGAGCACCCATACTGAATTCTATAGATTCTAGAGTATTAATTATAATGAATTTGGAATCTGAATTCTGAGGAATTCAAAGTCTGAATTCTGAGGAATTTGGAGTCGGAATTTTGAGAAATTCTGAGTTTGCATTCTGAGGAATTCAGAGTCTGAATTCTGAGAATTCAGAGTCTGAATTTCAGAGAATCCAGAATCCAAATTTCAGAGAATTTGGAATATGAATTTCAGAGAATTCGGAGTCTGAAAATAGAATACTCTATATCTAAATATTTATCAGATTCTGAGGTTTTATATATGAAACCAAAATTTTCCTAAGTAATAAAATGAGTTGTATTTAGAGGGACTATAAAATGAACAATGAAAATATTGGTAAGGATAAAAATTTCCTTATAGAAGATAAATTTTCCTTATGAAAATAATCCTTAAGAAAATATAATTTTCCTTAAGATAAAGTGTTTTTAATTTTCAAAACACAGAGAAATGGAAAAGTCATAAGGAAACCTTATTGACTCAACAATTAACACACTCACTCTTTTGGAAGACTCTGCGCTGTCTGTATGGAAAACGAATACTTGATATGTTGTCCTTAGCTTGGAATATTCTGATTCTGATGCTGAATCTGATAGAGTAGTTCCAATGAGACCAGTGGTGGAGAAGCCTGTATTATTTGAGAGACTTTTTGTAGGTGCATATACTTTTACTCCTGCACCTTCAATAGTTCAAATTCTAGGTGACTATATCACTAGATCTAATTTTGACAGTTTCAAGGAAGAACTTTTCTCCACCATTAGGAAATTTTCCTTGCCTATTTCCATGTTAATATTGAGTGAAACTGATGAAAATATACTCTCTATCATTTTTATTTCTCAAGTGGAACCCATACTAATTTCACTCATTGAAGCTATTGTGACAGATAATCAGAAGCTGAGAAATGAGCTAACTACATTGGTTTCTACTGTCAACAGTTTAACCTCAGAGTATAGGATATCCATGGATAGAATCATGAAAGGACTTGAGGATATTATTTCCCACTTTCAAGTTCCTGACTTTTCTCAATTGAGATAGGATGTTAGAGACATTATGCTAGGGGAATCTTGCTCAATAACTCTGGTTTCTCACCCTCCATACATAAAAATGGTCAGGTCTGTTATTAGAGAAGAGCTTCAAGCCTTCTTTGGGGTCTCTGGTTTAGGAAGTCTTTCTAAAATTGAGCAAAATATTGATCATGTGCGTGATATGGCTAGGCTCTGCTCCAAGAGTTCTAAAACTTCCAATGATTAGATCATAGAGAAAGTGGACTATTACTTCAAGAGGATTTATACAAAAAAATCAATTGACAAGTCATTTTAAATATTTGGTAGAGAATTTGAAGTTTCCCCCAGTGACAAGATATTTTAAGGATCAAGTTAAAAAATTGAAGTACTTCACACCTCTTCTTGATAAGTTCATGGAGAACAAAGACATTTTTAAAAAAATAATGAAAAATAATGGGGAGATAATAACAGATTTTATTAATTTGTTGAAGCCCTATCTCCATGTTTAGAGTGAATCCATAGTTTTTCCAGCTACTGAATCTCTCATACTGGCTGCCTCTCCTACTACATCAATGTCTCCTCCACCACAGTCTATGTAAATTACTTAGGCTTTGTGCCAGATCTAGCTTATCATCACAAAGCATATCCAGCCTTGTGCTTCAACCAAACCTACCCTTGCCCCTTCTCTTCCTAAAGTCGTTTTACTTCCTCCCTTTAGAATTCTTTCAGATCATCTTGTCTCTCAGCCTCCATCCATTAGACCTACTATTGATCCTTTTGACAAAGGAAATGAAAAACTAGATCCCCATATGTAGTGTGGATAACTTTTTGATAGGGATGAGTGTTTTTAATCTTTGTTGTATTTCACTAATATTTTGTACTTCAATTGTACTATGTACTTTTATTATCTCTAAAATTTAGTGATCTTTAATTTCATCCTTTGATACTTGTTTTCATTCTTGTTTTTATTCTTGAATATTTTTTTGGGTATTTTTGATAATCTTAAAAGGGTGAGAACATTAGCAATGACATTATCTTTTTTAAATCACATTAAGATAAAGGGAGACAACATTAGGCTTTATTTATTTTACCTTTGAACCTTATCTCTATTTTGAGAAATTTCATTTTTTAAGAAAATTAGTAATGGGATATATTAATTGAAATGATTATATTAATCATAAACTAATTGTACTTTATTATGCCATGATTTTTTATCATAAAAAGGGGGAGATTGTTGTCCCATATGAGATTGTTGTCCCCTCTCTGGTTTTAATAACCACAAATCATACCAAATCATGTCCAATCATTTCAATCATGTTTATTTAAGTTTAAATATGTTTAATTATGATTATCTATGATCAAATATGCATTTAACACATTTTTTGTATATTCATGTTATAAGATAGTTAAAATAGAAAAATTGGCTTAGTATGAGTCATTGACACCTACAGAAAAAGTGTGACACTGATAGAAAAAACTAGATCACAGATAAAAATAGAGTAAATGTCTCACCAATAGTTCAACTGAGTCACTGATAGAAGGAATGTATCACTGAAAGAAGAAATTTCTCATCGAAAGAAGGAATGTCTCATTGACAGTACAAACTAACTCACCAATAGATGAGTCACCGACAATACAAATGAGACACCGAAAGAACAAAATGAGTCACCGGTATATTGATTCACCGACACATGGAGATACTGAAAGAATGAATCGTTGATAGAATGAGTCACTAATACCAATAGAAGGACTCACCGATAGAAGGATTTTCTGACATAATGAATCACTGACAGACTGTTTAAATTTTCTTTTATTTAAAAGTGTCTCTAATGGTCATATTTGAGTGTTTTAATGCTAATTATTAAATTAATGCTTTTTAAAGACAATATTAATTGGGATTTCAGAAGTATGAGGTACACAACCTACCCCAATCATGCTTATTGTTGGGCTGCAGAATATAAAATAGAAAAGCATGCGAGCTGAAATACATACGCGTAGAAATATAGTAGAGGACTCGCACAAGCACCCATACTGAACCTAAAAACAAAAGGAAGAACACAAGAGTCATTCTCATTATTGATGGCTGAACACAAAGGAGAACTTACTATGCACCAAAGTTACAACACCTCTACAAAAAACAAAATAGAATTGAAGGAATAGAACTTCATCTTCCTAGAAAACCAAAACACAAATCTTCACGACACTCTGTTTTCAGAATTTTTTTCCAGAAGAGGACTTAGGATTTACATTTTCTATATCCAAAGAGTCCAGATATGCATTTCATAACACATAGAGCCTTCTAAACTCTATCTCTTTATTTCCTACTTTGTTGTGTGAATTTTTACTACATTTCGAGTAGTGTGTGCATCTGTCTATTAAACACACACTATCTCCTGCACTGAATTAAAGGATACAATATATCCTCACACAAACATATTTTTAAACCTATTATATCCCACGTAGAACTATGGTAGAGGTCCTGTTTGACTTTTCTATTTTAGTTCCCACGTAGAACTTTGGTAGATGTCCTTATGACTTGGACAGTTTGTATACTATTGTGTAAACATCGATCCAGGGTGTGGATCAAAGATTTACATATATATATATATTTATTGGTGGTAGGTGATCACTAAGTGGAGAATAATAAGTCTCATTTTGAGACTAAACCTCTTGTTTTAATCTGTTGTGTTTTCAAATTTATTCTACTATGTTTTAACTCATACTTTAGAAAACTAAGTTTCACTTTGATAGTTAGTATTGGATAGTATTTATAACTATTTTGGTTTAATAAATTAGTTTCAAAAGGTATATCAATATCTCATATTATTATAACTAATAAATAATCATTTTTCTAATAAATTAATTGAATAGTCAGACTATTATAAATATACTACTTTGATTAACTGGTCCGCCTTGTTTTTTTCAAATAAAGTTTTTAACATAATTTTTTATATGAAATCAATTAACTCCCTTTTGAGTTTCCAAATATGACCAACATTTGGTATCATAGGTTGTTTAAAAGCTTGTGTAAATATTTTTAATTGTGATTTTAGTTGTGTTTTAAATATCTCTAAATTTCTGTTAGTTCTAAATTTTTAGCTCTTTAAAAATAAATTCTTTATTATTTAATATGGATAATAGATAGGAAGGTGCTACTACCAACAGACCTCCCTACTTTAATGGTATAAATTATGCCCAGTGGAAAATAAAGATGAAAATTCACTTAGAAAGCATGGTGTTTTGTATTTGGACTATAATAGAAGATAAATATGATATACTAGACAATCCAAGAACTACATGGAGTAATGACACAAAAACTTCTTACAATAATAATAGTAAAGATATGAATGAATTGTTTTGTGCTTTAGGGGACGAAGAATCTAAGAGAATATCTACTTGTAAATCTGCCTATGAAATTTGGGATACCTTAGCTGTTCCACACGAAGGAACCAATAATGTCAAATAAATGAGGCTTAATACATATACTATTAAGTATGATAATTTCAAGATGAATCCCGATGAACCCATTTATGATATGTATCTTAGGTTCAACGAGATAGTAAATACTATTAGTACTCTTGGAAATCTGGTGGATTACAAAGAACAAATCATGTGGATACTTAGATGTCTACCTGAAATATAGATAGGAACCTCAGTATCAATTATAGAATCTTGTGATATCAGTAAGTTTCCATTCAAGGAGCTGATAGGTAAGTTGATGATGTATGAGGAAGAATTAAAATATAATAAGGTAACCCTTGAGTCTCCTGTACATAATTCTTATTATTCTGGAGATGAAAGTGATTATGAAAATATGACTAATGAATAAATGTTTGAATACAGACAAATTCATGAAGATATATGCAATGAATTAAAGGATAAATATAAAATTTTGAAGAAAAAACATGCTCTCACCTCTAATTTCAAATCTGAGCTTACTATATAGAAAGAAAAGAATGCTCAATTACTTAAATAAAATAATGAGCTTAAGTGATCAAATGAGAAATTGAAAAAGGACTTAAAGAATTTTACCAAAGGGAAAAATAATCTTACACAAATTCTTGTTAAACAAGTAGCTCCTAGGTATACTACTATTATAGGATACCAACCTGGATAGAGGAACATAGCTAAAAATAATTTTGTAACCAAATATGGAAAATCAAATTTTATGTCCAGAACTGAAAAATTTTCTACTAGTTCTAAAACTATAAAACCTTATAATACTTGTAGTTTTTCTAGACCAAATAAAGTTTATTCTTAAAATACTTTAAAAATTTATTATAGGAGACCCATGAAGAAAGTATGGGTTCCCAAATCACTTATTACTAATATTACAGGACCCAAAAAAAACATGGGCACCAAAATCTTCTCTTGTTTGATCGTTTTATAGAAAAATTGTTTTAAGAGATCTTGTAGAATTCTATAGTACTTGGATAGTGGATTTTCAAGACACATGATATAAGATTATTCATTCTTCAAGAATATAATAAATATTGATGGTGGTCATGTCACTTTTGTTGATAATGCTAAAGGGAAAATAATTTTCCTTGGACGAATTGATAGCTCTAATTCAGTTTTAATTTCCAAGGTACTTTTTGTTAATGAATTAAAGTATAGTCTTCTTAGTATTTCTCAGTTTTGTGATGATGGTTTTAATGTTAAATTTAAAAATGATGCATGTAATTTTTTTAATTTTAAAAATGAATTAGTATTTATTTCCTTTAGAAATGAAAATGTGTATGTTGTAAACTTATATTCCTTAGTGTCTCAAAATGTTTCCTGCTTAAGAGCCTTTCATAAAGAGTCTTGGATCTGGCATAGGATATTAGTACATTGTAATATTAATTCTCTTATAGAGCTTATTAGTAAAGGACTAGTTAAGGATCTACCCAAACTTGATTTTCCAAATGACAAAGTCTGTAATCCTTGTTAAAAGTGTAAACAACATAAAATATCTTTCATACCAAAGAAAAAAGTTTCAACTTCTCAACCTCTTGAGTTTTTTCACATGGATTTGTTTGGACCATCTAGGGTTTCTAGTCTTAATGGGAAGCACTATGTATATGTTATAGTAGATGACTTTTCTAGATACACTTGGACTTTCTTTCTTGCTCACAAAAGTGAATCTTGATCTTACTTCATTAAGAATGATAAAATAGTAGAGAACATAAGTGTACTTAGAATTAAAACCTTAATAAGTGACCATGGCCATGAGTTTGAAAACTAAGAGTTTGAATCTTTCTGCTCACATAGTGTCTATATTCACAACTTCTCTACTCCCAGGATACCCCAAAAAATGATGTTTTAGAAAGAAGTAATAGAACCTTATAAGAGATAGTATGGAATATGCTTAATGAATATGACTTACCTATCTATTTTTGGGTAGAAGCTATCAATACAACTTATTATATAATTAACAGAGTCTTAATCAGATCAATTCTTAAGAGAACCCCCTATGAAATATGGAACAGTAGGAAACCCAAAGTTAGTTACTTCAAAGTTTTTGGTTGAAAAGTTTATATCCTTAATACAAAAGACAATCTTGATAAATTTTCATCTAAACGTGATGAAGGAATCTTTCTAGGTTATTCAATCTCTAGTAAATCTTATAGAGTATTTAATGAAAGAACAAAGTCTGTGGAAGAATTTTCACATGTCAAATTTGATGAAATATACCCACATGAACCCAATGCCTCTCTAGAAAATATTGAGGATGATTTTTCCAATCTGGACATAAATGAAAAATTATCTGACCCTACTGTTAAGAAATCTATTAAATCATCCAATTCTAGAAATTCTCTAGACTCTAGTCATGATGAACCCAAACCTGATGATGAACCTAAAATAACTACCCCTTCTTTTTCTAGACCCACAAGAATCCTTAAGAACCATCCTTTAAATTTTTTAGTTGGAGACCTAGATAAAGGGACACATACTATAGCTTCTCTAAGAAATTAGGTTGAACATAAAGACTTTTTTTTCAAAACTTGAACCTAAAAGCATTAATGATGTAATCAATGATGAATTTTGGGTAATGGATATAAAATAAGAACTGAATCAGTTTGAAAGAAATAAAGTCTGGAAACTAGTGGATAAACATAAAGACACCTTAACCATAAGCACTAAATGGGTATTTAGAAACAAAGTAGATGAAGACAGTTATATTGTAATAAATAAAGCTAGATTTTTTGCACAAGGATATATTCAAGAAGAAGGCATTGACTATAAAGAAACTTTTTCACTGGTTGTTAGAATTTAGGCCATTAGAATCTTTCTTGCATATGCAACACATCTTAATTTCAAACTATATCAAATGGATGTTAAGAGTGCATTATTAAATGGATATATAGTTGAGGATATTGTTGTTGAAAAACACCCTGGTTTTATAAATCCTCATTTTAAAAATCATGTTTTTAAATTAAAAAAAGATTTAAATGGTTTAAAGCAAGCTCCAAGATCTTGGTATGATAGACTGAGTAGTTTTCTTATTTCCCAAGGTTTTACAAAGGGTATAGCTGATCCTACTATCTTTATAAAAATAATTTCTAAATATGTTTTAGTAGTTCAAATTTATATAGATGATATTATTTTTGGATATTCTAAAAATTCTTTATGTGTTGATTTTTAAAAAATGATGCAAATTGAATTTCAAACGAGTGTAATGGGGGAATTCAAATCCTTTCTTGGATTTCAAATCTTTCAAAATAAAGAAGGTATTATTCTAAATCAAAGTAAATATACTAAATTTATTTTAAAAATGTTTGGCTTTGATGGTATAAAAAGTAGTAATACTCCAATAAGTACCATCTATAAGTTAGATCTTGATGAAAATGTTAAATCTGTTGATCAAACCACTTGCATAGGTATGATTGGAAGTATTCTCTATTTGACTTCTATTCAGCCTGATATTATGTTTCGTGAGTGTATGTGTGCTCTTTTTCAAGATAATTCTAAAGAGTCTCATTTAAATACTGTTAAAAGAATTTTTAAATACCTCAAATATACTACCAACTTAGGATTGTTCCATCATAGAGGAAAACCTTTTGATTTAGTGAGTTATTTTAATGCCTATTTTGGTTATTGTAAGCTAGACAGAAAGAGAACCTATAGAACATGTCACTTTTTGGTCAAGTATATAGTTTCATGGTGTAGTAAGAAGCAAGATTATATTGCATTATCTACTGCCAAAGATGAATACATAGCTACTGGTATTTATTGTGCTCATCTTTTGTGGACGAAACACACTTTACTAGACTATGAATATCAATTTAGACATGTCCCTATAAACTGTGATAATACAAGTGATATTAACATCTCTAAGAATACTATATCTCATTCTAAAACAAATCATATTGAAGTAAGACATCACTTTTTGAGAGATCATTATCAAAAAGGTGATATAACTATAGAATTTATTAGAACAAAACATCAACTTGTTGATATATTCACTAATCCATTAAACTATAAAATAATGAATTACATCAAACATGAAAAGGGATGATTAATTTATAAGGACCTTATGTTGATAACTCTTTGTGAAAAATAAGTGTAGATGTCATGCCGACACTGACAATGTCATACAAACAATGTCATGCCGACACCGACACATTGTTCATGTTGACACTTGGTCATGCTGACACTGACACATTTGTCATGCCGACACTTGGTCATGCCAACACTGACACTTTTTCATGCCAACACCGATAGTGTCATGTCGATATTATCATGCTGACACCGATAGAACCCACAGTTTTATTTGTTTTATGTTTTAACCAAAATGAAAATATTTCATTTATTTTTTTGAACTCAGTTTATTAATTTGAAATCTCTAAGATCTAAATGATATAAATTTGAGTTGGTCCACTCTACTACTCACACTCACCTTTAACCCTTACAATCTCCTATTGTTGCTCTTTACCCTCAACCTTTCACTTCCCAACCTTCAAACTATTCTGTTTGAATGGTGAGAGTGAAGCGCACACTCAAAGGTGAAACTAAAGACAAGTCACAACCCACAAAAAGGAATAAAGGATAGTTGAGCAGATCTCTTCCTGTCAATCCAACTCTTGAGAATCATGTAGTAACACCAGAAAAAAAGTTCTTTATGAATGGATATTGCAAAGTAATTATTTTTTGTGAAGGGTGTTATAGAACCAAGTATGGATAAACTGGTTTTTAGATAATGAGAGGCCTTATTACCCGAAGCTTTTCCATGAGTTTTATATGAATGAAAAGTTTCTTCTGGAAGGAAGTGAGGTATACTGGGTTTAGTCTGTTGTAAAAGGAAAAATAATATCATTTTCTTCTAGGAATTGGGTAGAATTCCTTAAGGTACCTCATGAGGAAATCTATGATGACTACTAAGGAACTTCTCTACCTAAAAGTGATCTATTCTACTATGAGACAGCTCTAAAGGAGCTGACTGGAAATGAAGATTACAAGAGGCCTATAACTACTAAACTAGATGGTGAAAGTAGGTTGCTGTTTATGTTTATTTAGCACCATATTTTTTCCAGGAAAGGGTAATCAGCTTCATTGAAGTATCAGGAAATGTATTTAGTATATTTTTTGAAGAAAGGAGTTAAATTGAACATATACAGATATCTAATAGTGCATATCAGTGAAATGATCAAGCCTTATTGTAAGACCAATTCTCTTTTCTACCCAAGGATAATATATTCCATGCTGTAAGTGAAAGGTTGTGTGAGTGAAGATGAAGAGACAGTTTCTACCTACAGTGGAATCTGTTTGATCAAATAAATATGTAAAAGGATGAAAATTCATTTGAACCCCTAAAAATGGAATGGGTTTGAGATGAGGAAAATATTTATGAGAAATTTAACCCTATAGACTATCCAACTAGGCCAAAAGATATAGTGGACCTTGGTCTAGGACTATAAGATGATGAACCTACCTATTCAGATGAAGAATAATCTATTACTCCTGATACAGAAGAAGGGTCTCTTTTTGATGATAGGAGTGACCCATACATTGCTGAAATCCCAAGGAGAATGACCTTTAGACCACCCTGTCCACCTCTTTCTCTTCCTTCAAAAGAACCAATTTTAGGTGATGATGAAGAAACTGAAGAATCTGGTAGTGTTGAGTATATGAGTTGATCAAATGGCTCAGATAAATATTATATAGAATAAGAAGAAGACATAAAAGGAGAAGATAATGGAAGTGGATCTGACAGTGGAGAAAAGAATGAAGGAGAAGAAGACGAGGATGAAAATGATGGATATGATAAGAATGAAGAAAGGAGTGGAAGTGATAGTAGCTCTGATCATCCTGATGGTGATCAAGGTGATAATAGAGAGCTTGCTGATAATGTGGATCAAGATTAGAATGTAGAATCTCCTGATCAAGTATAAGATTATACTGGAGAAGAAGAAGAAAGATTTGAAGTGGGTGATGCAATGCGAGCTCAGATAGTCCTTGTACCATAGTTGATTTATGTTAGAAGAATATCTCAAGTTGAGGGGGAGCAACAAGTAAGAGGATATCCTGTTGAGAGGAAGCTTTAAGATAGAAGAGTTCAAGTTAATGGGGAACCTCTAAATGGAAGAGTGATAGTTAATGTAGGATCAAAATAATAATGTAGATGCTCAATTACAAGAGGGGTGTGAATTTTAAGTTTAAAAACTTTCATTTTTAACCTTAAGTAAAACTATGTTTAACAAAGTTAAACAAGGTAAATTCCCAAAGCCTCTTTTAGTTCAACTAAAAAATCTTGCTTGGTTATAGAAATATGGTTCCAAAAATTAAACTTAATGAAAGTTTACAAGAAAAATATTCTACCTTAAAGTGTATAGAATCTTATTTATCAAAGTACATAAAATAATAAGAAAGTATAAGAAAGTTTTACTTTCTTTCTATATCAGAATACAATAGAAATAAACTTAAAACAAAACAAGTAACAAGTATGAAATCTTTTAACCCAAAGAGTAGGGTATCCAACAACATTAGATAAAGGTCCCTTGATTTATACTTTCAAAAAAGTATGTCTTACCCACACTAGAGTAAGATCTTGATAGGAATATCAGAATCTATCTTTCTATCCCCGCAATCCCTCGATCTTTAAGGTAGTCAACACATCTGTCTTCCTATCCCCATAAGCCCTCTATTGTACTCAGCAACAATCAGAGTTGCATGAAGAAATATGAACAAGATGTTCAGAACCGCACAAAGCATGAGAGTATATCTCTCTAGAAATCACTTCAGCTGCATGAAATTTCTAGACTGATGGAACAATATTGAGCTCATTCAAATGAGATCCTATTTTTAAGAACTTCTCCAATGGTTAGTTCCCTCCTCCAATAGTCATATTTTTTTATGAATATCAGAGGGACTTGTACATGTGACACTCAAAAAACGGTTAGTTAGAAATAGATTGTATGAAATCATTTCATAATAAGTGTAAAGAAAATGAAATTGCTTAACCAAATTTATTTTTCAGAGTCTAAGGAAAATGGAATTCAGAGTCTAACCAAATAAACATTCAGATCTATAATACATGGATATTCAGATTATGTTTTACAAAGAATTCAGAATCTAGATTCTATAGATTCTAGAGTTTGAATTCTAATGAATTTTGAAAATGAATTATGAGGAATTCAGAGTCCGAATTATGAGGAATTCGGAGTCTGGATTATGAGTAATTCAGAATCAAAATTCTGAGAATTCGAAGTCTGAATTTCAGAGAATTCGAAATCTAAATTTTAGAGAATTTGGAATCTGAATTTCAGAGAATTCGAATTTTGAAAATAGAATACTCTATATCTAAGTATTTATAGGATTCTGAGGTTTTAGATGTGAAGCCAGATTTTTCCTATGTAATAAAATGAGTTGGATTTAGAGGGACTATAAAATGAACAATGAAAACATAGTAAGGATAAAAATTTCCTTAGAGAAGGGAAATTTTCCTTATAAAAATAATCCTTAGGAAAATATAATTTGCCTTAAGATAAAGTGTTTATGATTTTCAAAACATAGAGAAATAGAAAAGTCATAAGGAAACCTTATTGACTCAACAATCTCCCCCTTTTTGGAAAGTACAAACATCCTTACAAAAAATAATATAAGGACTTAGAATTTTTCTTTATGAACATAAAAGAAAAACTTATATCTATTTTCTTATGAATCATGATTAATAAGAATAACTCCCCCTTAGGTTTTTAAATCCCTAAGGATCGTATTCTTGACTTTATTAAAGAGATTTTTCCTTTTCTTGCATAAGAAAATCTTATTTGACAAAAATCCCCCTTAGATAGACTCCCCCTTACTTAGGGAATTCTCTTCTTTACTTAGTATTCTTTTTATCGTTCCTTTCTCCCCCTTTATGATTTTTAAAAAGGAATTGAGAGAATAGAAAAAATATGGTACCTGAAATATTAGTACTATAAAACAAAACAAATGATGAACAGCCAAAATTTTCTTTATGATTGGAAAAATTTGTACAAGAAAGGTAATACAAAAAAAGATCGAAGTTAAGGAAAAAATCATCCTTATTTTTCCTTTGACGTAAGATTTTTGAAAATGTTCTTCAGTTTTTTAAGCTTCTTATGATCCTCTTCAAAATGTTTGAGCAGCTAATCCTAATCTTCATTTTTCTTCTCTAGAGCTTTGATTTTTTCTTCTTGAGCCTTAATATTTTTTTCCTAAGTCTTCAAAAGCTCTTCTTGCTTACTAAGATTTTATTCGAACTCAATTCTAAGATCTCTTTCCCTCTTCAGATTCAAAGCAACTGAATTAAGTTTCCCATTTAGATCCTTGACTTCCTGCTTCTGAGCTATTTTTTCATGATTGAGCTTCTCATAAAAACTTTTTGTAAGGTCTTTGATCTTGAAATCTTCTATATCAAAATCATACTTCATATTATCTTAAAAGTCATCAAAGATTCTAAACTCTTCAATTGTCTTCTTGGACCACTTAGTAATTTCCTAGCACGACCTCCTGTGAGCATCATACCCAATGAAGAAGGATTTAAAATCGGCCTCAAGCCTGAAAAATTTGTCCATAAGCATGGAAACAGAATCGGATTTTTGATCAAATGAATTCTAAAGCATCTGACATATCAAGTCAATAGTCAGAAACAAGAGAATTGTATCAACCAATTTCTTCAGGGATTGAACTACAAAATCATGTCCCAAAGAAGATGATTCTGAATTAGATTCTCTTGTTGGTGAGGATTCTCTCTCAACTTCAATAGGATTTCTTTTAGATGTTCCACCAACACCTTTATTATCCATCACGGCCTTTTTAGGTGTATCAGCCACCACCTTCTTTCCTTTATCTTCTCTCATAATGATCTCAGCAGCCTTTGGTGATTCATGTTCACTATGTGATAGTTGAACTATCTTATCTTCCTCAACCCTTTCCTTCTTAGAATCTACCACTAGGTTCTCTGGTTGAATAAAATCATAGTTGTTGCTCTCTTCTTTTGATGGTTTGTTTACTTCTTCCTGACCTTCATCACCTTTTCCTAGGGTAGCGAGTTTATAAGATTCGACCTAGGAAGTCTGGATTGATAATTTCTCAGAAGGAATCTCCTTCTCATGATATTTTTCAACTTTCCTTATCATATCATCTGTATCATCAATTCCTTCCTCTTATTCTCCTTCCACTTTCTCTTCATGTACAATCTCTTTCTCTTCATCAGGTTTCAGAATGACAATTTTCTTTCCTGGAGTCACTGGAAGTGATTCTTGTAAAAATAATTCTGGTACCTGGATCTACTCATAAGCTTTCTCAGTAGCCTTGAGAAGATATTGAACAATCTTAGTTTCAGACATTTTCTTCTTTTACTTCTTCTCTTTTTCTTGTTTCTCAAACTCCTCAGCATCCTTAATCTTTAAATATTTTTCTTCAATAGGATCCAATCCAAATCTAGGCTCTCCTTCCTTCATTTTCTTCTTATATTCTCTCCATTTAGCAAAAACTTCACCTGGATAGGTCTTTTTCTTCTTAGATTTTGGAGGTGATAATTGGGTTTCCTGAAATGCTAGAGTTTTTTCCTTGGCTTCCAGTTATTTCTGCTTTCTCTTTCTTTGAGCTTTCTTGGAAGTCTCAACTACTTCTGATTTCTTGGATAAAGATTCAATTTCACTTTCAGATAAGACATAAAACTCACTAGACATGTTGTTAAATCCAACCTTCATCCTTCTGAGTGTATCATCACTCAAAAACATAACCTTGAAATTTCTTAACTTAGAACTGCATGGAATTTTGAATGAATGTAGACAAAGGACTATGATATTGGAAATAATAACCCGATACATAATAATCTAGGATTTGAGAGTATCATTCTTGATATTTTTAATTGTAATCAAGACATACTTCACCAGATTAATATTCCTGAGGTTCACCAAGAAATCCAGAATATAGATATCACTCTTCTTCAAGGTATTCTTATCACCTTTTCTCAGAATGAGAAATCCCTGAACCCATAATTCTAAGATCCTGATGTTTTTAGTGATATGGTTGATATTTGGTGTCTTTACTTCTGATAAAACAGGGCACTCTATGGCCTTATCCTTATCAAAACTTCCTGATATATCTGGTAGCTTATGGGAGTAGAACTCAGCTTCCCCTTCATATGGAATTCCTATAATGCTTGCAGCCAATATAAAAGAAAGAGAATAAGTTTTCACATAACTCTTAAAAGAAAACTTTTCTTTCCCATCTTGAACAAAAAAACTTATTGTCTCATAAAATTCTACCAACAACTCTGGGTAAACTGGATCTTGTGCCTTAGGTTTGGATACACACAAACTCTCTCATCCATTCAACTTTATATTCTTCAAAATAAGAGAATCATACTTAGTGAAAAACTTCAGATCTACTAACCTTTCTTTGTAGATCTTCCATTCAGAAATTTCCTTAACTGATGACATTTGCTTCTGTGTAGATGATTTTAACGACATTCAGATTTAAGCAAACAGGAAATGCGGAACAACCCTTATGTATAGAGGCAGAGCTTCGGCACATAGGATCTTGAAACTCAATGTGGGACAACCATTGGGGGGGATTTATATAGGTGTTTAAAGCGACGTTTCAACTTCCCAGATTGATCCAGTCATTGAAAGAAACATGATTTTATCTGACGGTTGTGATGAAATATGAAGAATGATTTTGGTAGGTTCCAATATTTTAAGGTTTTTAAGGTAAAACATTCGGATTTAAGGAAAAGTGAATCTGAAAAAATTTGCTTAAAACAAGAGGAAATTACCAGCAAGTAAAATTTGATTATGAAATTTTAAGTAAGGAAACATACCTTTTGGATTGATAGAAAAATTATTAATAATGAGGAAAATTCTTCTTGAAGAACTTTAGATTCTGGAAAAAATCCTTAAGAAGAAAAATTTTGGATTCCAGAATTTTGAGTTCTGAAAAAAAAAATTATTAAAAAAAATTTGAGTGTGAAAAATTTTGATTACAAAAAATTTTGATTAAGAAAAATTTTGAATAAGAAAAATTTTGATTACGAAAAATTTTGAATACGAAAAATTTTGAAGATAAAAAATTTTGAATAAGAAAAATCTTGATTATAAAAAATTTTGATTATAAAAAAATAGAATGCGAAAAATTTTGAATACAAAAAATTTTGAATACAAAAAATTTTGAATACGAAAATTTTTGAATATAAAATATTTTGAATACGAATAATTTTGAATACAAAAAATTTTGCATACGAAAAATATTGATTACCAAAAAAATGTACTCCCCTTTTGAAAACGAGTTTCTTAATGTAAGGAGATAGGTTTCAAAAAAAAAGTTAATATGGAAGATTACCTTATGGTTATCATTCCTAACTTTTGTTTAATGTATTAAAATCTATCAGATGGTAAAGATTTTGTGAAAATATCAGTAAGTTTTTCTTGCATTCAGATAAATTAAAGAATGATATATCCTTTTTGTGTGTGATTCCTAAGAAAGTGATGCCTAATATCTATGTGTTTCGCACGAGATTGATGTTCATGGTTTTTTATTAGGGAAATGGAACTAGTGTTATCACACAATATCTATTTTTTGGTAAAACTCATACCATAGTCTGTGAGTGTGTGTTGCATCCACAATACTTGAGCACAAAAACTTCCAGCTACTACATATTCAGCTTGAGCAGTGGAAAGTGCTACTAAATGTTGCTTTTTGCATGACCAAGAAACTAATGAATCTCCTAAGAAATGAAAAGTTCCGAATTTACTTTTCATATCAATTCTACATTCACTAAAGTCATCATCCAAAAAACTTTTTAAAAAAATTATTTCCAGAAGTATAAAAGAGTCCAAAATCCATGGTTCCCTTTAAATAGAAAAAAAATTATTTTTAATGATTTTAAATGAGATTCCTTAGGATTGGATTGATATCTTGCACATAAGAATACTAAAAACATTAAATCTGGATGACTAGCCATCAAGTATAGTAAACTTACTATCATTACTCTAAATGATGTTTGATATACTGGTTTCCCAGCTTTATCAATATCAAGATAATTCAAGGTACCGATTGGAGTACTTATACTTTTAGTGTTGTCATATCCATACTTTTTAAGAATATATTTAATATAATTTTATTGAGATATATAAGCTCCTTTTGGTTTTTATGAAATTTGAAAAGTTAGGAAAAATATTAACTCACCTATCGTATTCATTTCAAACTCATATTTCATTAGATTCGTAAATGAATCAGTTAAATATTGCTGAGTTGAATCAAATATAATTTCATCAACATAAATTTGAACAATCAAAACATTTTTATTATCTTTATTTATAAAAAGAGTTGGATAAGTATTTCCCTTAACATAATTTTTTTTAGAAAAAATCATGTAAGTCTATCATACCAGGCTCTAGGGGCTTGTTTAAGTACATATAAAGATTTGGTAAGTTTGAAAACATGTTCAGGATGTTTTGTGTCTTCAAAACCAGAAGTTTGTTCAACAAAAACTTCATCTTGAACATATCCATTAAGGAAAGCACACTTTACATTTGTTTGAAAAAGTTTTAAATTAATGAATTCTACAAAGGAAAGTAAAATACAAATAGATTCAATTATAGCTATTGGAGCATAAGTTTCTTTATAGTATATTCCTTCTTGTTTATTATAGTCTTTGGAAAATAATCTAGCTTTATTTCTTACAATGATTACATTTTCATCACACTTATTTTTGAAGACCCATTTTACTCTAATAATAGAAGTTTCCTTAGGTCTTTCAACCAAGTTCCAGACATTATTTCTTTCGAATTCGTTTAGCTTATCTTGCATGACCTTTATCCAATCATCATCACCTAGATCTTCATCAGTGCTTTTTGGTTCTAATTGGGAAAGGAATGATATATGTTCTACTTTATTTTTTAAGGAAGTTCTAGTCCTTATAGGTTAATTTACATCACCAATGATATTATCACTGGGATGATTCTTAAGAAACAACTGATTTGGGTTTTGTAAAACCTGTTCATAAACATATGGTATGAAATCTTATGAGGTAACTATTTTATAAGTATTTTCTTGAACATTTTCCTTATCAGAAGGGACTTCTATCAATGGTTGATAATCAGTTTTTGAAAATGCATTCGAGGATGTAGGTTGTGGTTGTTTAAAAATAAAAGGACCAGTTTCATTAAATTTAACATTCACTATTTCTTTAATAGTACAAGTATTTTTATTAAAAACTCTATAATCCTTAGAAGTTGTGGAGTAGCCTAAGAAAATTCCTTCATCATATTTGGGTGCAAATTTATGTAAATTATCTTTAGTATTCAGAATAAATACTTTGCAACCAAATACCTTAAAGTATAAAAGTCTGTGTTTTCTACCATTCCACAATTCATAATTGGTTTTGTTAAGAAAAGGTCTAATGAAAACTCAATTTATAGTATAACAAGCAATACTTATAGCTTCATCCCAAAAGTTTTTGACTATATAATATTCACTCAACATGGTTCTAGTTATCTCTTGAAGAATCTGATTTCTTCTTTCAACAACACCATTCTGTTGAGGAGTTCTTGGAGTTGAGAAGTTATGTGTAATGCCTTTTTTACAACAGAAAGTTTCAAAATATGAATTTTGAAAGTCTCATCCATGATCACTATGAATAATTATCAATAGAAGTTTTTTCTCATTTTTAACTTGGGATCTAAAAATTTTGAAATAATAAAAATCTTCAGACTTCTTTGTTAGAAAATAGACCCATGTAAATCTAGTGTAATAATCAACTAAGAAAAATACATAATATTTTCATCCAATACTTCCAGTTTTTGTTGGACCAAAAATATCCATATGCACTAACTATAATGCATTATAAGTTGAGACTTCACCGATTGATTTAAAACTCAATTTATATTTCTTTCCATATTGACAAGGGTCACAAACTTTTGAAGAATCAAATTTATGCTCTGGTAGATCCTTAACAAGTATTTTCTTCGAGATTTTACATAGGTTCCTAAGGTTACAGTGTCATAACCCTCTATTCCACAACCAAGATTGATCTTCCATTTATCTAAGGCAAAGTAGATCTTGGATCCTAAGGTCTTCTAAGTTTAGTGTGTATACATTCTCTTGCCTATGGGAAGAAAGAATAAACTCTTCCTTGGAATTGTGTACTAAGCATTTATCATTCCTAAAATTCATAAGGTAACCTTCATCACATAATTGAATTATGCTAATGAGTTTGTGCTTAAGACCCTTAACAGATAAAAATTTGAAATTAAATTTTTTCCAAGAAGAAAACTGTTACCTATAACAATAATTTCTCCCTGAGCATTATCTCCAAAATTTACTTTTCCTCCTTTCATCTTGATAATATTTTCAAAGAAATTTTTGTTACTAGCCATATTCCAGGAACATCCACTATCCATGTACCATGTATTGTTGTTGGTACTATCTTTATTTTCCTAAAAATAAAATTTTTAGACTTTTGGAATCCAAACTTTCTTGGTTTCAGAAATTTCATAAAGAAAAATTTTAGGTATCCATATTTTCTTAGAAAAAAGCTTTATGAAAACCTAAAGACTGAGTTTTGTTTAAAGAAATTTTTTTATCCCAATGTCCACCACACTTACATTTATTACAAAATAGAGCACTTTGGGGAACAAAATAGTTATTACTAAAAACTGGTTTAGAATGAGTATAACATCACTAGAGTTAGCCTCTAAAATATTTTTCTTAGAAATTACATTTTCAATATCCTTAGAAAGTTTATCCTTCTCATAATTAACTTCATCAAGATTTTTGGATATACTATTAAAATAAAAAAAAATTATTATCAAGATCTTTAGAAAGATCTGATATTTATTTTGTTAAAATAGATAATCTAGAATTTTCCTTTCCAGCCTTTTTCTTGAGTTTAGAATTTTCATTCTCAAGAAGTTTAGAAAACCTATACACTTATTCATAAGAAGGTAATGTATTATCTTCTGATGAAGAGTACTCATAATCTGAAGATTCATAGTATTTATTATCAATATAATTTTCATTCAAAGATGCATTAGTAATAGATTCGGTATTGTGTACCTTGGCCATTAGATAATGATTTTCAATGGGTAATTTAGCTAGTAAACCAAGATTCTTCTATTCAGAAGATTCATACTCCGAGGATCCATCAGATGAGTCACCTCCACTAGCACTCCAGGTGTCATTAACTTTCAAAACTTTCTTAGCTTTATCCTTGTAGTACTTATTTCTATTCCTCTCAAAATAATTTTCCTTTCTATCCTTTTTCTTAAGAATAGTACAATTTAGCCTTATATGCCTTTCTCTTTTTCATTCATAACAAGTGACTTCCAAGTCTTTTTTTTCTTTTATTTATTTCTTCTAATATATGTACTAAAATTATTTCTTTCCAACTATCTTGTTCATCTTTCAAGCAAGATTAGCTAGCTCATTCTCAAAATGTTTACTTTCACTAGATTTAGATAAAACAATGACCTTTTTAGACTTGGATATTGTAACCCTTTTAGGAGTTTTGGATTTTGTAATATTAAAGGCTACACTTCCATTTCCATTATTCTTCTTATTCATATCAGCATATCTTTTCATTCTTGTCTCATGTTGAAGAAGAGTTCTAACAAGATCATCAAGAGTGATTTGAGATACTTTCCTATTCTCATCAATAGTTTTTCTCTTAGATTCCCACTCATTAGGCATAATATTAATAATCTTGTCCACGAGAGATTCATCATCAAGACCTTTCTCTCCCATAAATTGTAAACTATTGAAAATATTCATAAATCTTTGTTGCACTTTGTAAACTAGTTCTCCATAGGGAAATAGAAATCCATGATATTTTTCTCTAAGCATAGTTATTCTAATCTCTATAACTTTGGAAGTTCCAAAATGAGTAACCTCATGTTTCTTACAAATACAGTTGGAAGCTTCACAAGAATAAATTTGACTGTATATATTCTTGTTCATAGAACATAACACAGTATTGCGTACCTTGTAATTTAGTTGATATTCTGACTTTTCTGGATTGGTGAAGGTTTTGACTTACTTATTATGAATTTTTTAATCTCTAGTAAGCATTACAAAATTATATACTCCGGTGTTAATAAAAAATTTCTTCATTCGATCTCTCCAGTATTCATAATCATTACCATCAAATATAGGTGGTCTGGTAGGATATAGATTGTCAATCGAACCGACATTCATTCCTGCAATTCTATAAGAAAATATCTTTCCACAAAAACTTGTTAATAGAAAAGGTTTGTAAACAAAGATAAAAATATCTAAGAAAAACTTAAGCAAGAAAAGTTAATCCAACAAAATTAGAACAAATAAAAACTTGAGCAAGAAAACTTATATGTGAATATAAGTAATTCAGATTCCTCCTCTAATACCAATTATAGGATCGAAAAAATGATGTAGATGCTCAATTACAAGAGGGGGGTAAATTATAAGTTTAAAAAAATTTGTTTTTAACCGTAAGGAAAACTATGTTTAACAAAGTTAAACAAGGTAAATTCACAAATCCTATTTTAGTTCAACTAAACAAACTTGCTAGGTTTTGGAAATATGGTTCCAGAAATGAAACTTAATGAAAGTTTACAAGGAAAATATTCTACATTAAAGCATATAGAATCTTATTTATCAGAGTACATAAAATAATGAGAAAGTATAAGAAAGTTATAATTTCTTTATTTATTATAATATAATATAAAGAAACTTGAAACAAAACAAGTAACAAGTATGAAATCTTTTAACCCAAAGAGTAGGGTATCCAACAACCTTGGATAAAGGTACCTTGATTTATACTTTCAAGAAAGTCTATATTACCCACATCAGGGTAAGCCCTCGATAGTAATATTGGAATCTGTCTTGCTATCCCCAAAAGCCCTCTATCTTTAAGGTAGCCGACACCTCTGTCTTCCTATCCTTTTAATCCCTTGATTATACTCAGCAACAATCAGAGTCGCACGAAGCAATATGAACAAGATGTTCAGAACTGTAAAAAGCATGAGAGTTTCTCTCTCTATAAATCACTTCAGTAGCATGCAATCTCTAGAGTGATGGAATAGTATTGATCTTGTTCAAATGATCTCCTATTTATAGGCACTTCTCTAATGGTCATCTCCCTCCTCTAATAGTCATATTTTTTCTTGAATCTCGGAGGAACTTGTACATGTGTCACTCAAACAATGGTTATTTAGAAACAGATTGTATGACATCATTTCATAATAAGTGTAAGGAAAATGAAATTGCTTAACCAAATTTATTTTTCAGAGTCTAAGGAAAAATTTAATTCAGATTCTAACCAAATAAACATTCGGTGTCTATAATACAGGGATATTTAGATTCTGTTTTACAAAGAATTCATAATATGAATTCTATAGATTATGGAGTCTGAATTCTGAGGAATTCAGAGTCTGAATTCTAAAGAATTCGGAATCTGAATTTCAAAGAATTCGGAATCTGAATTTCAGAGAATTTGGAGTCTGAAAATAGAATAATCTATATCTAAGTATTTATAGGATTATGAGTTTTTAGATGTGAAACCAAAATTTTCCTAAGTAATAAAATTATTTGGAATTAGAGGGACTATAAAATGAACAATGAAAACATAGGTAAGGATAAAAATTTCCTTAGAGAAGGGAAATTTTCCTTATGAAAATAATCCTTAGGAAAATATAATTTGCCTTAAGATAAAGTTTTTGTGATTTTAAAAACATAGAGAAATGTAAAATTCATAAGGAAACCTTATTGACTCAACAGTTAACACGCTCACTCTTTTGGAAGACTCTGTGTTGTCTGAATGGTAAAGGCATCTTGAATATGTTTTCCTTAGCTTGAAATATAACGACCCATACTTTACATACATTGTTAATACTTCAAAATTGAAGCATACTTATTACAACATATAAAAAAACCACGAAAGGACCGTATATGTATAGTGTCTTTAGAAACTGGGAAACATAAACAACTGGTTCATAAAGCGTCTAGACTGTCTCCCCTTTATTTCATCATATCTATAGTCCCTTTTGGCATATCTTACATAATAACCTTCTTCCTGACCTGGGGAAAGAAAACATACAAAAGGGTGAGCTCAAATGCTCAATAAGGGTAAACAAAATAAATATCAATCACATCATATTCATAAGAACATAACTTTTGGAAATCTTAACCTCCAAAAGAGAGCATAATTTCATAACATGGGATAAATCATAGTAGTGAAATGGAATCCCAATAATCATAACTTAAAACATGAAACTTTGTGTCATACACACATAATCATAGAGAATCATTTCTTATTAGTCAAGACTCATTGCCAAGACTATCTTAGTGGACAAAGTCCCTTTCTGAACTGAGTTCGTTCCTCGTTTCAGTCCTATTTCACTGAACCGGTATAACCTACCATTCCAGCCATGTCTATCTAATGAGATATAAAATCTTTACCCAATGCATTGGAGGGAGATATATATCCCACCCATCTCATAATTATACCATTATTATGTGTGCCACAAAATCATAAACCATACATCATAGCATAACCCATGTAATAAAAATGGGATTCTTAAACATTGTGACATCATAAAACAATTCATATAAGATAAAGGAATTCATAAAAATAATTCCATCCCAACATAATCAAATCAATGTAATAATAGGTATAAAAATAGAACCCTTCATTATCTTATATGGAAAATAATTTTGATAAAACACTTGAACTCCATTCTTGAGGAAAATATCCTTTCTACTTCAAAAATACTTTTCATTTCTTAACATGTCATAAAATTATAAATAAAAGAAGTTGATTAAAAATAAACTTGAAAATTTATAAGGGAAGCTTCTTGGAAATAATGTTTTAAAAATCCATTCATGTCGTATAAGTTAAAATAAAACATTCTTCTCGTACTTTTGTCGGAAAAGTCAAAAAATACCTCGTACGAAAAACGACAAAAGATTCCTTTCATATCTTTTACTAAAAACTCACCGAAGGGTAAAATTTGATATAAACTATTGTAGAAGGATATAAATATTAAATATTGGGGAAACATGTATGTGGATGATAAAATACACCCCAGTAAATACCAAAGTATAAACAATCTCGGATAAAAATGAGATTGTGATATTTCCCTTACCTTAGGTCTGATATGCTTTGTACGTGTCTGAACCTCCTGTATAATGATTTAAATAATGTTATTGAATTATTACAGAATCATACTTATTTTTATGATATCATATATGGTCATATTCTTAGCTTCTTGGTAGTAATATTTCATTGTTACTTGTTATTCGGGTGTTTATAACGTTTTGTTCTTATGCGTGTTTTGTCGAATAAATTCTTATTCTTCTCTTTAGGTTATAGATAACTCATTTCCAGAATGGTATTAGTGTAATATATATCATATTCATTCATTCAATTCATTTATATAATCATTATGAAATGAAGATCATGTAGAACGAGTCGCATCACATCGTGGAGACGGTATTCCGTACGTACGCATGAGTGATGATATCGTTCCTATGATCATGGAATTGTATTGGAGTGTATGTATACTATTTCAGAATAAGTATAACTTTATAATAGTCATATATAGTCATTATTTACACCATTATACCCATCCAAGTAAGGTGGTGGTGGAAAATAGATTACACCACGGCGTGGAGACGGTATTCCGTACGTACGCGCGCGCGATGATTTCTTTTTCCGTAGGATGGATAGATGGTGAAATAGGGTTGTTTCATACTTATAATAACATATCCATATGTGAGTGATACTGATTTTATTACTTCATAATGAAACAACTAAATAAGAAGAAGTGGAAGAAGAAATAAAGATGAAAGAATCAGTAACGGACATTACCTCTTCTTTGAAGTGCTTCTTTGAGACCTCCTTTTAGGGCACTAAAATAGGTCTTTGAAGAAGAACAGAACCTCTAGGATGTTTCTAGGGAAGTGGAGAGAATAAATTGGCAGGGGTTGGCCGAGATTGAAGGCTCAAAGTGGTGTGAGGAAGAGGGGGAGGAGGTGCCCTTTTATAAGGAAGGAGAGGGGCACCTTTGGAATAACTAAAAATATTATTTTATTATAAAGTCAAATTCGGTTTTTAATAGCTCTAAATTGATATATTTCGAAGATAAGGTGGGTAGGGGTATAAATCCTCTCATCCAATATAATTTAGACAAGTTTAGGTATCAATTTTAACCTTATCATTTAGATTTAACTTTAAGTTAGATAATTTAACTTTTACCATGTCTTCTTGTTTTCTTATATTATAAGGTTAATAAACTTACTATATCAAGCCAAACGAACCCCAAGTTGTTTATTATTAATATATATAACCTTATATAAGTCATTTGGCCGAACCTTAGATTTTTAGGAATAAAATAACAATTAATAATATAATATTTGTTTTAAAAACTATTTTATGTCAATTTTGACACTATTTAGTAATTGATTTTTGTAAAAATCATAACAGAATGATTAGTTCGAACCAAGTTAATTAAATAAATAATAACATGTCATATTAACCTATAAAATTAGTGTAATTCATAAAAAGTCTCAAATTACATTTATTTGGGTATTTATAACATCAATTATGTCAATATTTCATTAATAAGATAATTACTGCATCATCATTGTGTCATAAATAAATTAAATTATTTAATGTCTAAAAATTACAAATAAAATACCATTATGTATGAAATATTTTTATCTTTCTAATGAATATTTATAGTCTAATTTATCTTATGTATAACCCCATATTAAAAATTATTTACTTATTAAACTTTGATTTTAACTATTTAACCCTTCTTTAAATAAATTAATAATAAATGTCCTAATCTAATCCAAGTGGGCCTAAATGGTCATATTTTATTCCTAAGGTTGTTTTTGGTCGAATTACACTTGTCCAATAGAATTAGGACATGTGTTAGGGTAATAATAATATCATTTTTACCCCTAATTACCCTATTTACTTTTAACCGTGGTAAATAAAAGTAAAAAGTTACTATTCACCAAAAATTATTTTCATCTCATTGAACCACATTTTAGTCCTTGATATTAACCGTGTCTCTCGGATTTTAGAAATTCCACTCACAGAAGCGGTAAAATTATGTTTTATGAAAAATTCAGTTTTTTTAACTACCACTTAGTGGTTTCACTATTCATCAAAAATTGAAAGTTTTCAGAAAAATAACAAAATTTCACCCTAGGCTAATTTCGACATTCCGAATCCAAAAATAAAGTCCATTTTGAAAAATAAAAATTATAAAATTTCAAAAAGTGGTTATTACTATTCATAACGGCTAGTTTTAATAATATTTTAATAACATATCGTTGTTTAGTGAAACTCGGTATTGTGTACGACGCAAGCTATCGAGGAAGGTCGCGATTGCGTGTAAAGAAAGACAAGCTAGTGTTGTGTGTAGTAAAAGATTCCTTTGATGATTTATATAACATAAAAACAAAATATTTCACATAAAATTCTCGGGTGTTACATTCTACCCCCCTTAAAATGAATTTCTCCCTTGAAATTCGTCACTTTGTAACAAACAGATGAGGATACCTCTCCTTCATCATATCCTCAAGCTCCTATGTAGCTTCTTCTAATTGGTGGTTCCTCCATAAAACTTTCACCAATCGAGTGGTCTTGTTTCGTAGGACTTTTTCGCTACGATCCAGAATCTCTATCGGTTGTTCTTCATAAGAAAGATCTTGCTCTAGCGGTACAACTTCTGAGCTAAGTACATGTGAAGGATCAGGTATGTACTCTCTCAGGAGAGATACATGGAACACATCGTGAACTTGAGAGAGATTCGGTGGAAGTGCCAATCGGTAATCTACCTTCCCAACACGATCCAGTATTTCGAAAGGGCCGATATATCTAGGGCTCAACTTCCCCTTCTTTCCAAATCTCATGACCCTCTTCCAGGGAGATATTCGTAAGAACACTTTATCACCCACTTCAAACTCTAGGTCTTTTCTTCGGTTGTCGGTATAACTTTTCTATCAACTCTGAGATGCTCTTATGTGTTGTTGAATAGATCTGACCTTTTTTGCCATTTCATCAACGAGATTAGGTCCTAATAGCTTTCTTTCCCCAACTTCATCCCAGCAAGTTGGAGTTCTGCATTTCTTTCCATAGAGATCTTCATAAGGAGCCATCTGAATACTGGAGTGAAAGCTATTATTATAAGAAAATTCCACCAAAGTTAGGTGTTGATCCCAACCACCTTTGAAATCCATAGATCAAGCTCTCAACATATCTTCTAGAGTTTGAATTGTTCTCTCAGACTGATCGTCTGTCTGAGGATGATAAGCAGTGCTGAAAATCAACTCTGCATCCAGAGTATACTGAAGACTTCTCCAGAACTTCGAGGTAAATATCGGATCCCGATCAGATATAATAGAAAGTGTTACTCCATGCAATCTTATCACTTCCTTTACATATATCCTGGCAAGTTGATCCAGAGAGAAATCCTCTCTAATAGCAATGAAGTGTGCAGAACTTGTAAGACGATCAACTATGACCCAGATAGCATTATTGACTTTGGATGTTTTAGGAAGTCTTGTGACAAAGTCCATAGTGATGTTTTCCCATTTCCATTCGGGTATGGGTAATGGTTGTAACATCCCCTTAGACTTCTGTCTCTCAGCTTTAACTTGCTGACAAACCAAGCATTGAGAGACATATTCAGCAACATCTCTTTTCATGCCATCCCACCAGAAGTACTCTTTCAGGTCCCTATACATCTTCGTGCTTCCAGGATGAATAGAGAATGAAGAACTATGAGCCTCATCCAGCAGCTCCTTCTTTAATTCGGGGATGGGAGGAACACAAACCCGATTCCTGAACTTTATTATCTCATCACAAACAAGGTTGAATTCAGGAACATTTATCACCTTCTTTTGTAACTCGACATCTTCTTTCTGTGCCTCTTTAATCTTCACATGTATATATGGTTGAACATTCATTTGAGAAAGATACGATTTTTCCCCTTTCATTATAATTCCAAGATCCATCCTTTGTAAATCCATAAATATTGGATCTTTTTTTATCCTCATCATGGATAAACTAGCATGGTCTTGTCGACTTAATGCATCTGCCACCTTGTTTGCTTTCCTAGGGTGGTAATGGATTGAGCAGTCCTAATCCTTAATCATCTCCAACCATCTTCTTTGACGCATATTCAGCTCCTTTTGTGTGAAAATATACTTTAAACTTTTATGATCAGTATAAATGTCACACCTTTCTCCATAAAGATAATGCCTCCAAATCTTTAATGAAAAGATTACCGCAGCTAACTCCAAATCATGTGTTGGGTAATTTTTCTCATGGATTTTCAACTATCGTGAGGCATAAGCTATCACCATATCATTTTGCATAAGAACACACCCCAATCCCTTCTTGGATACATCACTGTAGATCACAAACCTTTCTCCACTACAAGGTAGTGTGAGCACAGGTGCACTGGATAACCTTCTTTTCAACTCCTTGAAATTCTCTTCACATTCTTCCATCCATACAAACTTAACTCCTTTCCAAGTCAACTTGGTGAGTGGATTAGATAATCGTGAAAAATATTTCACAAAACGTCGATAATATCCAGCCAAACCAAGAAAACTTCGGATCTCAGTTACTGTTGTTGGTCTCGACCATCTTTCGATAACCTCTGTTTTTGCTGGATCCATAGATATCCCCTCTTTTGAGATTATGTGACCCAAAAATGAAACTTTTTGAAGCCAAAATTCACACTTGGTAAATTTGGCATAAAGATTCTCCTTTCTCAGGGTCTTCAATATAATTCTCAAGTGATCTTCATGTTCTTCCTTGCTCTTTGAATAGACAAGAATATCGTATATAAAGACTACCACAAATTGATCAAGATAGTCTCTAAAGACTCTATTCACCAGATCCATGAAGATAGCAGGGGCATTAGTAAGACCAAATGGCATCACTATAAATTCATAGTGTCCATACCTTATACGGAAAGCCGTCTTTGGTATATCCTCCCTTTTGACCCTAAATTTATGATACCCTGAATGAAGATCAATCTTGGAAAAGTATTGAGCTCCGCGTAGTTGGTCAAATAAGTCATCAATGCGTGGGAGAGGATATTTGTTCTTGATAGTGATCTTGTTAAGTTCTCGATAATCAATGCAGATCCTCATTGATCCATCTTTATTCTTAACAAATAGAACAGGTGCTCCCCAAGGTGACACACTAGGGCGTATGAATCCCTTATCAAGATTCTCTTGGAGTTGCTTCTTCAATTCCTGCAACTCAATTGGGGCCATTCTATAAGGTGTCTTTGAAATAGGCAAAGCACCCGGTACGAGTTCTATTGAAAACTCAACTTCACGATTCGGTGGAAGACCCGGTAATTCCTCCGGAAAGACATCATCAAACTCCCGTACAATGGGCATATTCTTAATCATGAGTTTCTCACCAACCATTTGAGATAAATAACCTTCATTTAGTGGAATCAAGACCCATAAAATGGAATAAATTTCCACTGGAAGTTTATGTTCATCCTTGCATCGATAGATGATCATAGATTGATCTGGAATATGAAATGTGACTTCCCTTCTTTGGAAATTGATATGAGCTCCATGTAGAGAAAGCCAATCCATGCCAAGAATCACATCAAATTCCACTATAGGAAGGATCACAAGATTTGCAGGAAGCACTTTCCCACAAAATTCAATCGGAGAAGAATTATAAACTTTTGATTCGACTGTTGTGCCATTAGGTGTTGTCACAAATAACTCAACATCTAATTGTTGAGGTAATACGGTGATACCCTTAGAAAATTCTTCAGATATAAAAGAGTGGGTAGATCCAGAATCAAATAAAACATTTGCTACTTTAGAGTGGATGGTAAGTGTACCTTTCACCACATCGTTATCGTACTCCACATCACTGATAGAAATTGCATGTGACTTTCTGTTTTCTTTAGCCTTAAGAGTTTTTTGACGTCGACCATCATCATCAACCCTTGGATTAGGGCATTTATTGGCATAATGTCCCATCTCCTTTCACTTGAAACATTGAAGTGTAGTAGGTTCATTCTATGTATCCCTTCCTTTGTTTGTATCACTAGACATCTTCTTCCCATCATCGCGGCATTCAAATGCCCGATGACCTTCCTTTCCACATTTGAAACATTTACTTGTCCCTTTAAGACAAATCCCTCCATGTTCCTTTCCACACTTTGAGCATAAGGGAAAGCTCATCTTCTTTTCAATGTGCTCTTTAGATTTTCCTTTGAATTCCATTTTCCTCTTCTTATCAAACCCATATGACTGATGGGTTACTCCAATCTCCATCTCAACTTTGAGAGCACATCGAACGATTTCCTCGTAGCTATTGAAGTCCCTTATGGATAAGGCCCTTCGAAGACTTGGTTTTAAGCCACTAAAGAATCGATCGATCTTACTCTCAGGTTGGATAATAATACTAGAGGCATACCTTGAAAGTCTTGTAAAATTTTCTTCATAAGTACCAATAGATTCATCATCCTTTTGCTTCAGTTCCAAAAACTCTTTCTCCATCTTTGTTCGGAGAATACGAGGGAAGTACTTATTAAAAAATAAGTTCTTGAACTCGTCCCATTCCATGGACTCAATTTCATCCCTTTGCCTCGTATTCTTAATAAGATTCCACCATTGATCAGCATCACCTTCCAAACGATACACTACTAAGATGACTTTATCATGCTCAGAACATTGAAGAACTGAAAATATCTTTTCAGTAGTACTAATCCATTGTTCAGAAACTAATGGATCAATAGACCCGCTGAATGAAGGTGGACGTTGTCTCATGAAGGATTCAACAGAATGTTGCTCCTTCCTTTGCTCGTTTGGAAGTCCTGCATGATTCATAGCTTGAGAAAGTTGTGTGAGCATGGCTACAAGATTTTTCATTCCAGCTCCCATAACGTTTGGTTGCTCAGGGGGACAATCATTGAATTTCCCGTCGCATTCCGCATTAACACGGTTCCTTCGGGTTCCAGCCATTGACTAAAACCAAGAAGAATAGTGTGATCAACACTAATTATAATAAGAAAACAACATAATCAAGAATAAAATTTCACAATTAAGGTCTTATCCTAGTTTATTCATTGCCATTTCTAAAACACAAAGATTTTGTTCTATGCTTAGACTTATCCTTAGGGTTCTTACTAAGGCTTTCGCATCCTAGTTTCTAAAGGTTGACTATACCTTTCCTCTGATACCAACTATAACGACCCATGCTTTACATACATTGTTAATACTTCAAAATTGAAGCATACTTATTACAACATATAACAAAACCATGAAAGGACCATATAGGTATAGTGTCTTTAGAAACTGGGAAACATAAACAAATGGTTCATAAAGCGTCTAGACTGTCTCCCATTTATTTCATCATATCTATAGTCCCTTTTGGCATATCTTACTTAATAACCTTCTTCCTGACCTGGGGAAATAAAACATACAAAAGGGTGAGCTCAAATGCTCAATAAGGTTAAACAAAAGAAATATAAATCACATCATATTCATAAGAACATAACTTTTGGAAATCTTAACCTGCAAAAGAGAGCATAATTTCATAACATGGGATAAATCATAGTAGTGAAATGGAATCCCAATAATCATAACTTAAAACATGAAACTTTGTGGCATACACACATAATCATAGAGAATCATTTCTTATTAGTCAAGACTCATTGCCAAGACTATCTTAGTGGACAAAGTCCCTTTCTGAACCGAGTTCGTTCCTCATTTCAGTCATGTTTCACTGAACCGGTATAACCTACCGTTCCAGCCATGTCTATCTAATGAGATATAAAATCTTTACCCAATGAATTGTAGGGAGATATAGGTCCCACCCATCTCATAATGATACCATTCTTATGTGTGCCAGAAAATCATAAACCATACATCATAGCATAACCCATGTAATAAAAATGGGATTCTTAAACATTGTGACATCATAAAACAATTCATATAAGATAAAGGAATTCATAAAAATAATTCCATCACAACATAATCAAATCAATGTAATAATAGGTATAAAAACATAACCCTTTATTATCTTAGATGGAAAATAATTTTGATAAAACACTTGAACTCCATTCTTGAGGAAAATATCCTTTCTACTTCAAAAACACTTTTCATTTCTTAACATGTCATAAAATTATAACTAAAAGAAGTTGATTAAAAATAAACTTGAAAAATTATAAGGGAAGCTTCTTGGAAATAATGTTTTAAAAATCCATTCATGTCGTATAAGTTAAAATAAAACATTCTTCTCGTACTTTTGTCGGAAAAGTCAAAAAATACCTCGTACGAAAAACGACAAAAGATTCCTTTCATATCTTTTACTAAAAACTCAACGAAGGGTAAAATTTGATATAAACTATTGTAGAAGGATATAAATATTACATATTGGGGAAACATGGATGTGGATGATAAAATACACCCCAGTAAATACCAAAGTATAAACAATCTCGGATAAAAATGAGATTGTGATATTTCCCTTACCTTAGGTCTGATGTGCTTTGTACGTGTCTGAACCTCCTGTATAATGATTTAAATAATTTTATTGAATTATTACAGAATCATACTTATTTTTATGATATCATATATGGTCATATTATTAGATTCTTAGTAGTAATATTTCATTGCTACTTGTTATTCGGGTGTTTATAACTTTTTGTTCTTATGCGTGTTTTGTCGAATAAATTCTTATTCTTCTCTTTAGGTTATAGATACCTCATTTCTAGAATGGTATTAGTGTAATATATATCATATTCATTAATTCAATTCATTTATATAATCATTATGAAATGAAGATCATGTAGAACGAGTCGCATCACATCGTGGAGACAGTATTCCGTACGTACGCACAAGTGATGATATCATTCCTATGATCATGGAATTGTATTGGAGTGTATGTATACTATTTCAGAATACGTATAACTTTATAATAGTCATATATAGTCATTATTTATACCATTATTCCCATCCATGTAAGGTGGTGGTGGAAAATAGATTACACCACGGCGTGGAGACGGTATTCCATACGTACGCACGCGCGGTGATTTCTTTTTCCGTAGGATGGATAGATGGTGAAATAGGGTTGTTTCATACTTATAATAACATATCAGTATGTGAGTGATACTTATGTTATTACTTCATAATGAAACAACTAAAGAAGAAGAAGTGGAAGAAGAAATAAAGATGAAAGAATCGGTAACGGACATTACCTCTTCTTTGAAGTGCTTCTTTGAGACCTCCTTTTAGGGCACTAAAATAGGTATTTGAAGAAGACCAGAACCTCTAGGATGTTTCTAGGGAAGTGGAGAGAAGAAATTGGCTGGGGTTTTCCGAGCTTCAAGGCTCAAAGTGGTGTGAGGAAGAGGGGGAGGAGGTGCCCTTTTATAAGGGAGGAGAGGGGCACCTTTGGAATAACTAAAAATATTATTTTATTATAAAGTCAAATTCGGTTTTTAATAGCTCAAAATTTATATATTTCGAAGCTAAGGTGGTTAGGGGTCGAAATCCTCTCATCCAATAGAATTTAGACAAGTTTAGGTATCAATTTTAACCTTATCATTTAGATTTAACTTTAAGTTAGAAAATTTAACTTTTACCGTGTCTTCTTGTTTTCTTATACTGTAAGGTTAATAAACTTACTATATCAAGCCAAACGAACCCCAAGTTGTTTATTATTAATATATATAACCTTATATAAGTCATTTGGCCGAACCTTAGATTTTTAGGAATAAAATAACAATTAATAATATAATATTTGTTTTAAAAACTATTTTATGTCAATTTTGACACTATTTAGTAATTGATTTTTGTGAAAATCATAACAGAATGATTAGTTCGAACCAAGTTAATTAAATCAATACTAACATGTCATATTAACCTAGAAAATTAGTTTAATTCATAAAAAGTCTCAAATTACATTTATTTGGGTATTTATAACATCAATTATGTCAATATTTCATTAATAAGATAATTACTGCATCATCGTTGTGTCATAAATAAATTAAATTATTTAATGTCTAAAAATTACAAATAAAATACCATTATGTAGGAAATATTTTTATATTTCTAATGAATATTTATAGTCTAATTTAACTTATGTATAACCCCATATTAAAAATGATTTACTTATTAAACTTTGATTTTAACTATTTAACCCTTCTTTAAATAAATTAATAATAAATGTCCTAATCTAATCCAAGTGGGCCTAAATGGTCATATTTTATTCCTAAGGTTGTTTTTGGTTGAATTAAACTTGTCCAATAGAATTAGGACATGTGCTAGGGTAATAATAATATCATTTTTACCCCTAATTACCCTATTTACTTTTAACCGTGGTAAATAAAAGTAAAAAGTTACTATTCACCAAAAATTATTTTCATCTCATTGAACCACATTTTAGTCCTTGATATTAACCGTGTCTCTCAGATTTTCTAAATTCCACTCACAGAAGCGGTAAAATTAAGTTTTATGAAAAATTCAGTTTTTTTAACTACCACTTAGTGGTTTCACTATTCATCAAAAATTGAAAGTTTTCAGAAAAATACCAAAATTTCACCCTAGGCTAATTTCGACATTACGAATCCAAAAATGAAGTACATTTTGAAAAATAAAAATTATAAAATTTAAAAAAGTGGTTATTACTATTCATAACGGCTAGTTTTAATAATATTTTAATAACATATCGTTGTTTAGTGAAACTCGGTATTGCGTATGACGCAAGCTATCGAGGAAGGTCGTGATTGCATGTAAAGAAAGACAAGCTAGTGTTGTGTGTAGTAAAAGATTCCTTTGATGATTTATATAACATAAAAACAAAATATTTCACATAAAAGTCTCGGGTGTTACATGAAATATTCTGATTCTGATGCTAAATCTGATAGGGTAGTTCCAATGAGACCAGTGGTGGAGAAGCCTATATAGTCTAAGACATTTTTTTAGGTGCATATTCTTCTACTCCTGCACCTTCAATATTTCAAATTCTAGGTGACTATATCACTAGAGATAATTTTGATAGTTTCAAGGAAGAACTTTTCTCTACCATTAGGAAATCTTCCTTGCCTATTCCCATGTTGATATTGAGTGAAAATGATGAAAATATACTCTATAAAATTGTTATTTCACAAGTGGAACCCAGAATAACTTCACTCATTGAAGATATTGTGACAGATAATCAGAATCTGAGAAATGATCTGACTACATTGGTTTCTACTATCAATAGTTTAACCTCTGAGCATAGAACAGTCATGGATTGAATCATGAAAAGTCTTGAGGATATTATATCCCACTTTTAAGTTCCTAATTTTACCCAATTGAGATAGGATGTTAGATACATTGTTTAAGGGGAATCTATCTCAAAAGCTCTTGTTTCTCACCCTCCAAACATAGAAATGGTCAGGAATGTTATTAGAGAAGAGCTTAAAGCCTTGTTTGGTGCCTCTAGTTAATAAATTATTTCTAAAATTAAGCAGAACATTGATCGCGTGTGTGATATGATCAGGATCTACTCTAAGAGTGTATAAACTACCAACGCTTATATCATAGAGAAAGTAGACTATTACTTCAAGAGGATTTATACAAAAAATCAGTTGACAAGTCATTTTAAATATTTGGTAGAGAATTTGAAGTTTCCCCTAGTGAAAATAGATTTTAAGGATCAAGTTCAAAAATTGAAGGACTTCACACCTCTTCTTGACAAGTTCATGGAGAACAAGTATAGTTTTGAAAAGGCAATGCAATATAGTGGGGAGATAATCACATATTTTTTCAATTTTTTGAAGCCTTATCTCCATGTTTAGAGTGAAGCCACAGTGGTTTCAGCTGCTTCACCTCTCATACCGGCTACCTATCCTGTTACATCAATGTCTCCTCCTCCATAGTCTATGTTAGTTACTTAGGCTTTTCACCAGATCTAGCCTATCATCACAAAGCATATCCATCCTCGTGCTTCAACCAAACCTACCCTTTCCCCTTATCTTCCTGAAGTCGTTTTACTTCCTCCCTTGAGAATTCATTCAGATTATCCAGTCTCTCAGACTCCATCCATTGGACCTACTATTGATCCTTTTGAAAAAGGAAAGGAAAAACTAGATCTCTATATGTAGTGTGGATAACTTTTTTATAGGGTTGAGTGTTTTTAATATTTTTTGTATTTCACTAATATTTTGTACTTCCACTTTACTATGTACTTTTATTATCTCTAAAATTTAGTGATATTTAATTTCATCCATTTAATACTTGTTTTTATTCTTTTTTTTTATTCTTTAATATTTTTTTGGGTCTTTTTGATTATCCCAAAAGGGGGATAACATTAGTAATGGAATTATAATTTTTAAATCTCATTAAGATAAAGGGGGATAACATTAGGCTTTATTTATTTTACCTCTGAACCTTATCTCTATTTTGAGAGATTTAATTTTTTAAGAAAATCAGTAATGGGATATATTAATTGAAATGATTATATTAATCATCAACTAATTACACTTTAATCATATCTCCAGAAAATTACTCACATAATGACCCTTTTCATTATTATTAAAACATATTACTCCCAACTTTTCATTACCTATATGATTAATATTTTGGTCCTTTTCATTTAATTCGTGATCCAAATGTACAAACTTTCCACATAAGAAAAACTTCTTGTATTTTATAATACATTCTCCAGGGTTCTTTTTATCACACTTATCAGAATATGGAAACTTGATTTCCTTATATTTAGATTTATTTGATGGATGCTTCCCCATTACCTACCACTTAGACCTATTTTACTACTTATTGTTATAAAGAACATGATAATAAAAAAAAACTCTATTTCTACCTTCTTATCATATCAAAAAAGTTTCTCATGAATTTTAAATTCAATAGAATCCAATTCCCTTTGATATATTGTCTTTAAACTTGAGTAAAATCAATTATTTTTACTATCAAGATCTTGAATACAATTTGGTGTATACCTATACAATTGGGTGAAGTTTTATTCATATGAAAACACTAAATCTTACACCTTCTTCCTCAATTATATGATTTTTTCCATCCTAAGTCAAAGGACCATAACATGTATGAAACATAAAAACTCTTGTATTTCCATCATCAAACTAATAAAAATATACTTCTGATCCCATACTCAAAACATTTTTGGATATTTATATATCAATTTCTTTTAAAACCCAATTTTAAAAACTAAAATAACCACAAAAAAGTTATAGAGAGTTTTTCTTTGAGTAAAACACGTAATATTGTAAAGGAATCCAAAAATTGAATAATAGTTATAGTGGTGGGAAAAGTCATTGACATCGTATATGTTAACATAGAACATTCCATTTGAAAGCCTTTAAAGTAATGTCAAAAGTGACATAAAATATGATTTTTAATTTATTTATATCTATATAAATACATATATAAAATAATTCTAAGAATATGTATATGGAGGGAAAGGATTTATAAAATAAATCTTTAAAACATTTTAAATGAGGTTTTAAGGTAAAGTGTCTCTTACCTCAAGTCTGACTTATCACATATGTTATTTATATTCCTAAAAAATAAAATTATATTAATAATTTAATTACTTAATAAACCTTTTTAGGTGTATTATTATTTTTATTAAACTTATATACATGTCATACTTAATCACTTAATTGATTAATTTTACTTCAGATGTTTTGAGTAGGTTTGGTACATAAGACCAAAATGAATTTAGTAGGTTAAATTTGGTTAAATGGATCAAGATTATATAATTTATATAATATTAATCAAGTTATAATTATCATTTTCTACATTAATTATACTTTTATAACCAACTATTCAAGGTGGTTATGAAAAATAAATGACATTACAATCATAGAGATGGTAGGTCGTACGTACGCATGAGTAACGTTTATATTTTTCAATGAACATAAGGGAAATAAGGTAAGTATTAGTTTATCATTACATAATTAAAATTATATCATATATATAATATTATTTCTTTAATTCCACCTATATATATTTTTGGGAAAAAATCCCTCAAGGTATCATTGAAGCATTTTTTAGGTGATTGTGTTTGTTGACAAAGTGGACATCTGTGTTGTGATTGTTGACAAAGCAAACCATAACATACAAATTTGTTGACAAAGGGGATTTCATGGTGGAATGTTGAGTTCAAGAGCGATGGTTAACGATAAATGTTTGATTCAATAATTTCAACAAAGGAATGGATGATCTGGAGGCAGTTCAAAAAGAACAGATACAAGTTGATGTTGTTTTCCAGTGTTTTCCAAAAATTTTAGCCTGAAAATCGACAAATAAAGAAAAGTGGTTTTTGGAAAAGGGACTTGCGCACCGTGTACTTGAAGGAGAGGAAACTTGAATGCCTAATTTTTTTCAAGATCAGAACATCAAAATATGGCAAATGGATAAGGGGCACCCAAGTTTTAGAGTTGGTCACACAAGTGAGTTGCGCGACAGAGACTTGTGCGCCGAAACTTGCGCGCTGAGGGGAGACTTGCGCGCCGTCGCGCAGGGTGTCCAAATTCCTATAAATAGAAGTCAACCCCTCCTCATTCGGTGTAGAGTTCAGCACTTAGAAAAATCAGAGCTTCTGTCGTGTAGGTTTGGTGGTCACGTAAGTGGTGTGTGGTCGCGCAAGTAGAAGTTGCGCGCCAGGTGATAGTTGTGTGCATAAGGTGGTTTGGGCGAGAAAGGAAGTGAGTCGTGCAAGTTTTGAGTTGAAGAATAAGGTGGCACGCAAGTGGTTTGGTGACACTTGAATTCTAGATTTTGAATAAGCGTGAATGTTGTTGGTTGCGCACCAATATTGGTTTGGGCGTAAAAGGGTGTGCGTCGCGCAAGTTTGGAGTTGCAGAAGCTTGTGTCGCGCAAGTGGTTGAGGTGGACTTGCGCGCCAGTTTTGACTTGTGCGCCGAGACTTGTGCACCAGCTTAGAGAAGGGTGCTAGGTAAGGTTGATTCACGATAGAGATTCAAGACTGCATGAATGCTGGAATATTTCCCGATACTTTCGGTGCAAAGTGAGATTCATCTACGGGTGAAGGTTGGACTTCAACAAAGAATCCACATAAAAAAGAGGATGTATTCATTAGTGATAATGAAGATACCTACAGATCTATAAACTATGAGTGGATCCTTTTCAGAGCAGTGAGAAAAGGAAGAGGAAGAAGGTGATCCTCTCCACCGGCAGTGAGCCAAAGAGAGAGAAATAGGGAGTGACCCTTGGGAAAGCAGTGAGCTAACCCTAAACATTGTAAAGGCAGTGAGCCTGGGAATAGAAGTGATCTATCCCAATCCTTGTAAACAGGAGTGTGCTTATAGTGAATTTGGTACATCGGCACATTTCCAGTGTATGCTCCTTGGACATAGCCTAGTGAGGGTGAACCAAGTAAAAATTGATGTGTCATGTGCATGCTTTACTTTCTATTTATATTGTGCAATGGGAAAGAGAGAGAAGAGTGTTTTGCTTAACAGTGAAACAAGATCAGAACAAGATTTAATTTTAAATTAGTCATACCCTAATTCACCCCCCTCTCAGGGTATTCAGCCTTTTGGACCTAACATATACAATTCATGTGAGATAGTTATGAGAAATAAAATATATCAGTTTACGAGGTAGTAGTGCACACATACACACGAGCGATGTTTTATTTTTCATTACATGGTAAAGAATAAATAATGGTATTTATATATCATTAAATAATGAAATTTATATCATATATATCATATTATTTCATTTTTATACATCTCTATGACCAAATATATGAGTTGGTGATGAAAAATAAAATACATTGTCTCATGAGGCGGTAGTCCGCACGTACGCAAAAACAATTTTTTTATTTTTTGTTAGATGGTTAAGTAGATTAAAATAGGTTATGAAATAATCATAATTAAATTAAATTATATTTAAGATATTTATCTTATAATTTCATCATGTTTGAAGTATATTTGAAGGATATAGAAGAAGAAAAAAATGAAAACACTTGGTTAAGAACTATACCTATGCTTCGAACAACCTCCTTAGGTTTATACATAAAGCCTTCATAGGATGGTATTATGATCATAATGGTACCTCTAGGACATGTGAAGGTATGTTATTATTGGATTTGGGTAGGTATTGTCTGATATAATATTCTCTTGAAATGTGGAGAATAGAAGAGATGGGGTTCCCATTAATAATTGAGGGAGAGGGAACACTTGGAATTTTTCAAAAGATTAAAATATATTAATGTATTAATCAAGAGAAATGGATCCAAAATGACTCATATTTTAATAATAGATATTATAGGGTCTAAATATTTCCATAAAATATGATTTAAAAAAGTTTTTATTTCATTTTAACCCTTATCATTTTAGTTTTAACCATTTTAACTAATTTTAACTCTTACCGTGCTAACTAGTTTTTTTACCAAAGTTACTATTCATAATGAAAAAATGAAAGTGGTATCATTAAATTTTTGTAAATGATTATTAAAAACATGGATTATATTTTATAAAATTCAATTTCTATAAGTGATAGAAATTAATTTTAAAATAAACTCACAAAACATGACGAAAAATAGGTTCACAAAAAAAATGCCCTTTTAAGTATAAAAATGTTTACATACCAAATTAAAGTATAATATTGATTCCAATGAAATTTATTTGATTATGTTTAATCAAAAGTAAATAATGAAATATTAAAACCATTTCAAAACAAAACTATACTATGTAAATACTTGAAATTAATAGATAGTTTTCTTAACAAACAGTATTTTCTACTCTTCACCCAAAAATCAACTTTTTTTAGAAAATTCCCAAAAAATAACTCTAAGATAATTTTTGATCAACGATATTAAAAATCAAGTTAATTTTTTAAAATTAAAATTTTTAAATTTTTAAACCTTATTTTTAAATAAAACCATATAATACATGTAGACAAATTTAGTAAGAATAAAACTATTTTCTTTTGGATTGAAAAATTACTTAATATTTTTATAATGAACATAGAAATTTAAAATATAATTCATGAATATTAATAAGGAATGAAATTGATTTAATTTTAGAATTACCTAGGTTTTTACATTCTTACCCATCATAATAATTGTCTCCAATAATAAGGGATACTTTTTCTTCATAGAATATTTGGATTCCCATACTGCTTCTTCAATCATATGGTTTTCCCAAAAAACCTTAAATTGGTGAATCAACTTATTCTGTAACACCTACTCTTTATGTTTGGGAATCTAAATAGTTTTTTACTTGTTATAAATGATCTCTTCCAACTATACTACTCTAGGGATCAAAACATGGAATGCATTTGGTACATATTTTCTTAAAAATGAAACATGAAACACTTCATGTACATGGGATAAACTTGGAGTCAAGGACACTTGGTATAAAATTAATTTAAAATTATCTAGGATTTTATATGGTACAATGAAAAACGTAATTAACTTTCACTTTTTAATAAATTTCATAACACTTTTATATGTAGATAATTTAACAAAAACATGTTCTATTACCTCAAATGAAAGATCTTACCTCTAGTTATCTATATAAATTTTCTACCTACTCTGATTCATCCTCATATATTTCTGAATCACCTTATATTTCTAAACTATCGCTTATACTAATTTTGGTCCCAAAAATTTTATTTCACCTAATTCATCCTAACAATATGAATTTCATCACCAATTCCCATATAATGCCTCAAATAGTGGCATCTGTATATTGGAATGAAAACTCTTATTATAAATAAATTAAACTAATGAAAGATGTCAATCCCAACTTAAAAAGTAATACATTAAACAAGATCAAATCACATATTCTAAATTATGAATCATTTTCTATGACTTTCCATAATATTGAAGATAAAAAGTTATACTGAAAATTAATTCAGTACCCAATGGGTTTTGAAGGTGTTTCCAAAAATTAGAAGTAAACTTGGGATCATGATCAGATATAGTAGAAATAGGTACCCCATAAAATTTGATGATCTATTTAATATAAATTATAGAAATATTTTCTAAAGACACATTATCTCAAATAGTAATAAATTGTGAAGATTTAGTCAAACAATCAACAATAACCCATATCACATTATTACCTATAGATGTCTTTGGTAATCCAACCATGAAATCCATGGATATATTCTCTCATTTCCATTATAGAATGGAAAAAGGCTAAAGTATCCCCTTTGGTAAATTTTATTTGAATTTAACCTATTAAAAGACTTCAACCAATTTAAAAGTCAAACATTTCACTTTTTAATATCTTTCTTCATTCCATCACGTCAGTAATACTCCCAAAGGACTCTATACATCTTAGTACTAAGAGAATAAATAGAAAATAGAGATATATGAGCTTCAATAAAAAATTATCTCTTCAAATGTGAATCACAAGGAACACATAGCCTATTTCTAGATTTGATAACACCTTCTTTATCAAAATTAAACTCAAGAAACATACCCTTCTTGATTGATTCTACTCTTTCTTTTAAACCAAGTTCTTCCTTTTGATCTTTCTTAATTCTATCCAATAATGATGACTGCACTAACACCTGAAATAAAATAGAGGAAGTTACTACATGAATAATTTCTAGAACAACATTCATTAAATCATTTACCAAAGGATATTTTTTCAAACATAGCATAGTTAATAATGAATTTTCTTTTTGACTTAAATAATCAAACACTCTATTTTCTTTTCCTAGATAGTAGAGAATAGTGTATTCATAATCCTTAATCAGTTCCAACCATCTTCTATATCTCATGTTCAACTCTTTATAAGTGAATATACATTTTAAATATTTATAATAAATATATATTTCGCACTTTACTCCATATAAATAATGTCTCTAAAATTTTAAAGAAAAAAACCACAAAAACTAGTTCAAGGTAATGTGTAGGATAATTAATCTCATGAGATTTTAATTGATGTGCGACATAAAAAATTACCCAATCATTCTGCATTAAAACACAACCAAGTTCCTTAAAATAATCATACCTAGAGATAAAAAAACTCACCATTTATGGATAGTAGAACCAAAATTGGAGAATTAACTATTATAATTTTTAATTTGGAGAAACATTCATCACGTTATTTCATACATATGAATTCAACTCCTTCCCGAGTTAACTTAGTTAGCGGGCTAGATAACTGAGAAATTTTTTCAACAAACCATTAGTAGTAATCCACTAATTCAAGTGAAATATGAATCTCTATGAAATTTGTAGGTTGTGGACACTCTTCAACCAATTTAGTTTTAACTTGATCAATAATTATTCCATATTTATTTACAGTATGTCCAAGGAAAGAAATCTAACACAAGTATAATTTATATTTACTAAATTTTCCATGTAACTTATTTTCTTTCAAGGGGTGTAGAAATACCCTCAAATGTTTCTCGTAACCATCATAACATTTAGAATGTATCGGGATGTCATCAAGAAATGAAACTAGAAATTTATCCAAGAACTTATGGAAAAATCTATTTATAAGGTCCATAAATATAGCTGAAGTATTTTTCAACCCGAAGGGAATGACTACAAACTCATATTTCCCATAACTAGTCCAAAATTCCATATTTGGAATATCATCCTCCTTCACCTTTAGCTTATGGAACCTAGGCCTATGATCAATCTTCAAACTAGAGTTGACATCATATAAATGGATGTTATAACATCTTTTGAAGTAGCCTCAAAGTATTTAGACACACCTTTATTCTTATTATACTGAAAAATTATATCCATTACTCTCATCTTTGAACAAGTACATGAATAATGGAATATTTTATTATAATTAAAACATCTTACTACTAACCTTTCATTATTTTTTTATCATTATTATAATCCTTTTCTTTGTAGTCATGAGTGAAATGTCCAAAAAATTTATATCAGAAACACTTCCTTGATTTTATAAGACATTCACAAGGGTGATTTTTACCAAACTTATCACAAGATGAAAAATTGACTTTCTTGACTTCAAATTTCTTTGATGGATGATTACCCATTGCCTTCCATATACAACTTTTTATTTTTGTTTTCGTGGAGCACATGATCATTAATAAACTTCATTTCTACCTTCTCATCACATCAAAAAAATTATCATAACTTTTAAATTCACAATAAGCCAATACCCTTTGATATATTGGATTCAATCCTGAGTAAAACTGAATAATTTTATAATTAAGGTCCCAAATATAATTTGGTGCATACCTTGATAAATGAGAAAAAATTTCTTCATATGAGATTATTTAATCTTCCTCCAACTTTCTAAATTCCAAGAATTTAATTTATATCCTAAGTTGAAAAACCTTAGGAAAATATTTCTCTATGAAAATATTCTTAAATTCATCTCATTCAAAGGAATAAATGTCTTCTAATTCCTTGGAATTATTAACCATTAACCGCCACTGATTGAATTCACCTTAAAAATGATAAATATAAAGAGTTACATTTTGATGTTCTAAACAACTCATGAATTCAAATATCTTCTATAAGTATTTAACCCATTCTTCAACTATCATAAGGTCATATGATCCCCTAAATGCTAGAGGGTGTTGTTTTATGAAATGTTCTATTATAGAAATGTTCATATTTTTTGAATGTGGTTTCTCTCTAACATGTATTCCACCACTATTTTTAGCCTATATAAACCAATCCATAATGTTAAAAAACTACTCTGTTCTAATTCCGATCATTATAGGTTGCTGATTTGAAAGGATATTTTCATCCTGGGTCCTTCCTACTTCACTTTCCCTACTTCCTCTATAAAACCTCATTTTGAACATACATAGTTTCAATGAAGAAACATGGTAATACTAAAATTATATATAATGATAATCATAAATTATAATCTCTTAAGGGAACTTACATTATCATAGCCTCTAAAATTATCTAAAACTTGCTTTGATACCGACTATAAGGACCCAATCCTTATTCAAACTATATAAGAATTAATTTTCTTTCATTCATAAATACCTTTTTAGGTTTATAGTTTTAGAGAATTAGGTCATAACACTTACATAATAAACTCATACATTACAAAGTGTACAATTCCATTTATTATCCATTTTTTTCTTCACAATATAGTACTTTTAAAATGAAACATTTTTTTCATTAAAAATCTTCAAAAATTTCAATTTGACTTCATTATTGTTCATAATAATCCTCATAACCCTATTAAAAACATTTAAAAACATGGTATGAGAACAAAAATCTCAATAAGGGATATAAATTAATAATAAAAGATAGTCGTTAGTCTATTTCAAAACCATTAATCATATAAGAGAGTTTTCATTTAATATTATAAACTTTGAGCTCAAATAAGCATTTAATTACACATGAAATAATATTTAATTCCCAAAGTTTTTTATAAATAAACTTATAATAAAACATATCAGAAAAATCATAATCATGAGGGAATATTAGAAAATATGAGATCCCATGATTTTTTTCTTAAAAACATACCTTTTTACCCTTAAAGGGTGTAATCATTCATTTAAAAAATTGATTGATAACTTACCTTATGAAATTAAAATATTTACATGAAATCTCATTTTCAAGAATATAAAATTCATTAGGTTCCTTGGAACATCATCTTCATAGAACACTTACTAGAACCCTTACAAATGGAACAACCTACTCGGTTAATTTTAACATAATTATTCAAAGAACATAATCATTACCCAATGCATTGAAGAACTATATTGAGATCACCCATCATTATAAACAATTTATAAGTACCGTAAAAATAATAAATTAAATATAATATTTCATTTTTTTCATCAAACTCATAAAATTATTCTTTTGAACACATAAGAAAAACATTTTCAGATATTGGTATATCTATTTTCTTTAAAACCCCATTTTCAAAACTGAAACACCTTGAACAATGGGAAGTAGGTTTACTATTTGAATAAAACATGTAATATTATAAATTAATTCAAACAAAAAATAACTATTATGGTGGTGAGAAAATCCTTCAACATCATATACATTAAAATAGAACATTCTTTTTTCCCTTTTGTAAATAAAGTCAAAATATTATGTATAAAATATGTAAAAATATTCCTTTTGAAAACATTTGAAAAAAATTAAAAGGATATATAAAATGTCATTTATAATTAATTTATTTCCATATAAATACATCCAAAAAATAATTTTAAGAATATGTACATGGAAGAAAAATATTTTGAAAATAAATCTTTAAAACAACTAAAATGAGGTTTTAGGGTAAAGTGTCCCTTACCTAGAGTTCAACTTGTCACACACATTCTTTATATTTCTGAATAATAAACTTATACTAATTATTTACTATCTTAAAACAATTTTTCATATTTATTATTACTTATTTCACTTATAAAACTGTTATACTTAATTATTTAATTAATTAAGTCCACTTCAAACATTTTAAGGATATTTGGTTTGTAAGTCCAAAATGAATTCAGTAAGTTGAATTTGGTCAAATAGATCATGATTATATAATTTATATAATATTAATTATGTTATAATTATAATTTTTATACATTAATTATACTTTTATTATAATCTATGTAATATGGTTATGAAATTTTAATTACGTTATAATCATGGATACGGTAGGCCGCACGTACTCATGAGTAACATTTCCATTTTTCAACGAACGTGAGGGAAATAAGTTAAATATTATATTAAATTACTATAATTATAATTATATAATGAATATAATATTATTTCTTTAAATAAACTTATATAAACAATCCATGTGAGGTGGTGATGAAAAATAAAATACATTGGTTCACAAGGTGATAATCTGTACGTAAACATGAGCAATGTTCTTATTTTTTATTGAATGACAAATAAATAAGTATAATATTTATTTACCATTATAGAAAGAAACTTATATCATATATATAATATTATTTCATTTTTATCCATCATTATTTCCAATCATAAGAGTCAGTAATGAAAAATTAAACATTGTCTCGTGAGGCGGTAGTCCACAAATACGAATGAGTGATGTTTTTATTTTTTGTTAGATGGTTAAGTAGATGAAAAAAAGTTATAACATAAACATAATAAAATTTCATTATATATGAGATAATGATATTATTTAACTATGGTTTAAGAATATTCGAAGGAGATATAAGAATAAATAAAATGAAAATGCTCAGTTAAGAACCACACCTCTTCTTTGGACAACCTCCTTAGGTTTATACCAAAATCCTTCTTAGGTTGGTATTATGATCAAAAACGGAACTCTAGGATGTGGGTAAGGATTATAAAATGGTACTTCAGTAGATATTTTATGATATAAGTAGATCTTAAAGTGTGTATAAGAGAGGATATGGTGTTCCCTTTTATAAGTGAGGGATAGGACACAATTGGAATTTTTCAAAAGATTAAAATATATTAATGTCTGGCTTAAAAAATGGATAAAAAATGAATCATATTCAAATAATAGATAATATAGGGTTTAAATATGGTTATCTAATAGGATTTATATAAGTTTTTTGGTTATTTTAACCCTTATCTTTTTTGTTCTAACCCTTTTAACCTATTTTAACTCTTACTGTGGTAACAAACTTTTTTACCAAAGTTATTATTCATAATGATTAAAAAATGAAAGTGGAATAATTAGAAAAATGAAATTTTTATTAAAATTATTGAGTCTAATTTATCAAATTAAATTTCTATAATTGAACAAAATTACTTTTAAACTAAACTCACAAAACATGATGAAAAACAGTTTCCATAAAAATGTCTTTTTAAGTATAAAAATGTTTTTATACCAAATTAAAGTATAATTTTGATTATAATGAAATTTATTGTATTATTTTTAATTAAAATGAACTAATTTAATTATAAAACCAATCCAAAACAAAATTTTACTTTTTAAATACTTGAAAAGAAAAAATGGTTTTTTTAAAAATTAGTATAATCTATTTTCACCCAAAAAAAATTTCAAAAAAATCTCAAGAATTTACTCTAAAATAATTTTAAATTTTTGATATAAAAAATGATTTTTTTTTCAAATTCAATTTCTAAAATTTGTAAATGAAGCTTTTAAATAAAACTATATAATACATGTAAACAAATTTAGTAAGAATAAATCTATTTCCTTTTTAGTTGAAAAAAAACACTAAATTTTATTATAATGAAAATAAATCTATAAAATATAATTCATGAATATTGATAAGGAATAAAATTGATTTATTATTAAAATTACTTGGGTTGTTACAAATATTTTACTAGACCCTAGATCGCCCATGTCATGCTCATCCATTTACAACATATTGAGAAGATATAGTAAAGTTTTGAAGAATTAATTTATATTTTAATTTACAAAAAAACTGTCAAAACCGTTTTAGAAGTGATTGAAAAATGAAATCAGTGGCCAAATCAAGATTAATAGGTGAACCAGATCTTTACAAGTCATTTACATACCAAATTATATTGAGCACATGAGTGAATACCTAGGTTCCGTTCATCATCTTTCACTGAAAGAGTGTTTTAGACATTTAATACTATTTATGCCTATCCTGCCATTGATAGAGAATTTTAAGGATATCTATCATTTGATAAGAATCCAGGTTCTCATGTTGTTTTTGAAACTTTGACTCTATGGTCACAATCATGAGTGTGTATACTTCTTGTGCATATTTTAGATTTTTATCAAAGTTATCTAAATCCTTTTGTTGAGAAGCTTCACTAGTTGGTTTCTTAAGAAGAGGTTGTTCCAACACATAGAACTTTCCTTATTGTTAGAGAATCATTCTCAAATTTTAGTACTAGTCAAAGAAATTGATACCATTTATCTTTTACTTATAAAGTATTGGTATCAAGTTCAAGAGTGATGGTGATTACATTTATCCATAAAAAAAATTTCATATGAGTATCATTTTTATAACCAATTAATAAGAATTTTAATTAAATGGTATCCCAATAAAATGAAGGCCCTAGTTTTAAAATACATCATATCCATTAGCGGTCCATGGTCTATATTTCACTAACAAATGAGTCTAATTTATAATTCCTCTCACCACTTAGTTATTTAGTTAGGGTATCATCCTAATCATGATAATTTTGACTCTTGGATAGTTGAGTGGATAACCTTTTATCCAATCTATCACATGGATATAGTCAACTCTATTCTTATGATATCCTTCCTAAGGGTTTCATAGCTAAGTGTGACACAAATAAAACAACAAAAAAAATATTAAAAATTGATAATCCAGTGCTTTGGAAGAACCTACCCAAGGATGATCTAGTGTCATCTATTACTTTATTTCCTTACAAAAGATAATTCAAGGAACCCTACTTTGGCATAACCTACCTGGTTGAATGATCAAGGTATTGAGAAGTTACGCTTTATAAGTAATCTCACACTTACTATTTTTAAGGGGATCTAATCTCACTATATCATCTCATGTTATTCCCTTTAAATGCATGATTCTAGTAAATTATTTTGGAATACTATTCCCTCCACCAAATAAATATGTTTAAACCATATTGATGTGTAACCCTTTATATAACCCATGATTTTGTGTTACTCACCCAAACATAGAATTCAAGTATATCCATACATATCCAAATTAATCACAGGTATAAGTTATATGAAATTTTCATATAAAGGCATAGAGTTATATGAGATTGACAATATTCACATGATTACACCTAAAGTGATAGATAACCAACCCCATTCAACTTTCTAGACAAGGAATAAGCCTCCAGTTTATTAGGTGGTCTGAATCCAAGTCCTTCTACTCAGGGATACTTTACTCAAGATAGAATTCAACTCATCATAACTCTAAAACCTAACATTCCCAAACTATATTAAAAAACCAAATTCAAGTTCATAACTTCAATTACAAACTGAGGTCAAGGTAGATGAAAAAATAAATTCATTATTGAGTCAGTCCTATCATGTAATGAAAGGATATATCCTATAAGAAATTTGTCACATAAATTTTGGCATACAAACATTTATAATATAAAAAATTTATAATTATGAATCAAATAGGGAATAACCTTTAAATAAATGAACAATTGAAATACTTAAACATGGGATAATCATTTATGAAGAATTCATAAATAAAATCTAATTATAAAAAACATTTATAAATTTTTATTTATTTATTATGGGAATTACATAATTATTAATATAACACTTTACATTTATTTTAATATAAACATTACATATTCATCATTATATGAAATTTAATTAAATACATGATACTATCATGAATTATAAACAACTTTATAATTCAATTTCTATTATGTAAATATTTTACATAATCTAAATATCATATACTTATCTTTTTAAAATAAGGCCTTATTGCTTTTGAACAATTCAAAATAGTTATGAACAATTCAAAAAAAAATTAAACAATTCTATATTTTGGCCTTATTATGTAATTTATAAACACTTTTTTAAATTAAATTTTAGGATTATAAAATAAACCCTTTTATTTTTAATTCATAAAACATAGCATATAAAATTTTAAAAAGGTATTTCAATTATTAAAATTTAATATTTAAAGAATAATTAATAATAAATGTTTCAAAAAAATATTAATTAATTATAAACACTTTATAATTAATTAATTAATTAAAATTGTATTAATTAATAAATATTCTCAAAATACCTTCTATTGTATTTTATATATAATTTATAAATTATTAATTCAATTCATAATTCAAAAATGGAAAAAAATTCCTTAGCACCATGACTTATGCTAAGCTGTGGTGGTTATCATGGTAAAATGTTTCATTATGGTGTACACTATGTTGTGGTGTTCATTCTAAATTTATTTTGATAGAATCATGACTTGCACTATATTGTGGTGGCCTTTATAAATCTATTTTGAAGGAAGACTTCACCTATATAAAATGACATCCACACCACACCCTTGTGAATTATTTATGAGCATTTCACATGAATTGATTCTTAACGAAAGAACTGAAAGAGTTTCCTCACCATTACCTAGTGAAAAATGGAAGTCCATTTTTCATGTTTAACCCTTTGAAAATGAACTAAAATGAATGACCCTACAACATGGTGATATAATGATCAATCCGTTTCAGCAACCGACACAGTGTTATGTTCTTTGGTATTCCATATTCCTCAAATGAAATTATATAAACTAAGAACATGGATCACTTTAATAACATTAATGGATTTATTTGGGGTTGATCAACACTTAATAAAATCAGAATAAGTAAGAGAAACCATAAATCAAATATCACCATGTTAGAAATATGATGAAGAATAAAACTGAAAATGAAAAACCATTTGTACCAATCATTGATATGGATTCTGCAACCTTCTTAATATTCTCCCGACAAGTTTTATAATTATCAAAAATGGAATCCAAAATACATCCCCTTTTCAAGGTATATCCATAGGTTGAAATAATCATTAGTCGTATGAATGTGATCTTACCTTCCTCTGTGACCTTCTCGAAACTCGGGTGTAAAAGGATGAAGATAAAGAGAGCATTGAGTGAAAAGGAGTCTTGGCCTTTCTTTGTGAGAACCACCACCACCACCCCTGCCATAAAATGACAATATTTTATATAGGTTGAGGATGGTCCTTAGTAAAGTACACATTAACTTAAGCATTAGAATGCTTTATTTTATGTTTTCCCAATTCATGCATCTAATGTATGAATGAACTTCCTCCCAAATGTTCCATCTAATGAAATGGTTCCATAAATTTGAGCTATATGGAAGAACTCATCCACCCAAGTAATTGAATCCAATGACATGAATCATATTCATGTTTTTTCTTTAGACCATGGATTCACATGCACCACCACACCATGGTGGTACCCGTTTTAATGCATAGCTTCACACGCACCACCACAACATGGTGGTGCCTATTTTAGAACATATCCAATATATACCATATCTCAAATAAGTTATAGATCATGGGGAAACATATCTAATCACATCCCAAACATTACCTGATAACTCACATGAAAAACCACCCACTCTAGGGTTCTCATAGACATATCAGGAATTATATGCCAAGTCATCAGCCTACTAAGGTATTGATTCTCACTTGGAATTCACATATGGGACTACCCCATCAGGAATTAAAATATTAGGCTAATCCTCACTAGGAATATATATATAGGAAACACCCCTTGAGGATTACTATCTCATCCATCAATATTTGTACACACAATGACATCATTCCTAGATGATCTATGTCAAGTAAGATATATCCAGTCAATCTAGTTAAGTATAATGTCACTACCAAGATATATGGGAAAAAACACCATATAGATTGTTACTAACATTTTAAATAACCAAATCTATTTTCTCAATCACACCTAAGGGGTTCATAATAAGGAATCAAATGCCTTTACTAACCTACTAGGGTCACCATACATACCTTACACCAAGGGAATGCATATTTTTCATCAAGGTGTATCTCACCATAGATCTACATGACTTGTCATTTGAAGAAATACATGATGGTTTATCTGAGTATAATTCCAATAAAAAGTTATATGAAAAAACACTATATAAGTTTTTTCTGATACTTTAAACAACTGAACCCTTTCATCAGTTATATCAATCATACACAAACAAGTGTATGTCATGTGAATTCTATGTGTTAAATATGATGCATGTACACGGCCTCTTGATATCGGGTTAAGTGCCAAAAACCCATAAACCATAAATCACAAATCCATGAAAACAAGTAAATAACACTAGTTGAAATTTTATAACTGTAAAAAAAATGAAGAATAATAATCTCATTCCCTTGATAACCTTGACCTAGTATCAAAAAAGGTGCTTACGATGCACCAATTTGATATTCATCACAAGCACCAACACATTTCTATATCATATGTCTACAATATCCCCAAATAGTAAGTCAAAATAAAAACTTTGATACATTATATTATATTAGTCACATAAATGTTCTAATACCACTTTTTGATGTCCCTAACATGGATCACTCTAAACATTAACCAAAACGAGTCTCCACATAACCTTAGGCATGCCTCCCCACACGCCAGAGTATTCCAACTAATAGAAGAGGTCTAGGGTGTTACCATGGGGATAATTTACCCTCATATTAGAGTGTGAAATAACAGTAAAATAACAAAAAATCACCCATACTTAATAAAAATCCATTAGAGTATGTATAATCAATAACATGAATCAATAATAAATGAATTCAGAAGTTAACAGTCATACAGACTCATGGTCATATATCAAGACGGATTTCCCATCAGGACGTTCATATATATAGAAATAAATGAATAAAAATAAAAAGGAAATCAAGGCTCTACTGACATCCCAAACCCCCCTTATCTAAATATTCAGTTTTTTCTAAGACTATCCAACTAAAAGATCTAATAATGGGCCTTTTCCCAGCCTAAACCCATGATTAGTGAGGCTTTCTTAGGTAGCCAAGTTCCATGGCTTCCTGAACATGGTGTGAGTACAAATCATCAGGGAACCACTAATGGGGTCCCATATATAAACAGTAAATATAGGGTGTACACATGTGATATGATCATATGAATAAATAAATATAGTATAGAAGTGTGAATAAATAAACACTATTGATCCTTGGGTTCTGATATGACCCTCAGGATTGAACACCTGCTTTGTCCAATACTGAAGCATCTCTAAGCACGTCACATGATCGTGCCAACCAATACTGGACCCAATAACCATATAGTAGCAGATATAAACACTATATCCTTGAAATTATCCAAATTAATCCTTAAGTATCATGCATGATCACTAGATCTAAGGAGAACACCCTAAACATCCAATATAGCCGTAAACATCATCATAAATCCCTAGGAGGTAATCCTTGGAATTTAATAATCATCAAGTGTCATATATGATCTCTAAGAGTCAATATTAGGTGGTTTAGTTTTATTAGGCAAGATTTTGATCCCTAGAATTTAATCCTAGGTGATCCATTATCATCAATTGTCATTATTGATCCCTAATAGTTAATCCTAGGTGATCTGGTAGTCATTAGACATCATCATTAGTCCCTAGAAGGTGATACTAGGAGATCTATAATCATCAGGTGTTGTCACTGATCCCTTAGAGGTAATCCTAGGAAATATAGTAGTCATCAGGTTTCATCAATGATCCCTAGGAGGTAATACTAGGAGATCCATTGGTATCATGAATAATGTTGATCCTTAGGAGGTAATCCTAGGTGATCAATAAACATTAGGAATACAAGACAAATCCTAGTTATCCTAGGAATCCATAATATATATCTCATGATAAACATCTCATAATGGTCAACCATCTCCCAAACCCATCTCATATAATCAAGATTATCCTCAAAAGTGTATGACATGAAATCACCTCCACCCATTTCCCATACTCACCCTCTTATGGGATAATGTATCATCGGGGAACCCATCGGGGTACCCTAGGTATCATCATTACATGGAAACCCTACATGGGTTCTTTTATTTCAAACTTATCTCTCATGTCATCACCCATCACTCAAAAGGAATCATATTCTTTAGCCTAATCATGATCATTGCACGATCTCACTAGCCTCATAAGGCTAGACTCATTAGAGTCACACTAGAGATATCGCATAGATCTAATCTAAATACCCAAGCATCACTAGGTCGATCCCCACATCCAACTTATCTATAAATCTCTTACAGTCCACCCACCCATGTAATTATAATCTCATTTTGGGTGGAACACTCATCCCATGCTCATATTAATTATACTAAAGGCTCTAAGGCATATCAAGGATATCACATGACCTAATCAGGAAATTCGATCCCAATTCACTACCCAACCCTACTCAAAGGGTTGTAAAGAACCTATCTAGGTCTACTATAATTAGTAAGATCATTTAAGTCTCACCCCTCATGGTCTTTATATCACAAGGAATTAAATTATGTTAGGGGCATCTGTCATTAGTAACTATGGTATCAAGCTAGTGTCTAAGGTCCCTCATGGTCCTTAGCACTTTATCCTTTTACAAGTAATTAATTTAAATAAAACATTTCATGAATCCCTCCCTACAAATTTACCCTACCTAGGATGACAATGAAGGTAGATAATAACATTTAATCTCACCTCTAATAGTCCATAGGTTGATGAATAGCATGAAGGGTATATAAATAACACACATGGGATACATTAACCTATATAGATTTAAGGAACAAGAGATAAGAAGGATAAACCACCAACCAACACCATGCATAAATAAAGTAAGAAATCCCAATACATGTAATTTCATACATAAACTAAAACAACTATAAGAAAAACTGAAAGTATCAAAATTAAAACTAGGCAGTGACCACAAACTCTAGTAACTCCCAATAGCTGCTCATCCACCCCTCTGAGCTAGTGTCATCTTTCCCAATTTCCAACCTGATCCTTCTAATCTAAAAAATAGTTTGTATATACATAGGGTGAGCATAAAATTTATACTCAATAGTATCCTCCCTATAATCACTTATGAAAAATATAAAATAAACATACTAAAGTATAATAAATAAATAAATGAAAGTAACACATCACTTAAACATGTAATGATAGTTTTCCCTCCTCACCATGGTTTACTCAATAAGTAACTCATAGAAGTTGACTATTCCTTATCAAAAGCATATATATATATATATATAAAGAAGGTACCCCTCTTCTACTTCCCCACTATTTTTTCACTCTCATGCCCCAATCCCACAAATCTTGTGCTCAACCCTTCTATAAGTAAGTCATCATTGATGTGAGATGGGCCACGACCCTACCTTCCTTAGCCCCACATAGGGATCAACATCACATGTTGGAATCAGTCTATATATCCATCTCATAATCAACATTATCCCATATATAACAAAGTTTATTTCTAGAAGACACTACAACCTATGTAAATTTATTATATCACGAACCATCACAGCCCATGCATGTAAACCCATGGGAATCTAGATCCACCATGACCATATACAAGTATGAACTATACCTCAAGCCATTATAGACCTCACATAAATGTATAGTAAAACTAAGAGACTTCATAGCCCAGGTATAAACACACCCTATACTGCAATCCATTACAGCTCAGGATATGCCTACTCATATTGACATCCAAAGGGAGAGTGGTGAAGAGGTAGAATTCATCCATACATTCCCTATATATTATAGATGTTGGGTAAAACACCCCCCAAAACAATTGTGTGTTGGTTTCCCTAACGACGCGAGTTGGGAAGTATATGAAATAAAAATATATAAATAATATCATGCACAAACCACACTAAGGGAAACTACATAGCCTTAGGTTCATATACCACTACTATTACACAGGACCCTTGACTTCTAATGTTATGGACTATATTTCAAACAAGCACACAAAGATCAGGTTCATTATTAATCAATTAATTAACCCTTAATTAATTCAAATCAACATTTTTGAAGATTAAAATTTCAATCTAATTAATTCAAGTTCCAATGACACTATTAATTTTATTTATTATATTCTCAAGTGTGTCATAAATATCTTTAAAGAATTAAGAATCATACCCTATCCTTTTATTAAATTTAATTTATCTATTCATAATAAAAAATTTCCACTTCTAGGACTATGCCTAAGCTACCATGTTAGAACTGCATATTTCATGAAAAGATTCCATTTTCATTAGTGGGGAACTAGTAAAATAACATTCAGCCAACAGGACATCCAACAAGCATCTAGAAAGAATTAATCATCAATGAGAAATCCCCACTCTAAACTCATCCCGAATGCCTTGATGTCTATACCATTGCACATAACATCAAACTATCCTACCACTATTAGTATCAACCATCATCATAGCCCTAGGATTTCAACCCATTGCACATAAGGATCCAAACCACACTAGGTTATCAAACGAACACATCAAGGCTCTAAAAGTTCCTAGATCACACATACATTTAAAATTTATTTTAATTACACAAAGTTGTTTTATTTTATTCATTTTTAATCAGATTTTTTACAATTATTTTAGTTAATGCAATAAATATAAAAGAGAATATGGGTGATTGATTGGAGTATCCACCCATTAAAGAAGAGGTGAATCTACCCTTGATATTGGTTAAATGTGTTGTTAGGTTCTCCCATGATGGTTACATGGGAAATGTGATTGAGAATATTTTGATCATATATTAGAAAAAGTGAAAAGTAGATATAACTTCACTTAAATACCTAGATAGACATATTTAGTGGAAAACCCCATTAACATCAGACTATTTAAAGATACAATCTTTATGGTGAAATAGATTAGTGTTTATGGAGGATTTATAGTACTTTCTATCATAGTTTTTAATAGAATCAATGCTAACTATAATAAAAACGTGAATAGTTTCTATAATCAGTGGTAGAATGGATATCTTATTGGAGTTTGAAGACCAATGAGTTGAGAGAAGTCCATCATTATGTGATGCTATATATGGATTCTAAAAACTATGATTCAATACATGGATAAAGGATGAAATGAATTTCAAGGTTTATTATAATCTGAAGTGAAATTAATGATATTAAAGAACTCAATGAGGTGAGTTTTCATATACTGCTAAAGTTATTGGTAATTTATTTGAAGTGTTTGAGAAAGTTATTAAATTCCCAGAGGTATTTTGATGTGTTTATGAATGGTTGGGATTGGCTGGAGTCAAAGTGGAAGTGGTTTGGTTTGAAATGGAAATAAATATAAAAAATGGATAATTATAGATTTCATATGTGATAATTCCATTGTAGGTGAATTCCTACATAGGAAAATTCTTGTGTAACCAAATACATGTAGCTGAAGCTATGCATAATAAAATATTTTCTTATGTGAAAATCTACGTATGTGAGTTCAGAAATATAGCTAAATGATCAAGTAGTCAAATTCTAATACATATCATATTTTAAGGAATTATGTATGAGAATGAAGCTCTACATATCCAAATAAAGAAACATGGTCAAATTACTCACATAAGGTATTTCCATGGCATATATGAAAATTCACTTAACTAAACATTATTATGTATATGAATTCTAAACCACATACCTAAATGAAATTCCACATAGATAAATGATGCGTAATCGATACCAAATATGAAAATTTGTACCATGTAATGTATTTTAAATCCACATAATGGAATTTAAGATCGACCTAATAAGATCTCCATGTACCCAATTTTCATGTATGAGAAGTTCACATTGGGATTCATGTAAGGGAATTTTACATACATACTGGGTGAAATTATGAAAATTTCTAGAATTATATTCTGAATAAGAAAACCATTCTAGACAATGAATAATTTTTTCTTCATGGATTCAAACAAGACAAACACCTTGAATGGTGTGTGATTTAATCTTTGATAATAAATAGAAATTTATTTTAATACATGGTAAAGAGAATATAAAAAAAATCTAAAAATGATAGATTCTAGGATTCATAAATTCTGATGAAATTAAATCAATTATTTCTTGAGATGTGATTTTGAGTTTATAATATATTGATTCTTAGAGAATCCATGATCCATGCATGTTTTGAGGAATAATGAATAAGGAAAACCACTATATGTATTTATTGAAGAATAAATGGAGTTATTAGGTTTTCAAGAACAATGTAGATAATGTTCCATCAAACCTCGAGTTTCTTTTCATCTTAACCATCATAATTTTAATCCATTCCTATCTAATTGTCCATGAGTAACTAATATGGATGTATGGGAATTTTTCCAATACTTTATCCATGAGAAAAATCATTGTGTGTTATTAGTAGTGAAGAAATGTTCCACACCATAACTATTTGATATACCATATACTTTATATAGTTGTGAAAAATTTCTATTGTGATTTTTTATAGAGTAATTTTGAGAAGATGAATCCATTCATATAGAACAATAAAATCATGTTTTATTTGGTTGAGTTTCAAAATTGATAATCATTAAATGAAGGTATTTTGGGAATATCCCTTGAGTTCAAAAAGCAGTTCATGAGGTTATGTGGGAACCCCAAAGTTACTATTACATGATGAAGCTTTATGGATTAAAGTGATGATCACCCCTCAAATTTCTATTTAAGGTATATGATTTTAATGGAATTAATTTAATGCATTTAAATGATAACACATGTGCATGAGAAGACCTAGAAGTAAGAAATACGAAATAGAGAAGTAGCTGCTAATGCTTGTGAGAGTTTTGAGAATTGATAGTTGTGGTGCTATAGTGTGATATTTAAAGATTATCACTCAAATATTAAGAAGAAGTGTCCATTGAAAGTTGTAGTGAAAAATAGGATGATGAGCTGGCTATAAATTTGAGAGTATCTTGAGTGAGCTAAATTTTTTGAGTAGAGAGGAATCTAGGTGAGAAAATCTATTAAATAGTTATGAATCTTAGCTATAGTGGAGTCCGAGTTGCTTACAGTCTATCTTGAAGATCTAATGTAATTTGAAGACTCTAATGTGAGTTGAATAAGATCTATCTTATTGATATAGAAGCATCTTGTGCAGATCTATTAATCAAATTCCTAAGAATAACTTCAAAGTAATTCCTGTATATATATGGTGGGACACCATATAACCTATGTGACTCAGGGTATGTAGAGAGATAATTGTTTGACTCAGTGAAAATAGTGTAAAGTTGTTGAGATAAGTCTAGTGTGACTCTGGAAAGAAAATTCCTATAAGACATAGACATTTTTATACACTATGAGACTCATTTTAGGTGTGTAAAACACTAACCATTGTAATATGTGATTTTTTATAGTGGATAATCCATATTAGTATGCATAAAAACATGTAAAAGAGTATGTATTTTTACCGAACCTTATAAAAATACTATGAACCTATTTACTACTTTACTTACATGTATACAATTGATTGATTATAAGGTTGAATGTTAATATATCCAATTGAACTAACAAACAATAGAGGTTTAATTACAAAGGTGGTTTAAGAAATTTGAAATTGGTAAAAAGTATCCAGCATGTGATTTACCCCCCTCAAAGGTGTACACTAATCTATTGGTCCATTCAACTAGTATTATAAGGAAGGTTACCTCTGATTGGATATATTTTTAAGTTCCTATTGAATTTCATTTAGATTAATGAAGGAAAAAATTGAGACATGTGAAGTTCCTTAGATGGATAGATTCAATTCCACTCCTATTTCTACACAAGTATAAGTCCCTCCCAAGACTCTAAAAAACAAGAGAAAGAAAAAATCCAAAAGGCTAAGAAGGTAAGAGGAATCACCACTAACCAAAGTTATCTAGAGTAGTGTTAGTTATTCTAGTTTTGATAAGACTGATGGAATTATAACTGTTGATTTCCTCTATTGTGATTTTGGATGTTATTTAAAGTATGTTCCTATTGATATTGTTTATCATGAGTTTATATTTATTCAGGATATTGATAATGAAAATTCACAACTGAGAGATAATGTTGAATCCATGAAAAACATATTGGTAGGATAATTATATAAGCACAACTCTCTCATCATGGATTTGAAATCCAATGAGTTGTACTTATAGATCTGTAGGTAGAATTTTTTAATGGATAAATCAAACTTGAAAATTTTCATTGATGAGAAAGTTTTGGTTAGTAAAAGTAGTAAAGATAAGATCTATGCTTTAAAAGGATCACATAGGGATACACTTTTTGTCAAGGAAGCTCAATTGGATAAAAAGATAAAATAATAAAATACCTTGTAAATTCTCTAAATGAAAGTAGAAATCTGCATGAGAAATAAATTTATAAGCTAAATAGATAATGGGGAGTCATGTTGAGATATATAGAGAATAAAAACAACTCAATCAACCTGAAATTTCTAGAACTGAGAATTAAATTGACAGATCTAGAAGAAAAATATATAACTTGTAAATCTTCTAATAATAATTGTGTTTTCACTAAAAAAAATTAAGATATTCTTTCATTAATTAAAGATTAAAATGGTGGAAATAAATATAGAGATCATGTGGAGAAGCATCCACCTCTAGGTCTTTAAAAAGGGTAACCTACTGTGGAGTAAAATTTGTTTGCACTAAATTTTAATTCCATTGAAGTGTAGGATAAAAAAATTATATATAAATTTGGAAGTATAAAAATTTTGGAAAAAATACCAAGGGATCAAGGGTTTAAGTGAGTAATTCATAGAGGATCAAATCCCCAATTATAGCTCAAAAATTTGATGAAATTTTTTAAAAGCATCATGCTTAGAAATCTAGATATATTATTCTTAAAAGAAAAAGAAGAATATTTTTGGGAAACTATTTGTGTTTTTGGAGGTTTTTAAATACATCCATATATTTATGGAACAACATTTCAATATATAAGAGACAAATAAGGTCAAAAATAAAAGGGAGAAAAGATAAAAATAGAAGAAAACCTACTATAAAAAATAGAAGAATCTATCTTTGAAAAACAAATTTGAACATTTGGAGAATTTCTATGATTACTATAACCAGTATGGAAACACTTATGAAAAATACTGATATGATTCAACAATCCACATCACCCATGATAATTAAAAAATAGGTAAAAATATAATATGAAAATGGATAATGGAAAGAAGAAAAAGTCTACCTTGGGAAAGAATAAAGCTCCCAAGAAGTCAAAGAAGTTTGAGGAGGATTTTCAATCCTTAAGGAGAAAAGAAAAAAATACATTTTAAACGTCTAAGAATAAGTATTTCACATTAAATGATAAGATAAGATGATTCTTATATAGAAATAGATTCCACAACATGGACCATTGTAAAATGACCATGAATATAAAGAAAGATAGGATCAATCTAAAAAAAGGGAACCAATTCAAGAAATGGATAGTAAAATTGGTATAATTGTTAGCACCCCTTATGAAGAGTATGATAGGATACATAAAATTAGAAAAATTAGAGCTAATAAAGATGTTTGTGGAAGGTGCAAGATATTAGGACATATTGCTATCAAATGTATGGCATGGTTGTCCCAACAAAAAGAGATGATGAAATATAAATAGAAATTAGTTGTGGGATCAATTTATAAACCTACCACTATAAATAAGGAATCCACGCTCAAATATAAGAATACCATATTACCCAAAGATTAAAAAAACTATAAATTGAAGTGTGAAGTAATCATAAAGATGTCTAGCTATTACAAACTTATAAGAAAAGGAGTTTCATGTTGAGAATAATATCTCATTCATGTTCCTCTTATTTAGGATTTTATGAAAGATCCAACCTTTCCCCATAATTAATTTATTCTCATTAAATTATGGGAGAGAAAGGTGGTGAAATATAAGAGTTTATTCCCTTGAGGGGTAGCACTAAAAATGTGAGCAGCTACTGGAATTTCTCAAATATTCTTAAATATAGAAATATGGACAACCCCTTCAAAATGTGAAGGATGAGTTATGATATTCACTCTCATTTCCTTTTTATGATGTGTTATTGTTATATTTATAAAGGGGTGTTTTCTAACAAAAACCATGGGTAATAGCTAAAAATTGAAATATTTTTATATATTTGTTCAAGTGAGTGAAAATTCCTAAATTGTCTTGAAAATAAATACATGTTTACCCCAAAAAGAAGAAAGTTAGAGTCTAGTATCCCATGTGAAAATGTGGAAATATATATTGTCTAAAATTTTCACTTTTTTCTAAAAGTTCTAAACCCATGTTGACTTATAGCTGATTTATTGATGACGCATTACTAAGAGAAATGTGATGTCAAGAACAATGCTATGCTGAGATTAATTTTTAATTATCACTTGCAATTAATGAGCTATGGAATAAGATGAATTCATTATATCATGTAATTATTGGAGATATTGGAAAACTATAAAGTGTTTTTCCATTATAAGTTTAAATTGTTGATATAATTTATAAGTTTCAATTAGTGTCTGAAAATTCCAACCTTTTCTCAAGTAGAACTTTAGGAGCCATAAGGAGAGAAGTTGTTGCAATTTTAAGTTGAAGAAGTTCCACCATATGTATTTCAATTAGTATCAGTTTTAACCTTAAATGGTTGGTATAATATCTTAAGTGGTATCAAACATTGTTTGGGGAGAAGATATTTAAAGATAAAGAAGTCTTGTTGAGTTCCCACCTTATCAATTAGAGGGATACAAAAGTGACCCTTGCATTTAGGAGGAGAAAAATATCCACCCTTTTGAATTTATTTTCAATTAGAGGAAAAATTAAATTAGATATTGAAATTTATTTTAATTGAATTTGTAATAGACAGAAAACACAAAGGAGGATATTGAAGTACACAAAGGTTTTTGGTTTTATTTTTTTGTCAATCAAGTTGTTTCCAATTAGGCTATTCAAAGTAATAAATGAAAAGAAAAGATGAGTGATGAATTAGAGTATCCAAACATTAAGGAAGAGTTGAATTTTAAATTTATTATAGGTAAAGTTGTTTTTAGGTTCTCCAATTATGGGTATATAAGAAAGGTGATTGAAAAGATTCTACTCACATATTGGGAAATGAGAAAAGTGGAGATAGCTGACCTTAAATACATGACTAGATAGATTTAGTGGGTAACTCCCATTAACATCGGATGAATGAAAGAGTTTTTATTAATGGTATAACATAAAAACTACTAAATAATTAGTTCTACTACTATCTAAAATAGTTTTGAATGGTACTAATTTTAGCTACAGTGAACAACATGAAGAGCTATTTTAATATGTGGTAAAATGGATAGCTGATTGGAGTTTGAAGACTCGTGAGTTAGGAGAAGGTCATCCTTGTGTGATGCTTCATATGGATACTGAAACCAATGATTCAACACATGGATGAAGGTTGAAATTAAGGTTTAGGTTGATCTTAATCCAAAGTGTAGTGCATGATATTGAATAACTCAATGAGCTGAGTTTTCAAATCCTGATAATGTTCTTGGGAATCAATTTAAAGTGTTTAAGAAGGTTTATAAATTACCAAGGGTATTTTGATTTGTCTATGAATGGTTGATATTGGATAGAGTCAATGTAGAGGAGGCCTGTTTTTAAATGGATAGAAATATGGGGAAAAGGCTAACTTTAGATTCTACATACATGAATTCTAGCATAGGAAAATTCTTGCATAGATGAATACATGTAGCTAAAGTCCCACATGTGAAAATAATTTCTTACATGAATATATATGTATGTGATTTTATAAACATATCTGAATGACCACATAACTTAATTATTCTAATTATATGTTTTTAAGGAACTACATGTGCGAATGAAGCTCCAATTCCCCATGCAAGGGATTTATTTGGCATATCTAAATTCTCACATAGCCAAATGTTTATGTGTATCCAAATTCAGAACCATGTACCTAAATGTAGTTTCACAAAGCCTAATACTGCATAACCAACCCCACATATGAAAATTTGGACCATGTAAGTGAATTAAAGGACATATAAGGTAATTCAAGACTGACATGATCAAATCCCCATGTACCTAATTTTCATGTATGTGAATTCTACAATGATATTCATGCAATAAAATTTTACATATATACTCGGTGAAATTATATAGATTTATAGAATTAATATTTTAATGAAAAAAACTATTTCAGTAGATGTTGGAACTATTATTCATGGATTAAAAAAATCAAAAAATCCTTGAATGGTGTGTGATCAAAGCTTTGATAAGACATAGAACTTGATATTTGTCCATGGTAAAGGGAAGGTCAAAGAAACATGAAAATGAGAGACTCTAGAATTCATAAATTCTGAGTAAATTAAATCAATCATTAACTGAGATATGCTTTTGAGTTTAGAATATCATGATGCTTAAAGCTTCCATGTTCCGGGAATATTTTGAGTAAGATAAAATGAGGAGAACCACTTCACATATTTATTAAATAATAAAATTAAGTTATCTAGTTTTTAAAAAAATATAGATAATGGTCTATCGAACCTTGAGAAATTTTTCATCTTGACATTCATTATTTTGATCCAAGGCTATTGGATTGTTTATGAGTAACTTATATGGAAGTCTAGGAATTTTTCAAAGACTTGAGTCATGAGAAGAACTATTGTGTGTTACCAAAAGTGAATAAAAGTTCCACATGATAGATATTTGAGATACTATATACTTTATATAGTTTTGAAAAAAAAAATATGAATTCTTGTGGAGATATTTTGAGAAGATGAAGCCACACTTAGAAGAATAAAATCATATTTTATTTGTTTGAGTTTCAAAACCGAGTTTCATTAAATGAGGGTATTCTAGAAATACCCATTGAGTTTAAAGAACATCCCATGGAGTTATGTGGGAACCCAATGTGGTTATTCTATATTGATTCATAATGGATAATAGTGAGAAAATTTAAGGTATCTGATTTTTATGGAAGAAATTTAAAGAACTTAAATGATGCTAGATGTTCATGAGAAGATCAAGGATGAATAAATACAAAACTAAAAAGATGCTGTTATTTCTTATGAGAGTTTTAAGAACCAAGATTCCTGGTGATTTATTAGGTGATATGAATATCATATCTTAAATATCAGGAAGAATCATTTGCTGCAAGTTATAGAGAAGAAGAAGAGGATGATCCAACCATCAACCTGAGTATAGTTTAAGAGAGCCAAATTTTTTGAGTAGAGAGTAATCCAGGTGATTATATTTCTTAAAGAACTATGAAGATCAGATGTAGTGGAGGATGAGTTTCATATAGTCTATCTTGAAGATATGAAACCATTCAAAGACTCTACTACGAGTTAAATAAGATTTATCTTATTAATGAAGAATTATCTTGTGTGGATCCATTAATCTTCTTCCTAAGAAGAAAATTTAATGAATGTAAAAATATATATGGTGGGACTCCATAGAACCCATGTGACTCAAGGTATATAGGGACATCACCATGTTACTTGATGAAAATAGTGTAAAGATAGAAAGATAGGTCCAGTTTGACTCTATAAAGATAAGTCCCATGAGATTCAAAAATTTGTATAAACTGTGAGACTCAGTGTAGGTGTGGTAAACACCAACCATTATAATATTTTATTGACCATAGTAAAGAATATATGTTGGGGTGAATAACCAACATGAAAAGGAGTATGTATTTGTTCTGTACCTTCTAAAAATTATGTGTTCCTATTTAATGATTTACTTGCATGCATACAATTGATTGATTGTTAGTTTGAATGTTAATAGATCCAATTTCACTAACTAGAAATAAAAGTTTCACTACTAGAAAAATTACCTATAGCCATGGATCTATAGCCATGGTTTAATGGGTTCATAGATATAGGTTAATAAATTTCCATAATTATTTAAAAATCATGGATTTAGATGAGATATAACCATGGATATCATCCCCCATGACAACAATCTTCCCTCAGTTTTTATCCTCCCTCTCAGTTTTCTCTCTCGCTCACCCACTCACCCTCAAAACCCTTCTCCTCTTCCTTGTGGATTTCATCCAATCATCACCTGATTGAATTCTCTCTTGTCTGATACTCATCGGATTCTCCTTCATGGTTCCTCCATCCCTCACCGGCTTCTCCATTCACGGTTTCTCCATTCATAGTTCCTCCATTCACGACGTAGATTCTCCATTTGTAGTCTCTCCATTCAGGGTTCCTTCTTCCCTCACCAGCTTCTCCATTTATGGTTCCTCCATCCCTTGTGTGTTCCTCCTCTATTCGGTACATTGGACGAAGTGTCACTCCCCTCATCCATAGCCTTATTTGGGAATTCCTCCTCTATTTGGTGTGTTGGCCGAACCATTTTACTTCTTTGAATATTGTTAACTTGTTTTTTGGTTCCTAGTTTGTGTTTATTTCCACATATAAGGAGTTTTCAGTATTCATTATGTCAACTATTATCTATTATGAATGTAATATTCTTTTATATGTTACTCACTGGTATTCATGGTTTATATTTAATTCTCATAATTAATCTTTTTTCTATTTACTATTCTGGAATTATTATGTTTCTAATGTTTTGTGTTGATAAATTTTTTCTAAGTGTTTTTCAAGGGAAAAATTACTAGTCTCATATTTAATAGACTTTGTATTTCTAAAATTTACATAATTCAAAAGTTGGATATTTTGGTCATAATTTCCAAAAGTTAGGATTTTTACTATGTAAAGTACCTTACTTATCTAGTTCTTACCTTTTTATATCAACCATATTCATAGAATACCCTTGTATATTAAGTTATTAATTATACATATCAAGTATTGAATCTTACACTTTGATGGTCTATTGTTATGTATGATGTGAGAAGATAAGTTTACCTTTATTTAATAGGAAATTACCTTTACATATTAATGCAAATTACTTTTACGTATTAGATTTTTTACTCTAACGTACTAAATGGATTTTGGATATTACTTTTATATATTAACTCTTTCTAAGGAAACTAATTTTATTTCGTTATTGAAAGTTATGATTTTAAGATAATAGAAGATACAAAAAAATGAATGATGTGATATTCAAATAGTGAAGATTGAAGCTAGGCCATGAAAATAATTTTCTAGGATATTTGGAAACACAAATCAGTTCATGTTGTGATTATACACATCTTGAAGAGATATATAAAAGAGTTATTTCATGATAAGATCATCAATCCATAAAGAATTTTTTATCGGTGCAACGAATATTATTTATCATTATTTATGATTTCTTATCTATCATATGTTATGATTGAAAAAATATATTAAAATATCAAAAATTAATATATTGAGTTTATTTAAAGGATTTTTTCACATGATTACATAAATTAGTCAAAGTTTTTAAATGTTGATAATTATGAAAGAATTGAATGGTAATCTGGGTGATGAATATTATAGTGATTATCATTCACGACCAACTGATGATATTTTGGAAATCTTTATGAGATTGTTGATAGATTTATAGAGATCCATATTATTATATTATTATATTATTATTCTAAAACTTTCATATAGAAATTTACACACATTTATTTCTTGAGAAAAAAGTACTGCTAAAGTTTGAAAGCCTTTTTTTACTCATTGATCTTTCAAGAATGCCCAAGATAAATTGTTATATATCTACTATGTGAAGGAAAAAATCTACTTATTCTACACTAGTAATAATCATCAAAAAAATTAATTGTTTTAACTATTCTATATTCATTATAATGAATTCCCTTTGTGCTGTAAAGTTTTATCGAGTTGTAATCACTGAACTCACACATGGGTGTACCTCCATTAAAAGGTAGTGTATTGGGTATGCTAACCTAGGAAAAAATTATTTCATCAGTTATTCCTTATCCCTGAAAAATTTAGGTTTTTGGGTTGTGAATTCAAGTATGAAAAAGGTAGGTTGGTTTGTTTTAGTTATTGGCTATGATAAAAGAAGATTATAAAGAGTTGTTAATCTCCTTCAAAAGTGAGGTCTATTTAGTGTGTACTGTTCTTTAGAGGAGTTGAGAGGTGTGAAGTGTAGATATGGGATTTTTTTATCGGAACTACTATAAAAATCCTTGTATACTCTTATTTGTTATTTTTTTATACACTCTTCACAAAAAAAATTCATTTATTATTTATATTTAAATTTTTTATTCTTATTATCCTTCAAATTATTCATTTTGTTTTAAAATTTTATTTGAGTCTATTCAGCCACCCCCTAGACTCTCAAAAATATCTATATTGGGATCAATAATTAATATCAAATTATATCCCTTTAAGAGTTTTAATTCATTGATTATTTTCCTAAAACCATTCTTGGTATCATTTATATTGATACTTTGAGAATTTAATTAGTTAATGTATTATTTCCATTGATGATATCCACAGGACACTAAAATCACTTAATTAATTAGTAGAACTTATTTTATATAACTGGTATTATAGATTATCCACACAAGAAAATAGATAATTGAAAATTTTATAGGTATTTCACTACTTCATAATAGTTTCTAGTATTCAAACTATGAAAAGATTATCCCCCTTTATATAGAAAACATACATAAAATTCACATGCTTGTTAGAATTCATAATGATTAAAATGTAATATAACAACCAAAAACATTGTATCACACTTCATTGATTAAACCAAACTCCAAAAAAATTTTGAATTTTGATTTTATTTAACACATTAAAAATTTATGTGTTGAAAATTGAAGAACACAAGATAATCAGATTAGAAAAATTGATCAAATGATATCCAATATCATTCCCATTTTCAACATGATTTGGTGTTATAATCTATGATTAAAAATAAACAATGGAATGACATCCTTCAACACACTATGGTAAATGATATGGTTTATATTTTAAAAATGTCTCTAAATTTCAATAAATATTTTTATAATTAGTACAAAACATCGCAACTCATTGTGAATCCATCCAAAAACTTTTGGGAATTGATTATTATTATCTCTTAGATTTCATATAAAATCTTTTTACTATAATAAATCCTCATTCATGGAACTTATGTGTGATTATTCATGATTTTTTATAATTTTAAAAATTTATCAATTCCCTAAACCATAATTTTAAGATTTTTGTTATGATTTTTTTATGAACATGTTATTGATTATTACTTATTAACATACGAAACAATACATATCATGTTAAATCATTTTATAGATTATTTATTTAATATATGTTTATATTCCTTATAATGGATAGATATTGGATGTACAACATCAATCAAATCATTGTTGATTTTAAGAAGGAGTTACAATATTTTTTGGACTCTGCATTCACTAATGATTCAGATAGAGGATTGATTCGATGACTGTGTTTTGATTTTGTTGGAAGACCATGGTTAACTCATGAAGAAGTAAGTTAACATATTACTAAACATGGTTTCCAAAAAAAATATCATGTGTGGTATCATAGTGGATAAAAATCTCAAGTGGATAATGACATTGATTCAGTGGAAAGGATTGGTATGAAAAATCTGATTTCTAATCGGTTTCCTTTTGTTTCTGAATTCATATCCTCATGTAGATCATTGCAAGAGGAAATGAATATCGGAACATATTTTTCATCTATTAATTAGTATTATGATTTTGATAGTGTTAGAAATATGATGGAAGATAAGAATACTCTAGTATATTAGGCATGTTAAAAAATGAGAAAACTTGAGTTTTTAATGTGATTATATCATGGGAAAACAATGTATAGATTTAGTAATATTTTGGTCAAATATCTCCTTATAGTTATTAAGGATTTACTTCCTGATGATGCATGTATTCTAGAAAATGATTACATGTCATCAAATTTGGTTGAAATTTTTTAATTTTCATCTATTAATATTCATTCTTTCCCCAAATATTGTTGTTTGTTCTAGAAGGAAAATGCAGAGTTGAGTTGGTGAAAACAGTGTGGGACATCAAGGTGGAAGACTAATAAAGACATAACTCAATATAACATACCAGAGAAAGTGATGTGGAACTTCCCATTAATTCTCAGGATTCAAAAACTTTTTATGTTAGAACAAATGACAAGGAACATGAGATGGCATGAAGATGAAAGAAATGAGGATAATGATGAAATAGTGCATCCTATAGACAGGTAGGCTTGGAATAAATTTTATAGGTTACATCCTAATTTTTCAGCTAACCCAAAAAAAATTATATTTTGATTATCCTATGATGGTTTCAACCCATTTCTCTAAATTCATATTGCACATAGTACTTGGCCTATTTTCATTTACATTTATAACCATCCTTCATGGATGTGTATGAAGAAGCTATTTATTATCATGAGTATATTGATATATGGACCCATTAATACAAGAAATGATATTGATATATACTTTTATCCATTAATAAATGAGTTAAAGTAACTTTTGATTGTTGTTTCATAAGTGTACGATGCATTCAGGAATGAGTACTTTATGTTTCGTGCATCTTTATTATAGATGATAAATGATTTACCTGCTTACAAAATGGTGTCTTTTTGGATTACTAAAGGGAAATTATCCTATCCTATTTTTATGAAAAATACACATTCCCAAAGATTAAAGTTTCGACAAACTTTCAGATTCATAGGGCATCGATGATTTCTACCGATGGATCATCCATACAGGAAAAATCGGAGACAGTTCGATAATGCCATCGAGATAGATGAGACACCTCAACAAATGTCAGGGAATGATATCGTTAAAGAACTTGATGATTTGAATTATGTTTTTGAAAAAATTCAATCAAATATCAAAAAGTGAAAACATATTAATTCGAATTATAATAGCAATTGGAGAAAGAAAAGCATATTATTTGAGTTTCTGTATGGGTCATAAAATTTATTACGTCTTTGTTTGGATATAATGCATATTGAGAAAAACATTTATGAGATGTTACTTGCTACTATTTTAAATGTAAAAGGAAAAACAAAATATGATTTGTGGTCACATCATGATTTGATGGATTAGGGTATAAGAGAAAGACTTCATCCTTAATTAATTGGTCAAAATAAGTGGAAATTACCTTTTTCCTATTATTCAATGACAAATGCGGAGAAGAATCAATTTCTTCTGGTATAGGAAATTTTTAAGGTTCTAGATGGTTATTCAAGTAATATTTAGAAAAGGGTGAATACACAAGATGTGAAACTAAAATCTCTTAAAACCCATGATTACCATGTCTTGTTACATAAGTTGATTTCCATTTCCATTTCCATTTGACATTTACTTTCACATAATGTTAGAGTTTTCGTAATTAAGTTGTGTCATTTTTATCGAGACCTTTGTGCCAAAATACTAAGAAGAAGTGTTGTTCATAAATTATAGAGCTATGAATCGATTATTCTTTGTGACTTGGAGAAAAAATTTCCATCGTCATTTTTCACATGTATGTTGCATCTGACTATGAATCTTCCCACAGAAGTTCTTTTTGGTGATCCTATTTCGAGTCTATGGATATATCCTACAGAAAGAATGATGTTTACATTGAAATATTATGTGAGAAATAAATATCATCCCGAAGTATCTATTGTGAAATGATATTTAGAATAAAAATGCATGGATTTCTATTCATCATACTTGGATAACATCACTATGAGGTCTCATTGACTAATGAAAACTGAATATGAGAAATATTATCCCATTGAGCCTACATTTCCTTCACTACCCCAAATAGGGGGAATATCTGGATTGTACTCATTATGTACTTTAAGCAGGAAAGAGTGGGAAATGGATCATCGTACAAAATTATTCAACTGTGGTGTGCTTGATGATTATACCAAGTAAGTAAACTAATAAATATGATTTTTTTACATTGTGTGATTTCTTAATATCTTCTAACATTTTAAATATTTCATATCTATATAGAACATTTAGAAATTATAAAAAAGATACATTTCACTCTATCTATTAAGAGGAAGGAACTGTTGTAGAGAAAAAAAAAATTGCTACTTACTTAAAGTCAAAGGTAATATTTTTTTTTTATTCTCATAACATAATCAAATGTCACTATTTAATATTAGATATTTGTATCTTTTAGGTTTTAACTCTACCAATGGAAAAAGTATTAGATGAAATAAGAGTGTTTTCCTTTGGTCCAAACAATGTGGTATATGATTGTAAGGTAATGGTTGTCAATGGATTTAAATTCATTATAAATAATTGTGAAACAAAAATGGAAACATAGAATTATGGTGTCATGATAAGTACCAAAACAGATTATTATGCGAGTGCATCAGATAGACAACATCGATCAGAAAAAATATCATATTACGGTGTTGTTAAAAGAATAATTTTATTATATTACTATGCACATGGTTGTGTTGCAATGATGAAATTAAATTGGTTTTATTAAATGACATGACAAGGAATTCATATTGATAACTATGTATTTAGAGTGATTGATATGAACCATGAGCTTCATATCGATGAACCTTATATTCTTGCATCACAGGATAGATAGGTGTTTTATGTAACTGACACGTTACAACAACAATTTGGTGTTATTGTTGATGTCATTCCTAGAAATATTTTTGAAAAAGACATGGATAAAAATGATTTTTTGGATGAACATGTCAGTATTTATTCAAATGTTTCATTTTATGACACTGATGATTCAATTGTTAGAACAAATTGTGAACCAGAAATTGTCCATGAGCACACATAGTGTTGACACATTTGTAAGTATTTACCTGATATTATCGTAATATTGTATGTATTTTTTTTAATTTCATACATGATATCAAATTAACTAGTATATTTTATACCATTTTCAAATATAAAACTATTAATAGCCTAGTCAATTTATGTTTAAGAACATATCTTGTAATTATTGAACATAGAAAAGTCTTGATATTTTATCAATATAAATAGCACACATGAAAATGTATCTCATTGTTTTATGATAAAATTGTATTATTTAACATTTTTAATTATTTATATTTATTTTAGAATATTATTTTAAATTTCCAAGTCAAAATGTATGATTATGATGATACTAGAAGAAGTAGAAAAATACAGAGAAATGAACAACGTATGTCTCCTCTGGGCACCACTATAAGTACAATTTATGTTTGAATACCTTTTCCATATCCCTTTCTGTCCACACCCGCATTAGATGGTAGTTATCATAATCTTATCCCTTATTATTTTCCATTCCCACCATCCACTGTATAGGGCACTACGCCCCCATATATCCTACCACTATATCCATATCCATATCCATATCCACCCTCATCTGTATAGGGTTATCCATAAGGTTTTCTCCCTCCATAAGTACACTTATCATAATATACTATACAGAGTACTCCTACTGTAGATATACCACCTACCACAAAGGCTACTCCCGCTTCTCTAGACACAGAACTTTAGGGGTCAACAGATCACCCATCTACTGGTATGTGTTTAAACATTACTGTTAGTGATTAATGATAAATTCATATATATTATTTTCCTTTATTTTTTTTCATGATTATCTCCAGCCTCTACCAGACGATGAGGCCACATAAAAACGCGAGAGTTCGGGAATCGACACATGAAAATCATGGTTTAATACAACGAGAACAGTGCTATAATTGAAAAAAATGGTAAGGAATGTAAAATCTTTATGGGAATACTTGTTAACCACGGTAATATCATTCTGGTTCAACCAATAAGCTGGAAGGAAGTTGGAGAATAAATAAATAAAAATGTCTGGGAAGAGATTTGGGTAAGTGATGTTAATCACCTTTTATATATATTAATTTATAATATTTTCTTAATAAATATTTTTTCCATTGCAGCTTCGATATAATTTTCCTGATGGAAAAAATACCAATGCTGCAAGGTTAATGTAATTAGGAGAAATGTGGCGAGCATACAGGTATGAATTATATGTTGGTTGGAAAAAGAGAGTTGGTACGGAGCTTGAAGAAATACCGATGATTCATGATTGCCCAATATCACAATACAAAGAGATGAATGGCTATTAGAAGAGTCTAGGGTTTATGGTATTTATTAAATTTATATATATATATATATATATGTGTTCATTTATTTATTTGAAAAATATTTTTTAAAGTATAAATTATTTGTTTTATTTATGTTAATGAAATTATATAATTATTTTTTTATAAGATAAATCAGAAAAAAAAAATAAAAAAAATAAGATTGGAATGAAACATGTTTATACTCTGGGACACACTTCACTCCTAGATCATGACAAAACACATGTAATTTAACATTTAAAATATTTATCTTGGTTTAGTGTAATTTTTTTGACTTCCAATTTTGATTTATTTTATTTTTAGAAAAAATAATTGAATATCGAGGATCATGTTCCTCTATTTACTTTGTTTTGTACAATTTATAAAAAAGAAAGATGGTATTGTGACAAATACCGACACCGAGAATAAGATTGTAAGTATATTTAAATTTATTTTATTTTCAATGAATTTAATTCCTTATATTATTTTATAATTTTAATTTATGGTATATATCATTCAAAAGAATTATTTTGAGGAATTGGTAGAAAAATAACCCAACAATTTGGCCTTGAACAATCATCTACATCAGGTATTAGGATATGAGCATGAGGGAATAGTGCATTGTTGAACTGGGAAGAATATTGTACCATCTCGATACTAGTCTTCCACCAATGTTTCTCCAATTACCGATTATGGTTTGGTCGTAGTGGAACAGATGAATGCCTCAATCAAAGAAGCATCTCAAAAATTAGAAAAGGCGATAACTAAAAATATGATGAAAGTTATGTCTACCCTTTCTTCTACACTTCCACTAGAATAAACTGCAGTGGTTGATGCCTATTTGATGTCGATGCATTATGATTATGTATATTCCTCTATCAGAGATGGAGCTGAAGTCAGATCCAATGTCGGTGTCGGTACTAGTACTGGTGCTAGTATCGATACTGATGTTGATATCAATGATGATGTCGGTGGTGTTAGAGGTGGTGATGGTGATTCTGTAGGAGGCATGGATGAGGGTTATCATGGTTCTGATGATACTGATATTGAGACTCTCTATTGATTTAAATTTTATTTTTGGGTTATTAATATGTGGAATTTTATTATGTAGTTAAGTTTGATTATTGTAATATTGAATTGTATTGTGGTGTTTCTGTCTGTTTCTACATATATTGAATTATTTTATTATGATGTATGTTTGTTTCTTTAGTAGTTAAGTTTTATTATTATATTGAATTGTATCCTCATCTGATGTGACCACCGTACCTTCTCACTAATGCTGCTCTGAGGCAGCCCCATACCTCCTTCGGCGCACCACTAACAGTATGTAGTCTAATTTACCATTTTTTTCTGATTATTTTATCTTTCTATAATTAGTTTCTCCACTTCATTTGTCTATATTCTTAATTTCTTATGTAAGTAAACCCATTCCAGTGGATGATAGAGAACTTGAACCTCAAGTAATTGATCTAGAACCACAATTCAATGTAAGACCCTGTATTTCATACCATTTTCTTTTCATTATATAATTTCAAGTGGTATTTTCTTATTTGAGTATCTCCATTGTTTTAATCATTTTTTTATATTCTCAATAACCTTTAGGGGAAAGGGGTACAAGGGGTGTGTAGGGGGTGCATGGGGAAGGGGGTGCAAGGGGGTGAAGGGGGTGCAAGGGGTGTACAGGGGGTAGGGGGTGTGTAGGGGGTAAGGGGTGCCATTGGTGTAGGGGGGTGCAAGGGGCAGGGGGGGTTCGAGGGGGGGGGTCATTGGGGGTGTATAAGGATGGGGGTTTAAGGTCATGTACAACTCTAGTTTGAATTTAATGGTTCTTATTGGGGTGTTACAAAATGGAATCAGAGGCTTATATTTTTTATTTTTTCATACAATTTTTGGAGATAGTGGACATGTGGAATAAGAATTTTTTAGAGACAATGTTTAAATAATTATTGATGAATGATTCAGATATGGAATTGAATAGTGGATAAATGAGGGAATCATAACCTTTTTTATTTGTAACTACATTCTTTTTCTATGCTAATATTATCTTTTTTATTCCAGACTTATTATAATTGGGATATAGAAATATCTGATCAAGAAAAAATGTGTGGTCATACTAAAGAGACTGAAGATTTTTGGAAATAGGTTGGATGTTTTAATAATTCTGTGCTTTAGATTCAATTCACATAAATTTCATTTCCTCAGGTAGAGTATCAATTGTTCTTGTTTTCATTATTTAATCCTTATCTTTATTAAATTATTTTTTAATTGTCTTTACATGGATTGTGGTGGGAACAATTGTTTTTCGATATACTATCTTACTGAAATGGTTTCCATGAACATCCCCTTGGTAGTATTATTTTAGATATGCCAGTGAAATTGAAAGGAATCCAGATGACTATGATACACTTTACAATTGGGCATTGGTTCTTCGGGTTGACTTAATTAGCTTTCATTTTATTCCTGGTCAAACATTTTTTCTATTTTGTGCTTATATTTCATCTATATGGTATTTTTGTCTAACATTCACTTACTCGCATCTCATTATTGAAAATTAGTTACTGACATGGATTTTATTGATGCTTACATTTTAACATTATTGATGGTTTCATTTCAATATCATGGACGGTTATCAAGGTTTTTCAAAATTAGTTGTCCTAGGTTTGATGTCAGTCAAGGTTCCATTCTTAAAAACTAACAATGAATAATGCAGGTTAATATTTTGTATCAATCAATTAAAAAGTTTGTGAATATCTGATATGACATTTTCATCTTAGTAAATCCTCCTTGTTTGTAACATTATTTAAGCTTAAGACATGGACAATATATAATCGATTATTTGAGGCATGTCTACTTTTATACCATTATAAAGTCCAAAGTTTTTCATGATTTTCTATGAGTTATGATATTCTAAAATATTACTTACTAATTACTAAATTAATGGACTCATTATGGGATATTATGATGTCAATGGTGTCATAAGTGTGAGTTTCTCTTTTCATCATACTTCTATGGTTTAGTTGGTCAAATCAAGTTTTATCGACTGTCATTGTTATCCGTTATGAACTTCTGAAGAATATCTAAACATTTAAAAGGTCCAAAATTTGTTTTAATGTTGTTACTGATTATCTAATGAGCACTCGATGAACTTTATTAGATGATTTTAATTCATTTCAGGGATAAAAGTTTTGTATTTTGGTTTTTGGCTTAATATAAATCACTCATAATGCCTCAAGGTTGGTATGATATATTTTCTTGGGTTTGGACAAGATGAACACATGGGAGCTTACTTTCATTTATTTTAAAACATCAATCATTGGCATGTTTTCCAAACAAGATAAGGGCTTGAATAATAGATTTAACATCATTTTTATTATCAATCTTCTTCTTAGTGTTATAGGGGGTATGCAGTGGGGTGTTTTAGAGGTGTAGTGTAGTGTAGTGGGGGTGTAGTAGGAGTGCAGTTGAGGGTATTTTTTTATGGAAGTTAGAGTAAGTATCCATGGTTTGAAACTGTGGTAGTATAAGATGGTGCAGGTGGGGGAGGGGGTGGGTGGTGTTGGTGATGGTGCTGGGGGGTGGTGCTGGGGGGAGTGGGGGGCCTAGTGTAGGGTTAGGGGTTGGTATAGGGGTAGGGGTTGGTTGGAGGGGAGACTAGTGCAGGGGGGCTGGTGCAGGGGGAGGGGCTGGTTGGAGGGGAGGCTAGTGCAAGGGGGAAGGGGTTGGTGTAGGGGTAGGGGGGTTGGTGTAGGGTGTAGGGGGTGGGTGGGGGGATAGTGTAGGGGGAGGGGGTTGGAGAGGAGGCTAGTGAAGGGGGATAGGGGTTGGTGTAGGGGGGCTAGGGGCTAGTGTACAGGGGTTGGGGTAGGGGGAGGGGGCTGGTGTAGGGGGTGGGGGTGGGGGTGGGGGCTAGTTCAGGTAGTGGGGGGCTAGTGTAAGGGGGGGCTAGGGACTAGTGAAAGGTGGAGGGGTAGAGGGAGGGAGGCTGGTGTAGGGGGGATGGTGTAGGGGAGGCGGCTGGTGTAGGGGGAGGGGCTGGTGGGAGGGGAGGCTAGTGTAAGGGGGAGGGGGATTCTGGTGCAAGGGGAGGGGGCTGGTGTAGGGGGAGGGGCTAGTGGGAGGGTAGTTTATGTGATTCCATTTCACAATAGAATAACTATAGTGTGACAAGTCAGGTGAGATATGTTTTCTTCCAATCATCATCCATATGAATATTGCAACATAGGAATTATGAAATTTGTTCCAGCACTTCATTATTGGATTTCACATATTATATTTATTAATTTATTCATCATTTACAATTTTTAGTGTTCCAACAGGACCTTCATTCGGGGTATTGTATTCAATACACTATATATTTGTTTATTTTGTAGTTAAAATTGTTTATTTACCTATAAAAACATATAAAATTCATTAGATGTTATTGGCCATGTTTACAAACATTTAGATAATCCACCCTCTTCAGCATGTGAAAATACCTCTACCTTATCTCCCTAATGTGTGCAGGTCCTATATCATCTGACCATGCACTATTACTATGACTTAAGGCATGGAATTTTCATTCTTTTTTCTCCTCACATCAGACACTATATATACCCTCAGGCTCTTAGTAAGTGTCATGTCTTAATGTTATAATAATAACCTCCATTTTATATCTTAATATTTCTTTTATTATTTATTTTTTCTCTTTGGTAGCTACCGATTTAGACAATTATTTTTTTCATGAAAAATTACCGCATTTAAGTCGCATTGATCATAAGAAAATAAGTGATCTTATTATTAGTGGCAATTTTACACATTAATTTTCCCATGTTTTATTTCCTTGAATTGTAGGAAAAAAATTATGATGTTAATTTGTTTTAATATAATATAATGAGGAGATTATCTCACACAAATGGTTAGGTTACATGAGACTTGTATTGAAATTTTGATGTTCTAGACAAATTAAGTCCATTTGAGTTATTCATATGCCTATTATTTTGAGAATTGATATGTTTTTAAGGGTTTTTAAGAATGTAATTTATTATTAACAGGATCTAAATGGAAGTATTTTGACAATGAAAATGGCAGGCCCAAGAAGCATTCAATAACTAGAATTATTTCCATGTACATTTGATTTTGGTCAGAACATTTGTGCTACAAATTTTTCTAGGTATGGCGATGATTCCTGTTTTGAATAGGTGCTCGGTAAATATGGTTAGGTTGTAAATACAAGGGTGATTAATGAATGATAAACAAACTAGACACAAGGGTTTGGATTTTCAAACCATCAGAGTCAAAGGCACCTATAATGCCTACCTCACTGCCTCTCACTCTACTTTCTTGAGGATAATTCTCCACATTATAAAATGAATGATCCTGTTTCTTCTCTTGATGGATAGGTTAAATAGGTTATTTATGAAAATAAGTTTTTTCTCAGTAAATGTTTTTTTAAATAATCATAATCTTATGTGTTTTTTAGTTATTTATGAAAATAGGTTTTATTCTCTTGATGGAAAGGTTAAATGATTTTTGGAAAACATATTATTTTCAATGTCCATTTTTCATATTAATGTTAATTTTTTATTTTTTAATGTTATGCAGGACCATACTAGAGACTCAAATTCAAAATTCATTCAGAAAGATACCCGGTTGGATACCCTAGGTACTTTGAAACTTAACTAATTCCTTCTTCCACAAATCTACACAGCATAATAATTTGTTGGCTATAGGTGAATTGTTTTCTATTATCCCCTTATAACTGCATTTCATTTTTCATTTTAAAAAAACCATTATTATATTAATATTCTTAATATATATAGTATATTTAGATTATGACTATTCTATATGTTATGTATATACACACACATCATATGTTGTATATGAATATTTCATAGATAGCACATGCATATTTTAAATTTCATCATATATAACTCCATGTTTCTTTTATATCAACTAAATAGTATGAATCCAAACAATGATTTAAGTCTATTCCATTGATTATTTATATTGATAGTTATAATATTGTGAACAAAAGTGGTAAATAACAATATAAATGAGATGAGTTAGGTTGTTTTTGTAAGTAGGATGAGTTGTGAGTGAATAGAGTATGGTGGTGGTGATTGGGAAGAGGGATACCTTGGCTAAATCTATGACTAAATTTATGGGAATAATGAAAAAGAGGGGTGATGTCTAGAGTCCATGTATTTTCAAAATATAAAGAATAATAAAAAAATCCACCCAAAATCTACTTCCCTCTTACCTACCCTAAACAAAAACAAAAATACATAATTTTTTACCTAATTTATATATATAGTGGATTTGCATGATTGTGTTTAATTTTATTTGTGGGTATGTTATCTATCCATTTACAAGGTTTGTGGCTAAGGGATATCCATTCGTGTTTCACTTTACTTTACTCAGGGAAATTGTGGGTGTGGTGGGTCGCTTTCATTTCCTAAATTTATCTACCTAAAACCCATATAATATAAAATATTCATATCAATTTCATAATTCATCTTTTAAAATATCTACCTTTTAACTTGTATCAATGTCATAATTCAAACTCAATGTTATCTATTGCATTTTCTTTACTTAATATGTATTCTAGCTTCCCTGAATCTTTCCTCTCACCATATTCAGTTCTACTCACATACAATATTTTTTATTGTTTTCCATTGGTTCTATAATAATATATCTATTAGAGAGTATGATCAAACACTCTTTGAGGATGAAAATAAGGAAATAATGATGTAATCAAAATAACTCTTCTATTGGGTCCTGAGGTGACTATATTTTGAGAAAGCAACTTTCATATTGTTCATACAAAAATTTGATCTATTCGAAAATAAAGTTCTCAAAGTATGTTTTAATTTCTCTGTTCTATGTGGGTGAGGTATTTGTGTTTGTAACCCAGGTAATTTGAAATTTGATGAAACTGAAATCACTACTGATTCATATACTACTTTTAATAGAAATTCTATATCTAGCATTTAAACATTTTCATCATGCACAATTTTACATTGCATAACACTTTAAATATAGCATTGAGTTTGTTTTTCAAATCATTTTAATGTTTTTATAATCACTGTAATGATTTGATATCTATATTTATTATCCTGTTAGTGCGGATGCAAATTTGGGTGGAGTACGGTGTTTCTAAAAAAACATTTTTTTGCATTTTCTGGAATTTATAACCATAGTTTTAAACCGTAGATATAATCTGATGTGGAAATATCTATAGCCACGGTTCCAAACCATGGCTATAGGCCTATATCCAAAATTTAAACCATGGTTATAGGCCTATATCCATGGTTAAAACTATGGCTGTAGGCCTATAGCCATGGTTTCGAACCATGGCTATAGGCCTATAGCCATGATTTTGAACTGTGGCTATAGTCGTGGCCCTATTTCCATGCTAATAGGAGCCACGGTTTGCCAAACCGTGGTTATTACCTATATCCAAAGTTATAAAGTGTGGTTATACCTTAAATTTATAGTAGTGTTTAATTCTAAATGGGTTTAAGAAATTTATAATTGGTAAAAAGTATTGAACACATGATCCCCCACTCTCGGGTGTCTACACCGGTCCACTGGGCACTTTGGTATTTTCCGCACACATGTAAGGAACTAAGGTCATAGAACCAAGTAAAACAAGACTTCCACAATCAGAAAAGGATTTCTCAACCCTCAAGCATTTTTTGTTACCAAAAAATTATTTTAATTATTGTCTTTAATTAACTAGATTATTATGTATAGGTTTTCAACAATAAGAAACATGTGAATTATCAGTTATTAACAACTATGAATCGAAAAAGCTTGAATTTAACATTACTTTCATATTACATAAAAAATAAGAAAGAAAAAAATATCAAAGTAACATTCCAATCTACTTAATAATGACATTAAAAATATTTTGTCTTTACATTTTTTATTAAATTTCCAACAAAATAACCATGCTAAGCACAACAACAACCACAACCCAAAGATAATATATTGTCTTAGAAAAACACAAGGCATAAACAAGTATAAAACCAAAAGTGAACACAAACCCAAATCAAAACTTCATTATTCCTTTAAATTCACAATTTCTTATCTTTATTAGGTTAATTGAATTGTTACCAAAGGATTAAATAATGATAATATCACACTTTCATTTTTAAATCAAAGAGAAGGTAACATATATCCTACCTAAAGATGAAACTTTAACAATTACTGTATAAAATGATGTGGAAGAAGGAAAATCAAATTCAATAATGAAAAGTAACCACAAAAATCTAGATCAGGATAAACCCATTATACACCCAAGAGAAACAAGGGAAAAATGCTTCCAAAACTCATTAAGAGAGAGAATAAGAGAAACAAGGGTTAAGAAAAAGAGGAAAACTCGCCTTGGATCACTATAGATCCATCTATAGAATATGGGGATTGAATTTGATCAAAGGGGATTAAAAGTAATTTGAAAGAAATATCCTATTTTCCTAGGGTTTGAGAGAGGAGATGAAAAATAAAATAAAACTGAAGGGGCTCCCCAACTTATATCCAAGCTATAAAAATCCCATTTATAGCGTGAAAGTCTCGTTTATAATGTGAATTATATAGGTTAAGTATCCTCTAAAAATTAAGTTTCCTAATCCCTGAAACCCAAAAACTCATCCATTCCATGAATCGCCAATTAATTCCATGAATTTATTCTAGGAAGAACCACTAAATTCTATCTTAAAACCATCTAAGTCGTGAACTAGAACTCAAGCCATAAAACAAAATACTCACTCTAAATATCAGGTTCACATCATAAATTCCTATTATAATAAGGTTTCTAGATTTTTAAAACCCTATAATACCTTAAAAATATAAAGGAAAATACCCTTGGAAAATTGATCCCCCGTATAAGATACCTCTCAAAAAATTTGCATCCGTGAGAATTTAAAAAAACCTAAAAAGGAAAGGGTTTTGAACAACTATCCAGTGAGATACCTCTCAAGGGTCTCACTAAATCAAGAATACATCCATCCTACTAAAGTAGAAAAGTGAAAAAAACTCATAGAAACACTAACCAACCTCAAAACACACTCTTGTGAGAGATACCTCTCAAGTGAAAGGCCAAAATAAGCACTATTCCAAGGAATAAAAATTATCTCATAAAATAGTAAAGAATTTACAAAGCATTCCAACATGGATCAAACAAAGCCTTAAAACATTTAGGGATATTGAGCACACATCTACAACCCATAATCACATGTTCTCTCTTCTGAGACTCTATGTTTCCATAGGAGAGACAAAGGGAAACTCTCTATCCTTAGACTCACTATCTTCTCTAGATATAGCCTAAAAAACCTCCACATAGGTTGACTCATTTATCACTAATAAGTGATCTAACTTCGTCAAGTGGTCTGAAATAACCCATATAACATCATAACCACCCTAATCTATGGGTAAAATAGTGATTAAGTCCATAAAAATTTCCTCCCACTTCCATTTGGGAATAGAAAGTGTCTGAAGCAAACCACTAGGGACATGATGCCTAGGCTTCACCATCTTGCAAACCAAACATTGAGAGAAAAACTCTACAACTGGTCGCTTTAATCCAAACCACCAAAACTAATTTATCAAAGCATGATACATATTTTCCACACCAATTTGTACCACCATGGGAAAACTATGAAGCTCATATAGAACCACCTCACACATCATTGAAGTAACTAAAATCTTTTCCTAAAACAACACCCAATATTGTACATTCTTAGACCAACCCTCGAGAGTATCTCCACTGTAACATCCCGACCATAACCATTGGTTTGGAAAGATCTGAGGTTCCACTAACATTATGTGACATGCATCATATACAAAATTCTAGAAATAAATACCCACCCTCCATGGTATATTTGTGATTTAACAAGAATAAAATATCTTGAAGATATTTCATTTAGGAAAATGACTGAATACCCATAACATAATGGAACGTATTACATGAAATAAACATACACGATCATACATTATCATGAAATAATTGGAATCACACAATAAATCCATAAAATAAAGATAACACCCAAACACAACATACTTTCAAAACATGACACTACTAATGCGAGGTCAATTGGAAAAACCCATTTTATAAAACAAACTTTATATAACTTTCTCTAAAATACATGTCAAATAAATGATTTTTAATACATTTCAAATGTATCTCATCTCACATTTAAATACCCAAGTCCGTTAACAAAAATCTAGGAAAAATAAAAAAATTGACCATTCCTTGAATTTTTTTTTCACTTTAACATATCATTTCAAATATTTTCTTTTAAAAACAATTTAATTTTAAAATAATATTTCAAAACTATTTATTTCCTTTAAAATGTAATTTTTAAATTAAAATCATTTATTTCCATAAAAACCAACCCTAGAATTAACTCACACTAACCATATAAGTCATAACATGGACCACCAAGGATTGTTTGATTCAGATGCCACCAAAAAAATCTTTTATCCTAGCTTGGAAACCCTTTAGGGAATATTAAGATTATCCCAAGTCTATCCCATTTTACAGGGTTACAAAATTCCACACAATCATGTTGATCATTATAATAATCATAAGTAAACATAATATTACCAGTAATAAAGACAATATATCCCAGAACATAAAAATAATTAATGAGTAAAGTTAACCTACCTCATACAACAATATATTTATTTCTCCAAGCACATATTGACCATCCTCAATGCCAAAGAATATTTATCTCATAAAAACCCCCAAAATACATAATCATTTTATACCATAAAAATATTCTTAAATCAACTTAAACCACAAGAAACTCGCCTATCAACATAACGATTCCATTAACCTAAGTTGCGTAGTACATACAATCCGCAATGGATTCTCAATCCTCTTATGAGAAAAATATCCAATACATTATCAAAAATCATTGATCAATTTTACCCAAAATTTTCAAAATCCAAGTAATAATTCCCCATGTGGATTTCCTCCACTAAAATAGTAAGTAATGATGTGATTTTTCCCCTCTCATCCTTTTCTCGAACTATACATGAATTCTCAATTGATCTAAGTGATTTCACCATGATCCAACGAAATTACATGATCAAATACCAAACCCACATCAACCTAAATCAAAATTGGACCAAAGAAAGAGATAAATGAGGATATCATACCACCAATATATAGATCAAATCATCTCATCAAACACTTTAGGTTGAATAAGGAATAAGGGAGGGAGAAGAGAAGAGGAGGGGTTCCCTCCCCCTATTGTGATACCTCTAGGAGAAAGAACCCTAGGGTATTTAAAATGAAACCCCAAAAAGACCAAAACTCCCCTAATTAAAAGTGGGGGTAGGTTTTCCACCAACAACGTAACACCCCAATATTTTATGCTATTTATATTTTTTAAATAAATTTAATCACTTCTATAACTTATTTTCACAAAACACTGAGCTTAAATAAACTCCAAAATATTATTATTTTAACACAACTGTTGTCGCCTATCCATTGGAATAGAGGGAATGAATAAGATTAACTAAATTTTGAAAATATAGTTTACACATGTTTAAAAAATGAATTCATTTGTTACCGATAAATTATAAATGAAAATGAAAACCAATTGAACATAAAGGATGTGTTTTTATTAAAAACTATTTTTATGCTCATAATGGTATTTTGTCCTAATAAATTAAATTAATCACTATTATTGAAATATATTAATAAAATTTATATGGTATATATCAATATTTTTTTTTTGAAATTCATCCAATATGTTTGATAGGCTTAAGATAAGAATAAATCCAATTTTAATTATAAAAGCTATATTTATTTCTAAAGAAAGTTTTGCCACTTTTTGATGGCACACATATTTTAAAACTAAATTTTGATGCTTTTATAATTTTTATTTGAAAAAATAAACTTCATTTTTTAATATTTATATCAAAATTATCTTAAGATTAATTTTTGGTATTTTTCATAGAAGTTTCATTTTTTTGATGAATAGTGAAAAATACTGAATTTTAATTGAAAATCGCTTTTTTGTATAATTTATTTATATGATTAAATTATATTTTAAATTAGTTTTAAAGTATAATTAGTTCAATTATACATCAATAAATTAAATTTATTTTATTTTAATTAATTTCACATTGAAATTGGATATAAAACCATATATAACTTTTGAACTTTTAACTTTAAAAATCAGCTTTTTTGTTGTGTCTGTGGGATTAATTTAAATCCATTTTTGTCAATTATGTGAATTTAATTTAGTAAAATGGATTAAATATATGTAATAATAATTTAAAAAATATTTTTTAAGGTTAATTTCATTTTTAGGTATAAAAAAATTATTGTGGTGAAAAAAATATTTACTACAGTATAGTTAAAATAATGATCAGGGTTAAAGTTAGAAGGTAAAAGCTTAACATACCTAAAAATTACAAAATTTAATGTTTGGTTGAGGTATTGATCGACCCTAACTATCCTAAACAACATTAATTAACAATAAAAGTCATGTAAATTAATATCACCTCAATTTGATTGGCTTTGAATATAAAGTAATAATTCTTTTAATCACTTAAACCTGCCTCTCTTCAATTATAGATACCACCCCATTTCAACCCAAAAAGCCTTGAATATCATAAAATCTCTACCAAAACCTCTCATAATCACTCTACCTACTTTAAATTTCTTCTTTTCTCACCAAAATATCAATCCTATATCCTTTAAGAAAATATCTAAATGAAGTCTGCTGAAAAAGAGGCAACATTCTTCAATGAGAAATTTTGTTTTGTTTATTTCTCCATCACTTAAATTATTCCTATATATTGATTATATAAAAACATAATTATCTTAAATATACTGATATGTTTTTATTTCAAGTTTATGACCTACAAATTCACACTTCCATCAAATGGGACACACAATTATCATTCGTTTGTACGACGCACTACCGCCTCACGAACCGATGTCGTTCATTCTTCCATTGGAACCTTTCATGGTTGGGGATAATGATGTATTTATAGTTTATATATGATATATATGATATTTATTATGTATTTATTATTATTTAATTATTATATAACACATACCTTCATGATTTCCATTTTGTGGGAATACGATAACATCGTTTGTGGATGTGTGGACTACCGCCTCCTCAAAGTGATATGATTTTGTCACGCTTTACATGGAATGTATTAGAGATGGGTTTAATAAAATTATGTTTCATATATGACATGAAAATTATATTTTAATTATAATCTAAATATATATCATTTACTTTTATTTCTTTCAATACAACATGATAATTGAAACAACGTTCATACGTACGTACGGCATACCGTCTCCATGGACAATGTATTCCATTTCCTATCACTAAATATTATGAATTGTTATAAATATGAATATAATGTATATATATGATATTTATATCATGTTTTTTTATTATAGATATTATTAATTCATGATCTAAGTAAGTTTAATAACAAATAACAAGTCAAAACATACTCGAAAACAAAGTAGTTATTACCCAAAATAACCAGAATATTAGGTGATAATTAACGAACAGGTAATAATATATTATAAAAAGATAATATATGACATCATAAATATTAATATGTTTCTTTAATAAGTTAATAACATTCTTAAAACAATTATATAGTAGGTTAAATAAAGTTCTACCAAAAGGAAGTCTAAGGTAAGGGTTTTTCATCTCAATTTTTTCTTATGTGAGATATATGCCTTATTCACCACTTATTTCTTGTGTGTAATGTATATACTAACCATGAATGTAATATATGATAATTATAATTACATTTATGTGTATTTACATATCCATTTGTTGATCTCTCTTTCATGGAATTTATATTTCAAAATTTACCAAATCGATAAGGTAATTTTGTCTTAATTTCCCTTCTTTGAGACACATGTTGTGTTATGCACCTGTATTATTTTATAAGGTGTATATATTTACCTTTTACATGTTGTATCATGAATATACTTCTTTTCATGATAATATATGTTTCATGTAATGTTATTCTCTCTCCGATTGGAAATTTTTTATATTCAAAAACTATGTTTTCTAAAAATGTTTTCAAAAATATTTTTAAATGATCTTTTAAGAATTTTCAAGGAAATTGTATTTAAAGTTGTTTAAAATGGTTTCTCAAAGATTCCTTTATAATTTTTAAAGGTTATTTTCAATGAAAATTTTTTGAATTTTTTTATGATTTAAAAATAGTTTTTCATAAACAGAAAGGATATTTTCCTCAATAATTATTTCAAGTAATCTCTCAAAAATATTTTACATATAAGATAAAATTATTTAATGTTACTTATTATTTAATGGGGATATTATTCAATGAAATTATCCTCATTATTTTTTTCATTGGTTTATGTTTATGACAAATTGATATTTTTGAAACCAATTTCTTTTTTTGGGTTCTGATATGATGAATGATTTATGTTTTTATGGAACACGTATGTTTGGTTTTAATTATGTGATGGGTGGGACCTGTATCTCCCTCAAATTCATTGGGTAATGATGGATAAATCATGAGTATATATTTTTTGTATGCACCTTATTGCATGTTCATAATTTCATTTGTGAACCTGATTATATATTCACAATGTAATGCTTGAACATGATTACATGTTCGAAATTTTATGCATGAACCTAATTACATATTCAAAATATTATGAATGAACCTGATTACACATTCATAGTGTTATAAATGGACCTGGTTTCATATTCATAAGATCATGTGAGGTCCTGATTTCATTTCCTTAACTTAATGAGTGAACTTGTCTCTATTTACACATGTTCAAAATTTTATAAGTTCATGTGTTTGTCAAAATTCCATGTTTTATGAAAAAGCTATTATTTTATGATTCATGTATTATAACTTTCTTATGATGTGATTCAAGATTATGATCTTTGATATGTAGGGTATGATTTAAAAATGTTGTGCTCATGTTAACAAACCCTTATACTCATGTTTTTCTTACATACCTCCAATGTTTACCCTTATTGAGCATCTAATCTCACCCTTTTTTATATTTCTTTTCCCCAGGTTATAAATAAAGATATTAAATAAATTATTTATAGAAGTAGTTCCCATGAATTATATTGATGACCTATTTTGAAAGTTATACATAGTGGAAGATAATGTCAATCTTTATGATCCATTTTTTTATGATCCTGAGTTATTAAGAGTTCTTTTCTAATTCTCCAAAAATATAAACCTAAATAGTCTTTGGGTATGTAAGTGATCAAATATTTCATTTCAACATTGTAAGATTTGTTGGAAAAAAATTGGTTCACAATTATCAGTATCAAATTCAGAATTGTAATGTTTTTGTTTTTAGCACCAGATCCAAAAGTGCAGATTTTGGGCTGTTATAGCTGGTATCAAAGCAAGGTTTAGACAACTTTGGAGATTATGATGTTTTCTTTTGTGTTATTATTAAGATTTATGGATATAATCATGGGTTTATAATTTTCAGGTTGATCATAAGTTCAGTTTCTTATAAACCCCTTCTAGGATTTAAGTTATGATATTTTAAGGTGACTAATGGTATTTTGGAGACATTCATTTTTTAGGTAATTATGGGTTATTACATTTTTGGATGCAAAATGAAAGGTATGAGATAACTTTTGAGGATAAAACATATTAAGGTTATTTTTTAGGATGTTTCTTAGATTTATAGAATTTTATAAGGATTATAATAATATAGTTGTAGGAAAGGGAAAACCCATGGGATGGGTGACAACTTGTCACGTCCCATAAGGTCGTGGGGATCGAACCCACAACCGAAGGGTGACAATGGTTCATCACCTACCATTGACCTATGTAATGTCATGGTTAATATAAAATTGTCTTTATTTATTAAACTATATAATGAATAAAGGTTAATTTCATTTTCAAACATATTTTTATCATATTGATAACCATGGGATTAGAAAATGATTTTGTGATTAAGTGATTAATGTAATTTCGGAATATGTTCACAATTTTGGGAACCCTATATGACTAAGGTAAATATGATACTATGGGATTTTATTTTAGGAATAAAGGTTGATTTATATTATGGAATCATGTATGATTTTATTGTATGATGAGTGAGGTTATTTATGGAAATGGTTATCATATCTTTGAGATTATGTGATTTTGGAAATTGCATTTTTGGTATGAGAAATTAAAAGTGATTGATGTTATTTGGGAATAAATATTAAAATTTATCATGGAAAACTATGTGATCAAATCATTCAAATTATTGGGTTTCAATCATAGTTTAGAATAGTTTTTAATAATTTTATGGGTAGTTATTTATCGAATGATCTATATCTAACTATGGGTATTACTATCGAATTATAGAGATTAAAGTTGTTTTTCATCATATAAGAGTTTATTATTTTTGTAAGATTATATATTGTACTAACCATTTTGGTTTTGGTTGATGCCTAAAGATAATAGGAATGAATTTTTATCTTTTTTAGATTTACTGATTAGTATAAGTTGGTTGTGGTGCTTCAGGTATAAAAAAAATGTATACTCATCATTTGGAGAAAAATATGAGTTTGTGGTGGAAAATTATTAAAGGATGAATCTCTAATTTTCAATTAAGTATATTTTCTCGTATTATTATAAAGGTAATTAATGTAATTACTCAACTATATGAAAATAATCTTGAAATAAAAATTTTATTTGTTTAATTTTCTTATCGAGAAGTCAATAGCCTCTTTAACCCATCACAGATTTTTGTTGTTGTGATGGTAAACTTTATGATGCCATGTTCTTTATCACTCTCCATCAGAAATTGATATTTTTATTTCTCTTCCATATCCCAATTTTCACTTCCACTATTTTTCTCCTAATCATATTCCTAGTTATGTGGTGATCTTCACCTTTTACTTTCCCTCTTTTAAGGGAAAGTTTTATTAACCCCTTTCCCAATGTGGGATTTTTCACAGAGGAAATTTTTAAACATCCATATTTGATTTTCAAGTGAAATTTAAAATTTGTGAGGATGCAATTATTTTTAAATTATTGATTGTATAATATGGTAGCTTATCAATTGGATCTTCCACTAAATCTCTCTCAAGTTCATGATGTGTTCTATGTATCTATCCTGAGTAAGTACATACCTAATCCTTCATATGTACTAAAATCAGAGATCATACTACTTGAGAAATATCCTTCTTATAATGAACAACTATTAGAGATTATATGTTGTAGAGATAATTTTCTTCAAAACAAGACCACTCACCTAGTTAATGTTTAGTGAAAAAACCACCAATTTGAGAAAGTTTCATGGGAACCTAAGGATTTGATGAGGCAGAGGTATCCTCATCTGTTTATATCATAGTAACAAATTTCAAGGGAGAAATTCATTTTAAGGGGGGTAAAATGTAACACCTCAATATTTTCATCTATGTCTCTTTTTTTAAAATAAATTTAATCTCTTCTATAACTTACTTTTCACAAAACACTGAGCTTAAAAAAACTCCAAAATATTATTATTTTAACATAACTATTATCACCTATCCATTGGAATAAAGAAAATGAATGAGATTAAATAAATTATAAAAATATATTTTACACATGATTATAAAATGAATTCATTGGTTACTGATTGATTAGAAATGAAAATAAAAAACAATTGAACATAAAGGATGTGTTTCTATAAAAAACTATTTTTATGCTCACAATAGTATTTTATCTTAATAAATTAAATTAATCACTATTATTAAAAGATATTAATGAAATTTATATGGTTTATATTCAATATTGTTTTTTAAAATTCATCTAATATGTTTTATAGGCTTAATATAATAATAAATCTAATTTTAAGCATAAAAGCTATATTTTTTTTTCTAAAGACAGTTTTGTCGCCTTTTGAGGGAACACCTATTTTAAAAATAAATTTTGATGATTTTATAAGTTTTATTTGAAAAAATAAAATTATTTTTTATAAGGATATAAAAATTAGCTTAAGGTGAATTTTTTTATTTTTCAAATAAGATTCATTTTTTGATGAATAGTGAAAATACTAAATTTTAATTGAAAGCTGATGTTTCATCTAATTTATTTATATAGTTAAATTATATTTTAAATTGGTTTTAAATTATAATTAGTTCAATTATAAATTAATAAATCCAATTTATTCCATTGGAATCAATTTCACATTGAAGTTGGATATAAAAACATTTAGAACTTTTGAACTTTTCACTTCAAAAACCGGTTTTTTCATTGTCTATGAGATTAATTTTAAATCTAATTTTTTCAATTATTTGAATTTAATTTAGTAAAATGGATTCCATATTTGGAATAATATGGTCCAAATTATTTTTTAATGTCAATTTAATTTTTATGTATAAAAAATTTATCATGGTAAAAAAATTATTTACCATATAGTTAAAATAGTGATAAGGGTTAAAGTTAAAAGGTAAAGGCTTAACATACCTAAAAATTACAATATTTAATGTTTTTTGAGGTATTTATAAACCTTAAACAGCCTAAAAACAATAATTAACAATCAAAGTCATGGAAATTAATTTCACCTCAATGTGGTTGGATTTAAATATAAAGTAATCATTGTTTTAATCATTTAAACCCACCTCTCCTCAAGTATAAATATCACCCATCACCACCCTATTTAGAACAAAAAGCCTTAAAGATCCTCAAATATCTACCAAAACCTCTCATACTCACTCTCTCCATGTCCAAGTGATGTTGTTCGCACCAAAAAACCAATCCTAGATACTTTAAGAAGAGATCTAAAGGAAATCTGTTGAAAAAGAAGTAACATTCTTCAACGAGCACTTTTCTTTTATTTATTTCTCCACAAATTAAATTATTATTATATATTTCTTATATAATAACCTCAATATCTTAAATATACTGAGATTTTATTATTTCAATGGTATGACCTACAACTTTACACACTTCCATCAAATGAGATACACAATCATCATTCATGTGTACAACAAACTACCGCCTCGCGAATCGATGTCATTCATTCTTCCATTGCCACATTTCATGGTTGGTAATAATGATATATTTCTAGTTTATATATTATATATATGATTTTTATAATGTATGTAGGATTATTTAATTATTATATAACCCATATCTTCATGATTTCCATTTTGTGGGAATATGATAACATCGTTTGTGGATGTGTGGACTATCACCACCTCAAAATGATGTAATTCATTCATGCTTTTCATAAAATGTATTAAGTATGTTTTTAATAAAATTATGTTCCATATATGAAATTGAAATTATAATTTAATTATAATTTATATATATATCATTTAATTTTCTTTCTTTCAATACGACATGAAAATGGAAACAGTGTTCATTTATACATATGACCTACCGTCTCCATTAATGGTGTATTCCATTTCCAATCAATAAATATTTTGGATTATTATAAATATGTATATAATGAATATATATTATTTTTATATAATTTTTTAAATTATATAGATTATTAAATCATGATCTAAGTAATAGTAACAACAAATAACATGTCAAAACATACTCGAAAAACAAAGTATTTAGTACCCAAAATGACGAGAATATTGAAATATTATTAATAAAAAAGTAATAATATGTTATAAAAGGATAATATATGATATCATAAATATTAATATGGTTCTATAATAATTTAATAACATTTTTAATACAATTATACATGAGGTTAAATAATGTTCGACCAAAAGGAAGTGTAAGGTAATGGTTTCTCATCTCATTTTTTTCTTCTATGAGATATATGCCTTATTAACTACTTATATATTGTGTGTAGTGTATGTATTTTCCATGAATTTAATATATTATAATTATCCTTATATTTTTTGGTATTTAAAAATCCAATTTATGATCTCTCTTTCATGGGGTTTACATTTCAAAAGTTACCAAATCGGTAAGATAATTTTATCTTAATTTTCCTTCTTTGAGACACGTGTTGTGTTATGCACCCGTATTCTTTTATAAGATTTATATACTATCCTTTGAAATTTTTTATCATGAATATAATTATTTTCATTATAATATATGTTTCATTTAATGTTATTCTCTCTTTGATCGGAAATTTGTTTTATTCAAAAATTGTGTTTTCTAAAAATGCTTTCAAAATTTTTTTAAGTGATCTTTTAAGAATTTTTGAGAAATAGGATTTCAAAGACGTTTAAAATGGTTTATCAAAGATGACTTTATAAATTTTCAAGGTTATTTTTAATGAAAAATGATTCCAAATTTTTTTATGATTTAAAAAGAGTTTTCCAAAAATAGAAAGGATATTTTCTTCAAGAATTATTTCAAGTGATATCTCAAAATTATTTTCCATCTAAGATAACATTATTTTATGTTACTTATGATTTAATAGGGATATTATTAAAGGAAATTATCCTTATTATTTCTTTGGTTGGTTTATGTTTACGATGGATTGATATTTATGAAACCTATTTTTTTGTTCTGATATGATGAATGGTTTATGTTCTTGTGGCACATGTATGTTTGGTTTTCATTATGTGATGGGTGAGAACTATATATACCTCTGATTAATTGGGAAAATTATGGATAAATAATAAGTATATATTTTATGTGTTCACCTTATTACATGTTCATAATATCATGTGTGAACCTAATTACATGTTCACAATGTAATGCATGAACCTGATGATATGTTCACAATGTTATGCATGAACTTGATTACATGTCCACAATGTAATGCATGAACCTAATTACATTTTCAAAATGTTATGTGTGAACCTAATTACATGTTCAAAATTTTGTGTGTGAACCTAATTACATGTTTATAATGTTATATGTGGACCTGGTTTCATGTTCTTAAGTTTATGTAAGGGCCTGATTTCATTTCCTTAACTTAATGAGTGAACCTGTCTCTATTTACACATGTTCAAAATGTTATAAGTTTATGTGTTTGTCAAAATTCCATGTTTTATGCCAAATTTATTTTTTTATGATTCGTGTCTTATGAATTTCTTATGATTTATTCTATGACTCAATATTATGATCTTTGATATATAGGGTATGATTTTCAAATGTTATGATCATGTTCACATACCCGTATACTCATGTTATGCCTATATATCTCCAATGTTCATCCTTACTGAGCATCTGATCTCACCCTTTTTCTTATGTTTCTTTTCCCCATGTTATAAAGAAATATGTTAAAGTAACTTTGTCTAGAATGAGTTCACATGGATGATGTTGATGACCTATTGTGAAAGTTAGGTATAGTGGGATATAATATCGATCTTTATGAGCCAGTTGTTTATGAGCCCGAGTTGTTAAGAGTTTTTCCCTAATTCTATAAAACTCTAATCCTAAATGGTATTTGGGTATGAAAGTGATGTAATATTTTCTTTCAATGTTTTAGGTTTTGTTGGCAAAAAATTGAGTTACATTTTTCAATATCAAAGTCAGAAAAGTAATGTTTCTTTTTCCAACATTAGATCTGGAAATGTGGACTTTGGGCTGTTATAAGAAGTCTAGTAGACCTCACCAAATTATAGGTGAAACCGTAGTGATATTAGTGGCAAGTGTAGTGGTACAACACCACTCCCTATCTCACTAAAGTCCTTTTTGGCTACTACCAGGGTTACAATGCCTTTTAAAGTAGTCCAACAAACCCAATTCCTTCCACCCTATGATAAAACCTCTGTCATGGTTTATTCCACACATTTATACTTGTCTAAAACCTATTTTTAGATAACAAAAATCATCAAAGACATTTAAATCTAGATATAAATTTGAAAATTCAAACTCTCTTATATTTTTCTTCACTTAAATATAGCTATTTTCCAATTCCACTAACACCCAATAGCGTGAGGCATTACAAAATCCCTACCATAAAAATTTTCATTCTTAAAAAACTGAAATAGACTTTCACCAAAAAGTATCAAACTATCCCGATATCTAATTCATCACCAGTATATTGCATGATATCTCAAAATATTCATTAAGACTCCACTATGCAACTTACAATACCCAAATGCACTACTCCTCAACCAAAATCACAGCACTGAGATGGTGCGTTGATGCACCCTCCATTCTAAAAATTCTTATTGTGTATTAATTACAATATCATGTTTCTCCCCACCATAAGAACCTACTATCAAAAACACAAACTACCTGATAATCTTCATTTCATATATAACTTCTTGATTGTAAGTCATACATAACTCCTCAAACCTTAAACAAGAAGATTAGTCATATCATCCACAGTACACACCTCAAACAAAAATCACTAAAACCACACTACAAAAAAATAATCCGGTTAGAGGGGGTTATAACCCCTTCTAAACACATTATCAGTGGTTATGAGTAACTACCACTAATATTCCCACCTACTATTGTTAGAGGTGGTCTTTAAGAACCATTGGTAAATTAATGGTAAAATTAGCGGTGGTTAGATTAGAGGGGGTTAAAAAACCCCTCTAATGTCATTGTGAAATCTATGATTAGAGGGAGTTTTAATCCCTTCTAATATATTTACCATAATAGAGGTGGTTGGAAACCGCTGATATTTAAATAATAAGTTACATATTAGAGGCGGTCTCAGAGACCGCCTCTTTAGCAGTGATTAGATTAGAGGAGGTTAAAACCCCATCTAATGTCATCATGGAATCTATGATTAGAAAGGGTTTTAATCCCATATAATCTATTTACCAAAATATAGGTGGTTAGAAATCAGTTCTATTTAAATAATAAGTTACATATTAGGGGTGGTCTCAAAGGTCGCCTCTATTTAAGGCTAAATTAGAGGGGGTTAAAACCCCTCTAATAGAGGAAAGATTATAGGCGGTTATAAAAACTGCCTCTAATTAGTTTTTTTCAATTTTGAGCACCCCCACTTTCCTCCAGTTACCACGTCCCACCCCACGCCTCTTCAGTACATGTCCTGTCTGATCCCCCCTTAGTCTCATCCTACCCTGTGCCCCTTCCATACACATCCGGTCTGGTTCCCCCTCTTCCCGCCCTACAACCCCTTCCTTCCCCTACCTTTATAGTCCCGCCCCTCCCTCCCTCCCCAAAAGTTCTTGGTGCACTGTGCAACATCTTCCCCTCCCCACCTTTGTAAAATGTGAACCCCCAGTGGGTTTTAAAACGAGGACCAGCAATACTCGCAACCCGCCACTTTGCCACTATGGAAAACTGATTTTTCTATTTTAATTGTGCATTTTTATATTTATATATATTAGGAAGGTGATTAAAATATATATTATTTGGATAAATATTTAAATACATATAAATATTTATATATGATATATTTGGGTTTAATATTTATATATAATATATATTTGTGTCTAATGTAATATATATATATATATGTGTGTATAATATATATATAATGTATTTGTGTATAATATATGATGTATATATTTTTCTATAATATATATATATATTATTAGATACATAAATATTAGATAATATATAATATATTTTTGTATAATATATATATAATATATTTGTGTATAATATATATATATTATATTTGTGTATATATAATATATACAAATAATTATATTTACATATATAAATATATATTTATACATGTATTTGTAAATACATTTATATTTGTGTGTGTGTATTTATGTATTTATATAATATTTATAAATATAATATAATTATAGTATATATATATAATCATTTTTATATATTTGTATATATGTATGTGTGTGTAACAATAATATTATTAAATATTATTATTTTAATTACACCTATTTTTTAAACTATAAAAATTATATATTGGTTTTATAAATACTATACATTTATATATTTTATGATTTATATTATACATATATTATATTAAATACAATTACATTATATATTTATGTATGTGATTATATACATTTATATTATATCATATATATATATACACATAGAAAACTAAATACATTCATATAATTGTAAATATATAATATAATTAAGTGATATATATATTTACTAAATTAATTTATAATTAATATGGTATACTACAATATATATAAAATAATTATATAATATATTTAAATTTATATATAACTAAATATTTATAATAATATATATATATAATATTATTATAATATATATATATACACGTATATTTATATTTAATTTTTTCTATATTGTATATATTTGTATACATAATATAATATAAATGTATATTTACAAAAATATACAATAACAATTTATTTAATATAATATATGTATAATAAAAATCATAGTATAAATTTATAGTATTTGTAAATCCATATATAAATTTTATAAATTTGAGTATATTTATAATTACATTTATATTATGTATACCAATATTTATATATGTATACATTTTTGCTTATATGTATAAGTATTTATTTAAAGTATTTATATAATGTCCTTATATATATGTATATATGTATATATATATATAATATATATACACACACACACTTGCGTATGCATGCACATATATTATAAAATTTGAATTTATATGAGATTTATTTTAAAAAATAAATAAAAATTTAGAGGGCGTTTAAAACCCCCTCTAATCAAAGAGATTAGTGGTGGTTTGTGACCCCCATCAAATTTCTTGAATTAGAGGGGGTTCAAAACCCCCTCTAATCTAAGAGATTAGCAGCAATTCATGAATCCCCTCTAATATCTTAAATTAGAGGGGTTTGTGAACCCCCAATATTTTCTTTTAAAAAAATCAATTATATATATATATATATATCTAAATTAATATTATATATATATATAGCTCCTCTAAAATCCAACTGAATATATAACACAACTAATTATTAAATTAGCAGGGGTTTTGATATAACCACCTCTAAAATCAAACCAAATACAAAAAAATAATGCTAAAAAATTTAGAGGGGGTTGTGCATAACCCCCTCTAAAATGAATTTAGAGGGGGTTGTGCAGAATCCCCGCTAAAAATTTGTCGCTAATCTACTGTTTTTTTTGTAGTGCCATAATAAAAAAAATCATTTTAAAACACCTGGGTCATTTACTATGCACTCTTCAAAATCTAGTAACCTAGTTATTGCCTATCAATTTTTCATTTTGAAAACTACACAAACCATTTTACATACACTGACTCACTTAAGTTTTCACAAATACCATGCCCCTTGGAATACAAGGGTTTTTTATTCAAAATCATAAAACCACATATCTCAGACCTCATTGATATTTTTCTTAAAAAACATTTCTATTTACAAACACCCATTATACCATATTTTCAAAAAAATCAAGACCATATTCCTTTTTTATAAAAACCATAAGTTCTAAAACCTTTTGGCCTTACTAGTTGTTTTTGAAAAGTTTTTTCCCTAGGTTTTCAAAAAAACATTTTTTTTTCTAAAATCTATAATTCATTTTAAAAAAGCTGAATTCATAACTATTTCAAGTAAAACCAACTTGTAAGACAATTTTCATACATATCATGACATTCTCAAAACCAATTATTCAAAAATCACGTTTTCTCAAAAGTCTATAACACTAAAACCATTACATTACAAAGGATAAAAAATAACAATTAAATAATCAATTGCATCAAACATTCAACTCCTATAATCTATATTAATAAATTTTGCGCTGATAATTTATTTAGGAAAAGATAGAATAAGATATTAATGGCCCTTAAATAATCCTAGATTATCTTGGTGAAAACACATCAATCAACATCATCAATAGTGCATGCATAATTCCCGACACATGTTTCTATGATAGTGTAAGAAAAAATATAAAATTAACTCCTCATTAAGCCCTAAAACTCATCTCAAGTCTCATCTATTCTATACCTATAATGCTTAGAAAAATTTCACTCATCCCTAGTGCCTACTTCCATCACAAGACATCCCTTGGAAACTTGGGTTTTAACTGTGACTTTATTGGCCAAGCATTCTAATAGTTTACTTCCCAAGTCCCAATATATTATATCCACCTCTAAGTTACTTTTCCCCAAATCCATACATACTCTAATTCCATTTTATAACATTTTAGCCTAGTTACCCATGCCAGCTCTTGAGTTGAAATGCTAAAGGACCTCATGTGAAGTTCTCTATACACCATAGTTTGCTGACTAACAATGAGGTACTAAACTAATTATGGAGTGACTATGCCCTCAGATCACCCATAAGGTATATTCATGGACCAATAAAAAATTCAGCATTATACCACCATAAATCAAATATACCCAACCTATGGAAACAAAATTGGAAGCCAACAATGGAATCCCATAGTCTATTATATAAAAATAAATAGTCAACATGATTCATACATCCATACATACATCACAAAAATCCAATATACTAACCAATTCATAAATCGATAAATAATCTAACCCCATGACTGATACATATACACTACAATAAATAAATAAGATCATAAATTCCTATGATACAGTACTAATATTATCACCTACTAAATCATCGACCTCCAAAACACTTCTTATCCTAGTTCATCACTCTAGATCTAAGATATTACTTGTAACTGCAAAGAAACATGAAATCCTACCCATTTAAATCAAATCATGCTTTGTGTACACGGGTAGGGGGTAAGTCTGATGATCCAATAGGATATCCCCACTCAACTCAACTACCTACATGTTAATGTTCAAGGATATATGCATGTGGAAGTCTATGGTGAGTGAAAATAAACACACTTGAAACATATAACCCATGTATGTTCATGCAATAACATAATACCTCTATATCAATATGGCATAGATAATGCATGCACACCCAAGGATACCCACTAGGTTTACCCAACCATGTGCTATCTCCACACCTATTTATCATAGAGATGTATAACCTTATATCCAAAATGATATATAATTAAAATTCACTCTTGTATCATCAAACATGATCATTCAGATGTATCACTTTACATCCACAATGATTCTCACTCATATAATTCCAACCCGACCCATCAGTCATCTCACTACCCATTAATAACAAAAACTTGAAATATCATGGGAAATAATGACCACACAAAAGAAATCCAATAAAATGAAAAAATAGGGCCCATACATCAATAGATAATCTTAAAATAACATTGAAAACAATAAAGAAAACCAAAGAGATACCAAAGAAACAAATAATGATATAAAAAAATCCATAAAAAATGAGCAAAAAAATGGGGTCCAAACACAATGAAATGGTAGAGATCTCATTTATCACATCATTCCCCATCTCACTTCATCAATCCTCATGTGATATGTCTTTCAAACTACACAAATATAATCCCCTTCTCTATCCCATGTATCTCATGTCATCATAAGGGTTGGATTCAACTCATAAAAATATAGCACCGCGGTTATACATTAATATCTCATATCAAACATCAAGAATCATTATAAACCTTATCATACATCTCATTTTATAGGTTCATGGTCTTACTATGATGGATTCTGAAGGAAGACAAACCTCCTAAAATATACGTATTATCTCATCTACCTTGTGGTTTCACCCCCTCTCTCCTAGAACATAATTCTTCATTACACCATGTTTGATCACCCATAAGAAAGAGCACTGATATAGAGGCATTGTCATTAACTAGGAATGTAATCATCCATGTACGTAACCTTGTAATGAATATAAGTCACACTAAACTCAATCTCAAATGTGATCCCTAAGGTCATCTCTAACATTTCCTCCCCATTTAGTTCACATCATGATCATTGAGGTCATTCTAGACATCACCTATGTATTCAAGTTCTAATGAAAAATCTCACCAGACCAATAGTTTAAATATTTAATAGATCTATGTCACACATGGAAAAATTCAACCACGCCTAAAAGGGAACCTACTCTGCTCATATCCCACAATATCGAGCCGATCTGATGATCAAAACAGCACTAAGGATATCTACCTAAACCCTAACTCATTCATCAATCGAAAAAACACTAGTTCTAACCCAAAATGTAGAAAACACTACCCATAAGGTCAATGGTGAAATACCTCACCCATCACTTAGTGAATACAAGTTGTGTCACTCCTTCCCAAGGGTCATCACATGCCCTAATAACAACCTATGTTTGATCGCCCATAGAATTTTGGGTTAAATCCCTTGGATTATCTTCAAGTAGTTAAGGAAAATAAATAGTCCTAGATTCTATCCCAATCTAAAAGGGGCACCTCTTAGGGTCTCATGACCATACATATAATATGGGACTTGATACACATCCCATCCCAACTTACCCATCATGAAAAGGAAGGTATTACATTCAGTCAACATACACAGTTGTGCATCATCATTAAACTAAAGGATTCATATAATAGATTATACCAAACCATTTCTCAAAAAATGATCGCTCTTTTTTTCTTTAAAATAAACATAAAATAAATCTTTTTCCAACCACTCAAAATCATCTTATTTCATCTTTAAATAACCATTCCTTTAAAACCACTATTTTTACCTTTGAAAAAATATTTCAAATGTTTTTTAGAAAAACAAATTTATTTTTTGAAATATCATTTAAAAACCATTTATTTATTTTAAAATCCTATTTAAAAGATAAATCATTTCATTCCATAAAAATTATCTAGTGTATTAACTCACATCACCCATGAAATCCATAACATGGGCCATCGATACTCATTCAACCAGGGCACTGCCAAACAAATCGTTTAACCTAGAAATATAACCCTTTGGGGACTATTAAGTTAACCCAAGGGCATCTTATTTCATGAGGTCATGAAATTATAAGTAGTAATTTTGATCATAATAATAATCACATGTGAATATAATATAACTAGTAGGAAATCCAACACATCATGTAGTATCAAAATACTTAATGATTAAAGGCCACCTGCCTCATAAGATATTTTTTTATTTATCCAAGATCATACTAGACATACTCGATGCCAATGAGAACCTATATCATTAAAATACCAAAAAGATATAGTTTTTTCACATCATAAAAATATCCTAAAATTGGCACAAACCATAAGAAACTCACCTATAAATGTAACAATATTGATAACCCAAGATAAATAGCACATACAATCCACAACAGAATATTTTCCCTACTATAAGAAAAACTCTAATTCTTTATCTCAAATCATTTTTAAATTTTACCCAAAATTGATGAAATATAAGGAATAACTCACCAATTGACTTACCTCTATTTAAATAGAAAGAAACAGTATGTGATTTAACCATGATTTGGTGGGACAACGTAATCAAATCCATGTCCCAAATAAACCCAAATTAGAGGAGAACTAAGGAAAAGAATAGAAAAATAATAAGGGATAAAATCATACCTCTAATATATTTAATAAGAAACCCTGAGGTGGTTTTAAAATGACCCCCCCCCCAATATCTAAAAAACCCCACTTAAAAGTGGGAGCTGAGATTTCCACTAGAAGTTTGGTGACCCCCATTGGAATCCTAGTGAGACCAATAATATCTTAGTGGACTGAACCTTACTTCCCGTGATAGGGATAGTGGTAAAACACTATTGACCAAACCATTGAGGTCCCAATGGGTTTCCACCAGGGTTCTAGTGGGCTGTTATCAAGGATCTGGTGACTGCTGCAGCAGTCCATCGAACTTCATTCCTTCCTTTTTTACACATCCAACCATGTCTAAAACCTCCTTTTATAGGTTCTAAAATGATCAAAGATATATCCCCTTCAATAAAAATATGAAAATTACAAATCTACTATTTTTTTATCCACTAAAATCCAACTCTTACCTTATTTCATAAACACTTGATAATGAGAGGTTCTACACCCCTATTATCAAACTTTTGGGGTTTGAGACTATTGGACAAATCATGTGATATTTTAATACTTTCCACTTACTCGTGTACATGATGTTTTTATCATGTGTACATTGATAGTTTTTGTCTTTATGATGTTTTGGTTCAAAGGGAGACTCCTTGGGTAGAGATCATAGACCATTGTATAATATAGATGATATAAAAAGGACAGTTGGTTGGGGATGATGTTTCCTCTTAGGACATAGTCCATGTTGTAATTAGTTTTTTATATCAATTATGAAGGAAGTATATACCCAAAATCTATATTCATGAGATACATTTGGGAAACTACGTATTTTGGTCTTATGGAATGCATGAGATACTTGTAGTCTTCAAGAATTAAATGGGTCTTTGATTGTTGGACGTTAAATGATAATTGTTATCATTTAAGGATTTATTCCATATAATCTATCATTTAAGAATTGTTTCATAATATGAAACATGATGGAGGAGTTTCATTCATGCATATGATACATGAACTGGAAAAGCCATTAACTAATGAATTATAACACTTTTGCGAATGTATTGGATCCTAAGGAACATCCTTAAGAGATATAAAATCCATATCCAAGTAATGTATGTGGTGTGTGTGCTTACTTGAATCCATGGCCAAATTTTTCAATATTGTTTGTTCTCTTATCTTGACTATTTTACACCCAAGGCACTAATATGTCATGGTGGATGGAAAGATGCCACTCACATGATGAGAGATTCATGTGTAACCCTTGGATGCCTCCAGAAGGGGGGATGTATTTTAGCTACCAATTCAGTAATGTCACTCAAACCCATGCAATGGCGGATGATATGTTTTAGTTTCTTCTTTGGTGAATGATGCACATCTATAACAGTTTATTCATTTCTAGTTTTACATGGTTTCCATTATCCATCATGGAGATCCTTGATTTATGGTTTCTTTATTCTTCTACTACTATAATTAAGTGTTAATTAACCTCTTAAAACCCTAATAGTGGTATCAAAGTACCCCATGTGTTTAGATTTATGAAATTGTGCATGAAATTAAGAATATGGGAAAAACATAGTACCATGTTTCGATCCAAAACTCCCACCATGTTTGAACTAAAATATGGGGATAACCATTTCAGACTATTACATTAAGTGTTAACATGTGTAAAATTACGTAATTACTCCACCACAGCTTTGGGAGGATTTCATTTTTTACATAATTGAGTCTAGAAGTTCTTCCATGCACCATGGTATTCTCTATGCCATAGTGACTCTCATGGTTCCCCAAAACTACCACATAAGGTTCACCACAATGTAGACGATTTTATAGCCATGCCTGTTACATTAACACAATAGGTTTTTATAAAGGTAACTCATGTGTTGACTTTACATATGAAAACCCTTCTGCATAAGGGTAAATAATTTTATTTTAAAAAAATAAATTTAGATTTTAATTTAATTATTTACAATTTTTTTATAAATAATTTTTTAAGGTCTTGGAGGTTACAAGAAAAGGAAACAACACATGTACCTTTTACCCGGTAAGGATAGGACACGCCCCAGTCCAAGGGTTAATCCACTCCATAACTAACCCATTAGAATTTTATGGCTTGAAGGCACTATAGCTTCAAATCCATTACATGTCCAGAAGGCCCCATTATTATGGCTTAAATGAACCCTACCTATGTCCTGCACTACACCAGTGTGTACCTAGATCTTTACCCTTGCATGTGTCATCACCTGCATTAGAAGTTGTGTTATCCACCATAAATGTCCTAGAAATCCCCTCCAAGGAGGTTTCTAGGATTATAACTCTGGTTATATATATAATTATTGGGATGACCTTACCACTTGGGCAAGCTCTCAACTAAAAAAAATATATTTAAAAATAATAATAAATAAATGTTGATTTATTAATTAATTATAAAGGGTTTATAATTAATTAATAAATTTTTAAGAATTTATTATTAAATATTCCTTAAATATTAAGAGTTAATATTTAAAAATCCTTTTAACAAATTATATGACATGTTTTATAATCTAAAAATATAATTGTTTATTTAGAAATTATAAGGGAGATTTATAAAGCATAAATTACCAAATAAGGATAAAATATAAAATTGTTTATATTTTAAATTATTAATTGTTCATAATTAATTATTTTGAATTATTCAAATTTATAACTCCTTATTTTTAATATTTAAATATGTGGTATTTAGATTATATAAAATGTTTACATATTGAAAAAGGAATTATAAAATTGTTTATAATTCATGAAAATATCATATATATAAAATGAAATTTCATATAATGGTGAATATGAAATGTTCATATTGAGATTAATATAAAGTGTTTATATTCATAGTTATGTAATTTCTATAATTTTTTAGTTAATTTATAATAATTATAGCTAGCTTTTATTTATGAATTGTTTCATAAATTGTTACCTCATGTTTAAATACTTGAATTTTTCATTTATTTAAAAGGATATTCACTTCTTTATTCATATTCATAATTTTTTTATATTATGAATGTGTATACATTATTTTAATTGTTAAAATGATTCTAGTAGATAGAGTCTTGCATTAAATTCTATGAACAACTCTATAAAATTTAGTTTTTCATCGACCTTGGCCTCAATTTATAATTGGAGTTATTAGTAAGAATTTTTTCATTGGGAATAGTTTGTGTATAGTAGGTGTTAGAGATATCATGAATTGAATTCTCTCTTGAGTAAAGTCTCCTCAGGGAGAGGGACTTGGGGTTAGACTATCTACAGTCTTGGAAGCTTATTTCATGTCTAGAAAGGTGAATGGGGTTGGTTATTTATCATTATGGGCTTAGTCATGTGGATATTATCAGTCTTATATAACTCTAAACCTTTACATTAGGTGTTCATATGCCTTATGCATATGAGGCATTTTGATATGTATGAATATTTCTAGCTCTTATATTTGGGTGAGTAACCTAAACTTGTGGGTTGTGTAAAGAGTTACATGTCAATATGGATTGAACATATTGATTTGGTGGGGGGAATAGGATTCCAAAACCAAATTATTATAAGAATGCATACACAAGGGAATAAACTTGAGATAACATGGTGAGATTAAATCCCCTTCAAATACTAAGTGTGATATTCCATCCAAATCAACACTTTTCAAGAACCTAATTATCCAATTGGGTAGTTTCACACCAAAATAGAGTTCCCCTGGATTATCTTGTGTAAGGTAAGAAAGTAATGGGTGAAACTGGAATATCCTTGGGTAGTTTCACACCAAAGAAGGGTTCCCTTGGATTGTCTTGTGTTAGATTGTTTTTTACGTTTACTTTGGGTTACACATGGATGCAAAACCCTAAGGGTTAGGATTCTATAGGACTATATTTATTTTTACCCATACGATGGATTAGACAAATAGTATTTTTTTCAACTATCAAGATTCATATATATAAGCCCATAAGGGGCTCCTCCACGACGCTAGGGTTTCCCCATCACCACCAACTCATCTCGGCCGACTGCGGCTCCATTCCTTGGTTCTCGATGAGTTAGGGAATGCTCCTCTCGTTGCGACATCATCGTGGTTCACGATCTAGTTCTCAACGTCGTCGAGGTGTGGGTCCTTGTTTTTGAGGGTATGAAATTTCTCTGGCAAAGTCGTGGGTGGTAACCATCATCAGGCTTCTGTGGTGTCGAAGGCTCACGACCTTCAGTTAGCTCGGCTTCTCCATGGTGGTGCGGTGAGTGGTCGAGATATGGTCTATTTCAGCCTAAGGTTGCAGCCATTATTTCTCCTGTGTGTTGTGGGTGGATTTAAGGTCTCTACGAGTGATGGTGGTGACAGGTTCTTGGATCGTTTCTTTTTGTGACGAAGTTTTTACAAGCATCAATTTGTGCTAGTGGTTTTGGTTTTTTATCTTTGATTTCATGCTTCGTTTGGGTGATTCTTCTCCTCATTGTGTTTCTCCTATTTTAGTGTGTGAATCTATTTTGGTGTGATTTTCTAGGGAAATGTAATGGTTAAGGCTTCATGGTAGAGGAGAAATCGTGTTGATTAGGCTGTTTAGGTTCGGCAGTGTGCTGGAGATGAATTTGTGATTCCTTGAATGGTTTTGGTTTGGTCTTTTTATTTGTGGCTCTATGGTCTGCGGTTTTTGGGACATTACATTCAAATCATCTATAAGGGATTGTTCCAAAATATGTTCATAAAAGAGAGCTTTCATCTAATCAGGGCTAACCGGAATTTGATGTTTGAGAGGGTATGGAATTTTCCATCAGTGTCAGGCCCATGCATCCTTGAACGAGACAACTAGTCGAGTAGCGATGAGATGGTGGAATCTGGTCTTAATGTTTTTAATGCTGGAGAGGGACCTTCCTTTACAGTGTGAATTGGATTGTTTTTGGCCTTGGGGATTTGGAATGTGGGATTTAGTTGTTATTTAAGTCTTTGAAGTCTTGTTGGGTTCCCCCTTACCCTTTAAAGTGGGTCTATCTTAATAAAAAAATAATTTTTAGATATAGTCATATATGATATAATTGGAATGATTTTCTACCAAGATAACTATCGGTGAGTTTCATGCCAAATCATGATCATTTTCTTAGTGAAATATGGATCTTGACCTACTAATTGATATGATATTTTATAAGGGGTCATCATTTTAGTGGGATCTTATTTAATAAAATTCCTTATTAAATGGTTAATAAAAACATGATACTCATATGATAAAAGATTTTTTGTATAAAATACCACCATCAATGGTTAAACTAAAATTTGAGATTAATCCTTGAAAGGATAATCATAATAAAATGGGTAACTTAAGAAAAGTTCTTAAGATAAAATTCTCTGTATTATAGCAGTCTCTTCCTGGGAAACTATTGAAATTGTTTGACAAGTGAATGTAGATGCTTTGTAGAAATATAAAATGATTCACATAAGGTTTAAAAGTAATTATATGTGAAATAACTAAAGGAGCCTCAATCTCCACTCATGTACTCAATATGATTGGGTATGTTGTTGTTTTGGTAAGGATAATGCCTTTATTTTGAAAAAAAATTCCATTGGAGAAGAAATTTCCCAGATTACTTAAAGGGTTGTAAAAATCCTAGTGGAGAGTCTACATCAAGTAAAAATGTTATAGAATTCAATTATTTTATTCTAACATATATATGATATCGATTGTATGTTTAAAAAAAATTAAACATATATGATGTCATAAGATGAGAAAGAATTGAAGATTGGAACTTGAAGTTTATTTCCAAGTAATGGAGGAAAAGGTGTTGCTAAATTAAAGACATGGATACTTCAAAGATTGTAAGAACCTATCATAATATGTGTATTTTTATCTCATTTTTCACTTGGGAAGAGAGTGTAAAAAATTATTGTTTAATAAAATGATATGGGTGTTTTTAATACACATAGTTTATGATTTGTTCAATTCTATGGCATGCTTTAAGGGAGACTTAAAAATGGAATGTTCTAGTTAGATAATTTATCCTATGGAAATGTTCTGAAAATTTGAATGAATTTAATAAAGGTTTTCCTGATATTAAAAAAGTGTTGATGATAGATGAAATGAACATATAATGTCTAGAAAATAGTGTTTTCTAGATAATTCTGGTGGGTAAAAGTTCAAACTGGAAGAAGAAAAGTCATTTAAAAAGTTAAACAATGTTTCTTCAAGAATAGAATCAAGGTAATTGAATCATAGGGTTGTCAAGAAGAAGGAATAATAATTCATTTGATTGGATTATCTAGAATACCTTAAGAATTTTAGAAAACTCTGTGGAATGTTCATGTTAGGTATGGATGTTATAGAAAATAATTCTTCAATTTTGAAGGGTATGTGATACTGGATTTATATTTTAAAAGTGTTTTAAATATATAGGAATTAAAAATCAAGAAAATAATAGAATGATATTGTATTTTATATTCATGTGATGAAGTAAATACTTATTAAATCAAAGATTTTAATAGAAAGGAATGTTTCAATCTCATATTGATCTTAGTAGAGGATGTGTATATTCATTTTATTTCTTCTATGTGATAAAAGAAGTTGTTAGTTAAAAAAGATTTGTTATGAACAACATGAGATGATTAATTGTTTCCATATAGTTTATGATCCATTAAATTCTACAATATATTTTGAAAATGAGACAAGGATAAAAATTTCTTATCTAAGATAAAGTGTTTATCTATATGTTTATTAAAATATGAGGGAATGTATTTCTGCTACCCATCAGTTAAAAATTTTAATAGTATTATTTTCGATATAATGTTCCAAACACATAGAAAACCATATATTATATGGAAACAATAGTTTATTTTTTAATATTCCAACTAGAAGAGAATAGGTGTTATTTTTGAAACACAAAGAAATTTGTGCATATTAACAAGATATTATGAGAAGAATATAATATATAAGAGGCTAGTGGGGGTATGTTTGAACTTAGGGGAGATCAAATTTAACAAATAAATTCTTTTAGTAGTCTAAGATTAAAGTGATTTTTCACTTAATATCCTAAAGAGTTTATTATATATGAGGATAAAGAAAAATGTAAAGAGTTTTATTTAGTTATAATGAAAAGTGAATATCACTATTTCTTGAAGGATTATACTGGTCAAATTACTTGATATCCTAAAATATTTTAGGGTGTGCATTAAAGAGAAATGTCACTATGACAAAATGCCCATTTAGCAGTGTTTTTTTTAATATAGTGGTGATTTAAACCGTCGCTAGATGGTTCTGTGATGGTTTCAAAAAATCGCCGCTAAAATTGGTGTTAGTATTCAACATGCAATGGTTCCTTCCATTTAGCAGCAGTTTCTGGAAAGTGTCGTAGAGCACATATTTTGTGACAGTTTTTTTAGTTTTAGCAGTGGTTTTCTCTTAAAAAAATAACTGTGATCTAGCGGCGGTTTTTAACCGCTGCAAAATTCTGAACTTTTTACCAAAAAAACCACCACTAAAATAGATAAAACTAACACTAAGTAAAATTATGTCATATTTAGCGGTGGTTTTAACCAGCGCCCTAAAAAAATACCATAATATAACGGTGGTTTAAACCGCTGTGAAAAAAAACTATATCTAGTGGCGGTTTAAACCGCCGTTAAATCATGAATTACAAAAAAAAAGTTGCAGGTTATGTATCCCCGGAACCTGTATCCAGAAAAACACAATAGTAACACTAAAAATTTTACTAGATTTTCAAATATATCAATAATGTATAAGGAAAAAACACATGTTAAAACTAAAGAATCAATATATTTTGATTCTCACCAAAACATAAATAATAAACACATTGAAATAAATAATTCATTTCTCAATACATTGAAAGAATCAAACAAGAAAAAACACATTAAAATAATCAATAATACATAAATACATTTAAATAATCAACCCATTGAAATAATCAATAATAAATTTCTCAATACATTGAAAGAATCAACACATTTCTCAATACATTTCTCATTGAAAGTATGTTGATTATTTAAACTATTACACAACGCATTTCCAAGGAAAACTTAAATTTAATACATTTAAAACTATATATAAAGAATCAACATACTTTCATTAAAATGAGTCTTCACATGTTAAAACTAAATCCACCAAAATTACAAACAAAATAAATTAATTTAATAATAAAAAATAATTCTCAATATTAAACCATCCATCATGAATACCATTTTCATCAAAAGGGTTATTAATGATTCAAAACCAAGAATCAATTATTATATAAAATATAAATTACCCTAAATATCCATAAATGATCTAAAATTCAACAATTGAGGATTAAAAATGACTTGGATTTATACAATGGGTAAATACTTTATGAAATCCTAGGAGTTCTAACACTGATCCGACCCCTTGATATGATCATGAAAAACAACATAGATACCTCTATGTTCCTAGTCTGACAAGAATCCACATAGTCTAAGTTACCTGATTACATCCCCACATCCTATCTAAGACCAACAATACAGAGCTCAAAAAACAGGGTCCATACACAAATAGAGAACAAAAATATCCCAAAAGGGAGATCACCCAACATATTAGGATTGATCTCTAACCAAGAAGGTGAAAACAAGAGGATACTAATAGAATATAGGGTATGATAGATAGGGGTTGTCCTATATGTTATAGTCTTGAGATATCATTGTATGGATAAGTGATATAGAACCTTAGTTTAGTGAGAGATAACATATAATGATCCTTGGTCAGTATGACTAGGTCATGATGTGAGATTTGTAAAAGGGTATATATATTCCTATAATGGATAGAGTTAGATATAGATTATGGTCTTGAAGAAAACCATAGGGTATTGTGTCATGACTTGACCTATAGGGACCCTACTTGGGACACCAGTAAGCTAAGAGTGATACCACATGTTCACCCCCAATAGTTTAAGGGATAACGACAAGAATAGAGTAAGAATATCACTGAAGTGGGAGGCTTTATCCTATTGTACGTGAAAACACACACACACACACTCAACTCCATGAAATAGTGCATAGGTATAATAAAATAAAACCTCTCGATGTAAAAAAATCATGTAGTAACCTCTAGGAAATACATCAGAATGAGATAGATAAATATCCAGGAAAGGAAAAGGGTAAAATACATGCTTAACTAAGAATAAGGAAAGTAGTTCATAATCTAGAAACAACTGAAAGCAAAAAAGAAGATTTCCTAACTCAAGATCCCTATGTATGACCACCAAACATGGCCAGTGCCTCCACTTACTTCTATGTTCCATAGATACTAGGTCCACTAAGGACATCATCTACCAGTTGTCTATATAAGAAAAAAAATCATGCATGCAAATCCCATGCAGGTGTGAGTATAAACATACTTAGTAAGGCACTATAAAAAAAGTGGGAAATAGTAGAATATAATAGTCAGATCAACCTATATGTAAAAGAGAGAAAATAAACTAAACATCATACATAATCATAAAGAAATTTCAATCTCCATAGCCAGTTGAAACACAACATACAGACACATGGTTATAAAACACATACATAGGACACTCATTATCCTGATGCCATCTAAAATATAAGAAAAAGATAAAAAAATACCCACATTGGATGTACTGATACCTGAAAAAAACCTCTCTACTAATCATTTCCCAATGATGAACTCTTCTCGTCACCCTCTCCATCTCCATCTCTACTTCCTCCTACCAGCACCTGTAAGACAATTATATTGAAAATTAAATAGTGTTATATATTTATATTTAAACTTAAAATCAATAAAAGTTTGTAAATTAAATGATTTTGAAGTTTTTTGATTTACCTTCTCACCACCATTCATCACTAAAAAATCCCCAGGGGAAGATCCGATCGTCTTTTGATATAAATCAAGAAACACTTTCTTCAAAATGGATATCTCACCCCCCCTGTTCCTCAATTGTGTTTTGCATAGAATCAATATTTATCTAAGAATCTTGGGGTAGGGAGTTACTACAACCAGGAGTATATTCACTTTCAATCCCCATTTTCCTTCTAAAGACCTCAGATGGTAATGGTCCCAAACCCATCCCGCGCACTCGACTAGGATGTTCCTTCCCAAGGACTTTACCATCTAGGTCATCCTAGGAGACTGAGTAGGACTATGTGGGATTGAAATCCCATAGTTCTTTAATTTTTACCTATAAATAAAATATAATTCATATTATAATCAATATATATTAACATCGTGACAACTTATAATAAGTTATTATAATAAAAAATGAATTCATACCCCAACTTCTTTGGCAGGCTCATTAACAAAACTCACATCAGTTTTTTATGAACATTCAACCACACTTCTGTTTGGGATGCTTGGTGGCCTAAACTCTGTGACTGTATTAAATAAAGATAAATCAAAAATTTAATATATTAAATAGATGACATTGTTTAATAAATATTTAAACTAATGAAAAGATTACCAGAGTCGATCAGCTTCTAGAAAAACTATTTGACCCCAGAGTGTGAGTATAATGCTTTCTCCTTGGGATTCCTATCATTTAATCAAATATAATTAAGTTCAGAACATATATTTCAAAAAAATCATGCATAAAAAATAGAAATGATGACATATGCATAGTACTAACAAACAAAATATACATAACAATGATAATGAATGACTACAAAAATGACATATGTGGTTGATAAATGAATGGATAACTGCACATACAATCATTTTATCATTCAATCATGTAGGTTCCTTGCTCCATCATTACTTAATCTACTTCATCCACTCTTTAAAGACTAATATTTTTAATATCCTGATGGACAAATAAGTCTGCTTCTTTTTGTTGATGGGATTCAATTTCAGAGGTCAAATATTCCAATTCATCACCCATATCATATAATTCTCTTTATTTTACATGAGCAACTGCACTCCACCCTTCATCCATGACATATTTCACATAATATACCATTTTTTCTTGCAATGATAATATATATGGATCATGTAGTTCATGGTCACTAACATCCATCAAGCAAGAGAAGTTCACAGAAGTAAATTGCAAGGAATCTCTTTTAACACCCTGATAATATCCACCCAATTACATTTGAATAAAACAATTGAAAAATATATGTGGTAGTTTAATTCAATAATATCATTCCACTTTCCACAGTATTCCACTTCAGAAAACATAAATATTCCACTATTCTATGTTTTCAAACCTTCTTCCCGATCAACTGTACAGAATCTAAATTCATTCACATTGTAAACATCGAACTTTCTAGCGTGTTTTAGAGGGTCTCAAGTTAGAAACTTCAAATCTTCTAACAAATTTTATTGAGTATCAATATTCATGATTTGAAAAAAGTAATATACATTATTATATTTACAAAATATATGTATCAACCTAATATCCATATTGATTTCAATATTTATGAACTTACACGATGTGCAAACCATTATACAAGATCTTTATTAACAGATTTTGTTATATCTTTCTCATTTCATGTCCATCCTCTCATTTGTCTCTTTGTTTGTATCATAAACTTTTCAATAAATGGATCTGCAATTTCACTATTTAGAAAGCACATATCTATGTGCCTATAATAATTTCATTTCTATTAATGTAACATTTGAGCTCCTCCCAACTGATCGGCCAATAGTAGGAAAGATTTTTGATTTCCCGTGTATTTAAGATTGAGTAGATGTGTTATCAACATGAACAACTTGATTGAATCTTGTCTCAATATTATACATGTATCTAGAAAAAAGGTAAGACACTCCTATTCCAAATAGCCTTTAGAAAATAGAGTCTTCAAGTTGAGCTTTATTTTTCACGTATGATTTCAAATTCCCAAGATATCTGTGAAATAAAATAAAATAAATAATTATGTATTTAATGAAGTGCCAATAATTTTTTACTGAAATGAAAAACAAATAAATAAAGTACCTATCAATTGGATTCATCCATCAATAATGTATAGGGCTTCATAATTTAGATTTATCAACCAAATGTACAATTAAATGCATCATGACAGTAAAAAACAACGGAGGAAATATCATCTCCATTGAACAAAGTGTCAATAAAAATATCTCTTGAAGGTTTTCAAGCTGAAATGGATATAGATTTTTCTCATATAGTTTTCTAAAAAATGTGCAGAATTGGAGTAAAACAACAGTAACTTTTTCAGGTAATAATGTACGCAATTCCAATGGAAGTAACTACTATAAAAAATATATAAATCATGGATTTTTAATCTATGTAACCTATGATTCTTTAATTTAACACACCTTGATATGTTAATTGAATACCCATTAGATACCTTCACATGTTTTAAAATTCTAAGGAATGTATCTTTATCCATATATTTTATCACAAAAATTGTCGAAGAATACTTTCCATTCTCATCTGGACATAGATCATACTTTATGTTCATTTTTTGTAAGTCTATCTGAGAATTGAGATGATCCTTCGACTTTCCATGCTCATTAAGAAATGTGAAGATCAAATTTTCACAAAAATTCTTCTCAATATGCATCACATAAAGATTATACCGCAACAAATTAAATTCCCAATATGGAAGTTTGAAGAATATACTTTTTTTCTTCCATTATTGTGTTATGATTTCACTTGATCATGTACTTCAAACTCATTTCCCACTATCATTAAAATGATGCACCTTCCCAAATTTTGTTTCAATATTTCCAAGTTGTACCAATTTTTCATAACCTATTCACAACTTTGGAGGTGGTCTACAATCAATGAAACCATTGAATTTTTACTTGTTCATCTGAAATCTATGAGATGCATCGAGAAATCTTCGATGAAACAAGAAGCACCATTTTCTACCGTGAGGTAACTATTCAGGCTCAAAATTAAAGTTATAAACAAGACAATACAAATCCATTTATGTTTTCCAAACAGCTAAATTTCCAAGTCCAGGGAAGTTACTAATGGTCCACATTAGAGTAGCTTTCATTTTGAACATTTTTCTAGAAGATTCATCATATGTATCAACATCGTTGCTCCAAAACTTCTGTAATTCTTCAATTAAAGGCTGTAAGTATACATCAATATCGTTTCCAGGAATTTTTTTCAGGAATAATCATTGAAGTGATAAAAGAAATTTGTTACATACACATCCACGAATGTAGATTATAAGGGATCAAAACAACCAACCAAATGCTATAACTAGTACTCAAAGTCCCAAATGGGTTGAATCCATTGATAGCCAACCCAATCGAACATTCCTAGGATTATATGAGAAATTTGGATGTAATGAATCAAATATCTTCCACGATTTTGAATCTCTTGGATTTCACATTAACCCATCATTATTATTATCTACAAAATTCCACTTCATGGGTTCAGTTGTTTTCGATGACATGAATAATCTTTACAATAAAGGCTTTAAAGGAAAGTAATGAAAAACCTTTTCAAGTGTGTTCATTTTCTTCTTATTCATGGTAGTATGTTGATTCAGACTTCCAACATCACCCATAGACTCTCATCTATAAGAAGAACATTTTTTCAATCATGTATGCTTGAATACTCTCCCCAATAAAGCATACAATCATTGGGACATGCATGAATTTTTGTATAATTCAGACTAAGCTTGTTAACAACTTTTTTCATATCATAAAAAGACTCAGGGATATTTGGTTCAGGAAATACATCATGCAACAATTAAACTATCATAGACATCACCTTATTTGTAATTCCACATAGGCATTTGATATGGTACAACTTCAGTAGAAAAGAAAGTTTTGAATATTTCAAACATCCACTATACAACCACCGATTTCCACCGTCAACTAAACCATGAAACGTATATGTCTGCTCAATGAAGTTTTCTCTTACATTAGTCTCTACATAATCAAGAGGAGGATCCAATGATATTTTACAATCTTGATCTAGTTTTCCTACAGTCTCAAAAACATCACTTTTCATGTTTCTATTTGTATCACCCTCAACTAGTTGTTCTGATATGTTTTGATGTTGGTGTTGGTGTCTTACAATTCCAAAATCATAATTTATAAGGTTTTTCATTTCATTTTCCATTTTTGATGAAGTTGGGAGCTCATTCTATGGATTGACATTAGCGCTCAACCTTTCTGTAACATTCAATTCTCCAGGTCAAATCGAACACAAATACTGAGCAGGGAATTGCTTCAATATCAACTGTTCATAAAATTCATATCTCTTCAACCATATTCTAAATTTACATTTAGGACATGTGAATCTTATTCTCCCATCAATAGATTGATTGGAAATTGAAAAATCTAAAAAATCCTCCAAACCCTTAACATAATGAGGTGTGTTCCTCAGTAATGTGATCCAGCTTTTATCCACATATATCACAATGTGCCTACACATTATTAAAAAAAATTAAAACACATAACTATTACTAAATAGGAAAATATATTCATATATACTAGTTGAAAAAAATATGAATATGTTAAATAATGTTTTCCTATATAAATACACAAGAAGGGATCAAGAATCAATTTTCATGACTCTACAAGTTCAATCACCAAAATTATAAATAGTTATATTTATGAAGGGATTAATCATGTAACATAAATTCCTTGAGGTTAAATACTTTTGAATATAAAATGTAAACATAGTTGAAAACCTAAAAGAACATTTTGAAAAAAAATTTAACACTGACTTAAAATAAAGAGATAAGATGTATTTTATAGGATTAGACTCAACCTAGTCTATTACAGGACATAACTGACCTTTTCCTTTAGCAGGTTCAAGAAAAAACCCAATATTTTCTAAGGTGAAGCCCTAACCTATCACTCAATCTTTTGCAAGTGTAGAAAAAACCTAATCTATTCTACAAGATGGAAAAACCTTTGTTATTACCTTTTGATCAGGTAAAAATAACCATACACTGCCTTTTAAATGTATATATAACCATTTGTGAAATAAGAATTATAGACAATTATGAAAAATAATAAAACTATTTGGAATATTCAAATATTTTGATGAAGAAACTGGTGTAGAGTAGTGAACTTCGACCCTTCTTTAATTGATACAGAACAAAGAAATATAGGGCAAATAGAGTTGCCTCAACAAATCAATATAATGAATCTATAAAGTTTTAAATGTCTTTCTTATTCTTTATCCACTTCTTTCCTTAGCTTATATTTATATAAAAAAATGGATAATGTTCTTTAGAAATACATTGAATCTTCTACACATGTGTGTTTCCTAATTCTTCACCATACATTTAAAACCCAACAGTTAAAAATTAAAATAGAAACATATTATTATTTAAAGTATCAAGCTCAAATTCAAAAATACTCAATGTATTTCATTCATGGTATCGTTGTCCAGTGACAGAGGCTTTATACTATTCAAACAGATGGGAGAAGCTACTACTTAAATATAATAGGGAAATTTTATACCTATATAACCCACGTAAGGATAAAATATTTTTTGCACAGGCTGCATAAGGGTACCTCATAATTTTTATAATCTACGTAAAGGTAGCCTTTAAAATATACAGCTCTCATAAAGATAAGATTAATTTTACACATGATGTATATAGGTAAATTATAATGCTATGTAAGGGTAAGAACAAATTATAAGTGTTGCATAAGGGTAACTAGTAAAGTTGTGTAATTGTAATCTTTTACTTAAACTGGTCATGTAATGGTAACTAGAAAAGCTGTATAAAGGCACTCAGAAGTTACATAAGGGTAATAAGAATTTTCTAAAGGAGGCTTAAAGGAAAAACATAAATTCCATACACTATTTAAAGGTATCTAGTTCACTACACAAGGGTAACTTACATTTTTTTCATGTCGCTTAAGGGTAGCTTAGCACTTGTGTAAAGGTAAGCAAAACTTGCTTAAAGGTAAGAAACACTTGTGTAAAGGTAAGAATCACTCGCGTAAAGGTAAGCAACACTTGTGTAAATGTAAGTAGAGATTATATAAGGGTAAAACCAAGAATACAAAGCATGTGTAAGGGTACAAAGGTACATATGTAAAGGTAACACACAAACTATAAATTCCATGTAAGGGTAAGAAAAACAGTTATGTAAGGGTAAAAATAGCATTAAATTAAATATGTAAAGGTATAATAGAATTTTTGTAAGGGTACACCAAATTTACATAAGGGTAATAGGAACTTTGTAAGGCTTACGTAAAGGTAAAAATAATCTTTAAAAAATTAAATTTTCATATGTTTCAAACAAAAATAATTATAAAGAATAAAAAAAAATTGAATAAATGGTGAAAATTTAAATAAAAATTAAATTCAATAAAATTATCATAAAAACCCATTATTAAAAATAAAATAATTAATTTTCAATGATACAATTAATCCAGTTTCAATTGATAAAAACAATTTTCATTCAAAGGTAATTTAATTAAAATATCCAATTTATAATAAACCAAATAAAGAGGTGGGTATTAAAATTAGAATTCTTCAACTAAAGTAAAACTTTAATTCCCATAATCATTCATGATGGGATTTGGGGGAATGAAAACTAACTCAACAAACCAAGAGATATACTCCATCATTGAATAACAACCCTACTCAAACTTCTAGGAGGTATTATCTATGAACATGAAACATATAATTCGATAAATACATAATTCAAAATGGATAACACATAAAAGGATACATAATTACTCATAATATTTGTGAATCACATCAAACCATATCAAAACACCCAAGAAAAAAACTCAAATCAAGATGTAATTCCTAAACACCCATGATAAATCAAATTTTTATACAGTAAATAGCTAGACAGAAACTCCCTTTCACTTACCACTTGACCTTTGAGGGGCGGTGAGGTGGGCGTCGAGATCAGTGGCGAGGGGAGTCAAGGGTCAGGATCGGTGGCAAGGATTTGGGGGTTCGGGTAAGGCTTCAATAAGTCGGGGGGTGAATCATTAGGGGGTCAGGGGTGAAGCATCATAGGGGTCAACAAGGGTCGAACCGGCGGTGATGGGCGGTGAGGTTCGGGATCGGCAATGAGGCTTCGGGGGGTCAGGTAAGGCTTCGAGGGGTCGGGGGGTCAGGGTTGAAGTGTCAGAGGGGTCCGGGGAGAAGTGTCGGGTTTGTTAAAACATTAAAATATTTAGCGGCGGTTTTTAATAAACTATTGCTAAATTATTTAAAAAAATTATCTTTGGTTTCATAAACCACTGCTAATGTCAGATTTTGGTGTAGTGTGTAAAGAGTTACATTAGTTACCATAAAAAATTGAATATCACTTTATCATAAAAGAGTTTAGTATGTGTTGGTAAAACAATAATGTAAATAGGTACATTATTTATGAAAAAAAATTAAGGAAACAAATTGATGGAATAAGTTTCAAGGATGATGATGATGAACTTAGAAAGAGTTCTAAGTATACAATATGTTATGAAGTTGATGAGTTTGAATATTTTCAAAGAGTTCAATGATAAGAGTATGATTTCTAAATCTCACCATTATTCAAATTTTCTTACTTCATAGATATTACTCACTAAAGAGTTTGTGGGAGGGTCTTATTATATGGTCATGTAAATATGTGATAAGAATTACATATGATGTAAGAAGTTAACAAAACCCCTAAAAGTGTAGCATACACAAGGATGGTCTGGAAATTTATAATATATGATATAATAAATAGGTTCTTATGTTGGGTTTGTTAAATATTCATAAAAAAGTTTTAAGGATATAAATTGTATCATATTAGAGGTAATCTCTACTTTATCATTCTTTCATGTTATATGCATAAATATACATATATATACATTTTGTGAAGTATAATGATAATTCACCTCTCAAAGTATGACTTTGAGTTATCCCTAAACAATGTTCATCATGGATTAATATAGTTTATAATGAAATGTTAAGGTTAGCGTGAGTAGGATTCTTGCATAGAAATATGGAATATAATCATGGGGCACAAAAAAGGTATTTTTGTGCATTGGATGGCCTCTTAGGTATACCATATAGAGTTTCATGTGCAAAGTCTTTGGTATAATAGGGGTACATGAAACATATTTTTAATATCCTGTCTCAAACCACTGAGTCTGAGTCGTGGTGCCACATAACTTCAGGCGGACCTCCTCATACGTAAGAGGTTTCCGACTAGCAGCGAGGGTCTAAGTCCATCTGTGGAGAGACTACACCCTCAGTATCATGTCATAGGATAAATAATAATATAATAGAATATAAATAAATAAATAAAAACTAGAGTAAGCATACGTAAAATCTAAATAATACATGTCATACAATAAATAAACAGGCTCCCAATGTGGTAAGCCAATATACTATATCAAGTGTAAAAAAGTAAATGAACATCAATGGTCAGAGTGCATCCTGTCATCACCTCCATCTCTAAGTCAATGTGTCCTTAACTCCCTATTATAGGGCCCTTACCATTGAATGGATCCCTGGTCATGAAGTCTTCACGTGCACCAAGATTTTTATGCAAGGTGTGATCAATAAACCCAGTAGGACACCACCAATACATCCTTAATATAAGTGCACGAAATATATATAATAGTGTATGATGTAAATTCTTAAATAAACATACTGTCACACATGTACCAAGTTATCATGCATTAACCAAGCTACCATGAATCACAGTCCCACCTTCCTTGACTATGCTACCGGTTAGGATGTCTAATAAGTCAAACCAAGTACCGCCTTTAAGGTAACATTTCACACCCCACCCTAATTGTAGTCGTCATCAATAACATTTTATGCAAAATAAAAATCAGCCAGCCAGTCACTTATGCACATATATCTGCAAGGATAGCCATGCCCACCTTAAGGACATTTGGACCGCATCATCTGTTAGTCAACTAGCCATCTGCATGTGCACATCTCCCTATAGGGATAGTTGCATCTACCTTTAAGGATGTTTGGACTATGTCAGGTTGGTTAATCGACCATCTATGCACATCCCTCTATAGGGATAGGCACGCCTACCTTTAAGGATGTTTGGACCATGTTGAACCAACCCTAAGGCTCCACCTAGTCATCTTGATATCCGAGGCACAGTTACATAGGATATGAAACACAATAATCATTCTGTGTCATATCAAGGAACAACAAGGCATCAAGAAAAAATGTTAGGAGGCTACACATAATTGTATGGTCATAATTAAGCAAGCCTCATAGCCACTCACACACCTATATACAACACATAACAATCATGGGTTATCAATAATAAACAACACTTCAAGGCAATTTCATATACATGGTACAAAAATGGTAAAGAACTTCCTTTCTCAAGGTCGTCGATGTCAGTGTTAAGGTTAAACAACCATGTGTGGTTCGAAATGCGGAGTGTAAACCTCTATAGCTAAGCACAACTTTTCCTCAACCTTATAGGTGTTGACCCATCAATGTTAAAGCTTCATTTATTCCTAGAACTAATTCTAACATTTTATTCCAAAAATCAATAAAAACTTACATGCGATAATATTTTTCTCTCTCCTGGATAATTAATAATAATTATGATAATTCCATAATATCTATCTTGATAATTTTACATTATTCCTTATAGAATAATTAATATTTCACATGTGTTGATAAAAACTCTCTCTAGAATAAATGAGATAAAAGAATGATTCTTATTATTCTTTTCTTGATTCTGGTTATTATTATCTTAAGAGTTTTTCATTATTTTTTCAGAAGGATTCAAAAGAATAATTTGACAAACTAAAGAAGAATATATATCATGGAATCCTTACCTGGGTATTATCCTTTGGAAACTCAATACCCAGGATAAAGAAGAGAGGGTGTTCATCTGCACCTGGAAAACTAGAATAAAGGCTCGGTTTGGTTGAAGGAGGTCTTTCCAAACTTGAGAAAAGGATATTATAGGATGATCAGACTCAAAATATTAACCAAAAATGAAAGTCATAATGGGTTCAAATATTTTTAAGAAAGTAGTTGTGTCTAAGTCATAGCATTAAAGACACCAACTAAACTAGAAAATTAATTAGTCTCCCATCCATTTCTTGGTAGCATACCATGGATGTGGAGTGATTTGATGCATAAAATGGAATTTATGAACCTTCAATAAGTCCAAGGATTTAATTCCATGATTTTTAGCAATTAAATCCATTGAAAATGACGTAGGGTCGTTCTGGAGGAGGAAGTGTAAGAAAAGGTTTTTTAAAATATCCCCCTTTAAAGGGGAGCTATGTAAGGATATATGGTTTTACTCTTACATGGATCCTGGGTGTCGTATAAGGGTATAAGGTTTCCCTTACACATCCCTTAAAAACTTTGGCTTACCCTTATGTAGCAGCGTGTTACCCTTATGTGGCCTTCCGAAATCATGTTCTACCCTTACACGACAACCTTATTCGAGTTGGTACCCTCACGCAAGCCATGGGTTACCCTTACGTAACATCATAGTACCCTTACAAAACCTTTATAAAATCAAGGTTACCTTTATGCAGTGAAACTCTCATTCTTACATAATAAGGGAAGGTGTGGGATGACCCTTACGTAGTGATTGATACCCTTATGCAGTGCAACCCCACCTTTACACAACACATGGTACCCTTACATATCACAACCCTACCTTTACGTAATACTTATAAAAGGGGTATTACCCTTACATAGATTTCCAAAAACACTCTTACCCTTATGTAGAGTATAAAGAAGGGCTTTTACCCTTATGTAACCCTTTAAAAACAAGGTTTACCTTTACGCAACACCTTAAAACCATAAATAAAGGTTATTTTTATTAAAAAATTAAATTTTCACAAAAAAATACATATAAATTGAAAAAAAAATATGGTGTTTAATAAAAATTAAAAATTGAGAATATTACAATATTTTGGGTCCCTGTGACCTGAGGTTGAAGAGATACCTAGTATGAAAACATTTATACTTTGATACCATACTTATGAAAGTCTACATGTTGACTTAGTTAATCAAGGGGTGGTTGGGTATGTTATTAATCATGTCGTCAGTTGGAGATCAACTAGATATGGGATTTTTCATCTTGTGTGACGAGTATGACATATGGGCCCTCAATTGAGATAGATTGTGGAGTGTGTGGATGTACCTAGAAATTAAATATGATGTACTTATCTATTTTGAAGACTGAGATGTGATACATTCAACCATATAGATGAATTTAATGTGATGTATTCATCGACCAAGTCAGTCTATACTCAGAGGATCAAGAATGTATGAGTTGGCTATATGGGATTGACATACTTCGCATCCCATGGTCACTCAATTTCCTGGACAAATGAAAAATATGAGAATTCACGTTTTGATATGATGGAGACTAGTGGACACAAGTATATAGATACATGTGTTTGATAAAGATCATGTCTGGTTCCTTTATAGCTTAAGTAGCATTAATGCTTTTCTAAAGATCGTTCCTTGCTTACATTTATGGATTTGGTGATTTTTATTTGTAGTAAACACTATAAAGGCCTATGGGGTCACACTTTATGGTTGATTGAATGATGATCGAGTTTGAATTAGAGGGATTCTCTAAAAATTGTTTTAGAGTTAATCCGAAAGGATATTTGGATGCATATTCAGAAGATATTGCATATGATGTGATACAAGGTGAAGTTAATGACAGCTTTCCAAAAATGCTTTGGAAGAATATACGAAAGGATTTTTGGATATGATTTCACAAGTTATTGTATATGATACCATATAAGGTGAAATGGCATAAAGTCGTTTAAATTTTAGTACAACTGGGAGATTAAATGAGATATATGCCCTAAAGTCATATACATGAGATGCATTTGGGCATCTACATACAGTGGGCTTACAGTATCGATAAGATGTAGCTGATCTTTGAGAATTCAATTGGCCTTCGATCATTGGATGTTAAATGATAATTGTTATCATTTAAGGATATCTTACACCTATATTATCATTTAAGAACCATTTCATAAGATGGAATATGAGGAAGGAGTTGCATTCATGCATGCACTACATGAACTGGGAAAGGCATTAACTCATGTGTTATAACGCATGAGTTAATACGGTATCTCCCAAGGAACTTCCTTGAGAGCTATAAAACCCATAAACATGCGATGGATGTGGTGTGTGTGCTTGCTTGAATCCATGGCTGAATTCATCATCACTCTTTATTCTCTTCTCCTACCCCCTTTACACCTGTGACACTAGCATGTCTTGGAGGATGGAAGGATCCCTCTTGTACATCGAGAGATTCAGGTGTAACACGTGGATACCTCTGGAGGTTGGATGTCTTTTGGCAACCACTTCAGTGATCTCTCTCAAACCCATGCGATGTCAATTAAGATGTTTCAGTGGTTTCTTCGGTGGATGATACATGTCTGCAATAGTTTCTTCATTTCCAGTTTTACACGGTTTCCATTTTCTTGCATGTCGATCCTAGATTTATGGTTTCTCTATGTTTCTGCTGTTATGATTAAGTGTTAATCAACCTCTTAGAAACCTAACACATCGACCGCATGGTCTTTTTTTATTGTGGATGTTATTTTTGAATGGTTTTTTATGACATCTTCACACTCAAATGTAGCAAAAAAATAATATTTAACTTCATGCCACAAGACCTATCGTGAGAGGTTTAAAAGAACATATAAAAATATGAATAACATACCTTATTGTTATTGAAGACAAACCAACTTTACAGTAGTCTCACCTCCAAAGATATTCAAGAGTTTTATAAATCACCAAGAAAAATTCTTGGTAGGATTTTTCAAACCCTTACAACTGGATATAACCCTAGTATTAAAAGAAGAAGATAAAGGAAGAGAACTTTTACAACTCTTGTAATGTACTATGTTACAACTCTTGAAATGTACTATGTTACAACTCTTGTAATGTAGTATGTTAAAACTTTTTTAACACATTGCATTAACCATATATGAATTGAAATGATCCATATAACTCCATAATGTGTTATCTTATAATGCATATAATTGATTGATGGTACCTTAAAGTGGAAGAAATATAACGGAAGTATACAATATCAAATGTTTCGAGTCGTTCCATGGACAACAATATGCAACTATTTGGGTCACATTACAAGCACCACATGGGTAGAGGTGCTTAACGAACCTCAATCCCACGAGTCAGGTTCACCAGCCCACATTTATGTGGCTGGTTGTGCTAGAAAAAATGATCGGCACTTTTAAACGATTTTAAATGAATCAAGGAAGAAAGCTTGTGGGATTGGAAGTTGTTCCATGGACAATAATATGAAACTACGTTGGTCTCTTTTCAAGAACCATGTGTGTAAAGGTGTTAAAGGGCCTCGAGCCCACTAGTCGGGCTCACCATCCCGTATTTATGAGGCTGGTTGGATGAAAAATAAATGATCCTCATTTTAAATGGGTTTTAATGGACTAGGGAAGAAATCTCATGGGATTTCGCGCACCAGCTCGAGGGCCAAGAATAATTTTTTTATTCTTTATTTTAATGTTATTTAAATTTAATGTAGCATTTTTTATGACAAATTAATATTTTTTAAATATGTAGTGAATATACATATAAATTAACATTTATACAACAACTATTATGTGTTTAATATTTAACATTTCTTAATAATATGTGTTTTTTATTCATTTAAATGTTGTTTTTAATCTAAATTATAAATGTGGGGTCGATCCATGGATCAATCCACTTAAAATGTGGACCCGTCTAGACTCGGTTTTTTGAGCCCATTGTTGTTTATGGCACATGACACAAAATGGCAACAAGGACCCTTGGCACCACGGGGCAGGGTGCACTGTGCTATGCATGAAAATTTCATTTACGATGCATATATCATATATACAAAATTAAATAAGGAAAATGAAAAAAAATATAAAGAAATACATTATCTCATGAAATTGTAGTTCACAAAAAGACAAACATAGAATCAAAATAATTATAAATATTACAAAATATGCAATGACAAATTAAAATAAAATATCTAAAAATTAGTTCTTCATTCTCATCCATGGAAACACCAGTGCCACTATAAATAGTAGGATCATCAAGAAGCCCTTCAATATCCTCCTCTTCACTAATTTCTCTAGACTCAAGATCTTCCTCCTCTTCAATTTCTTGAAGTGTTCTTTTGCATTTCATTATCAGGGATGTAGATGATCTAGTAATACGATCAGGTTCTTCAACTCCAGATGCCAAAGCCACATCACTCCAAGTTAAATCATCATCCTTAAAAACAAGATTGTTTCCTATATCAAGTTCTTCTTCAACTTGCCCAAGCATTCATTCATTGCAATCATCAATTTCCATCAATGAGTTGGGATCAATGGTGTCACGGTCATTAAATCTCATCATCAAAGCCCTATTATATTTGACATAAATCAAGTCATTCAATTTTGATTGAGCAAGCCTATTCCGCCTCTTTGTGTGGACATTTTCAAATACACTCCAATTCTATTCACAACTAGGAGCACTACAAGTAAGACTAAGAACTTTTATTGCAAACTATCTCAATTGAAGAGTTGAAGTGCCATTAGATGTCCACCAATCAGTCAGTGCTCTCGATTTTCTGCTTCGAACAACTAAATTAGTTCCAAGCATGCTTGAAACGTCTCTATATTATGTCATCTCCTTGGAGATTTTATTATGAGTTCCAATATATGGAATCAATCTCTGTATACAATTCACCGAACCCAAGTTTATTTCTTCATCACCATCAATGTTAAGATTGTCATAAAAAACTCAGGATTCATGTAGTATCCTGTAGCATGCAATGGTCGATAAAGTTGCGCATCTCATACTTGTCTTCATTGTTGTTAAAATCTTTTGCAATGACCTCCTTTTCCGTATCCATAGCGTCGTAAATATATCTCATTATAGATTTCTTTTCACAATCCAATCTAAAAACTTCAACAATAGGACCACCAACCTTAAGGGAATAAAGAATATTATTCCATAATGAAGTACGTTGCACAATAAGAGTTGTCTTCTTACCTCTTTGCACCTTTGCCCACTTGCTTGAGTTCCATCTGTCTGAACCAAACATTTTTCTTAAATTTCTTTGTTGGTTGTGCATGCTAGAGAGAGTGATCACGACACTGTAAAATCTTGTTTTGGAAGGCTTAAGTAGCTCCCTTGATGGGTGAATTGCCTCACATGTTCAACACACCCGCATAGTTATAAATATAATCATTGACTGACATCGCCTTCTTCAAAGTCAAGGAAAGAATCAGAATTTTCCACATGTCCACCTTCATCAAGTCCAAACAATGAGCGCCACATGAAATCCAATAGAAATTAGAATATGTTACCTCCAGCAATTTTCTAATTAAAGAAGAATCCAAAAAGAACAAATTATTACTATAAAAATTTAATTACAATGGAAAACAATAAAAAAATATAATTCTTACTCGCATAAACATTATTTGAAGCACTATTGGTGACAACGACATTAGAAGATCCAAATTTTATAATAAATTTATCAAGAAGCTCAAACATTTTTGCACCACTTTTAGTATAGTATGAAGCATCAGTCGATTCAATGAAGATGGGTCCCTTTGGGATTCACCAAGCAATTGATTAGTGTTCTTCCTCTTTTATCCATCCAACCATTAATCATGATCGAACATCCCTTTCTTGCACATTCTTCGCAATAGTTCTTCATCAAGGTCAACTCCTTCAATGAAAGCATCAAAGCTATCATAGTTGACATAATTAAATGGAATTTCAGCATCATACATCCACCTTGCGAATAAATGACAAACTTCCAATCCTTTTTCCTGTTTGTATGCATCACTAATTGTTGTCTGTTTAGAAGTTGCTGCTTTTCTTTGTTGTACAACCACTTCTGAGCTTGGCGTAAAAAAGTGACCAATAGCTTCTCTTGATTTTGAATGAGAAGCCTTTATACTACTTTCGGTAACAGAATTGTCAGAACTACTTGTTGTCTTCCTTTTGACTCCTACAGTCAGAATTAAAGAAGGATCTTCCTCCCCATCATATCAATAATTTTATATTGAACAATAAAATTTATTTGATCCTTCAATGATTTATTTTCTTCAGTAGTCTTTAATTTGTTATCTAACACGTGTTTGACAGCTTTAGCAAGCAGTTGTATTTCAAAAACCTCCTGCCAAATGTTGTTTGGCTCGTTTAATACCACCATTTGTAAACTTGCCACAAAATTTTGTATGTCTCACGGTTCATATTTATTGGATAACTCAATGAAAAATATGCACAAGCAAGATCTTTACCAAAATTGCAAACACCCATTTAATTTGTAGGAAAAAATAACTAAAATATAAACACATAAAACATAAATAGATAAAACACATAATAATGATTGTGGTCATGCATGCCTTTGCATTTCATATAAATGTGGCTTATGGTACGATTATTTTCTATACCATGATTTGAAATCCAAAATGGATGGACACTAGTTTTTTCTACATATATTGGACATGTCTCGTGTAGGATTTTTAATAGAAATTTGACCAGTTCGTTAAAATGAAAAAATAAAAAAGGGTCTGTTTTCAGATGACCGGACAAACCAGTCGATAACCTGTGATGAGAGAGCAATTAACATGATTTTCATCGTTCATACGATTTTCATTTATCACGAGGTCACCACCAAACCATACCCTTAAAGAAGATTTACTGATCAAAATGATTTCAATTTAGAATTTTCAACCTGTGTCCTAGATCCAGTCAAGGAACACACAAACACATCACTCCTGTTATAAGTTTGCGTTACAAAAAAAAAACTCGACAAAACAAAATCATTGCACAGGCAAAATTACCTCCTCAGTGCACCATAATTCCTCGTCACCTGCAAACACCAAAAAGAAAAAAAATAGTAAGCTTCAACCGCACACACCTGGGCAGAAGCAAAGTTGCACTACTAAGCTGTTTTATTTGCTAACGTTGCGTTTGGATTTTGAAAATATTTTCTGTTTTCATTTCCTAAAAATATATTAGAAAATGTATTGGATTATGTAAATGGAAAACATTGTTTCAAAAATGATAGATTGTTTAAAAAAAACAAAAAACAGAATAGTTCTCATGTTTTCAAGAAAATGAAAATGCTTGGATATGTAATTCCATTCCTTTCATGTTTTGATTCTATTTTTCCAAACATTTTCCAACATTAAGGCAAATTTGAAAAATAAAAACTGAAAATGTTTTCCAAAACCAAAGGCACGGGAACATTCTACAAAGAAAAGCATACACCAACACGGACAAATCTATTGCATAAATCTAAGAAAAGCAGTAAGAGAGCATCGTTTTAAGAGGAAGATCACAAACCCGGGGCTGAATCTTATTTAATTTATTTGGCCTGTCATCATCGTCGTCGTCATCGTCTTTATTCATCATCAATCTTTGAATTGAAGAATTATCAGATTTCCTTCCACGTTTCGAGGATGACTCAGAAGCCCTGCCCCTTCCCCTTCCCCTTCCCCTGGGGGCCGCTCTTTTCCGTCCTTTGGTCTGGAAGCCATCATCATTTTCCTGATTGATTGCAAGAGAATGAGATAGACAGAGATGCTGAGGAAATTTGCAGTTTTCTTACTCTTACTAATAAACAGATAAAATAATGCACAATAAATAAAGCAAGAATTCCCCACAATAATTTTCTACACTGCTGATCAACATGAAAAATCCAGGGAGGGGTTCCAGTTTGGCAGTTGAGGTGCGAAAAATTATCATACATACCGGGCTTTCATTGACCTCACCAACATCGTGTTTCCCTGCTTCATCACTGGATGATGAATCTATTTTATCTTCACCATCACCAGTGCCTTGATCAGCAGCCATTGCAGAAACTGATGGAGATCTGCAATAAAAAACATGAACATCACAACCTTTTTTCATCAAGTTCGATGACTTGAATTATATAAATATAAATACTTATTTTCATTAGATTATGCATATCATTGGAAAACGTAAAATATAACTATACTCTAATAATATACATATTATAAATAATTATATCCATATGTTCGATTTTTTTCAACCACTGATCTAGTTGAATATATTTTAACTCATTTTACACGGGAACAGTAAAAAACTAGCCATCCTTTATTTCAACTAATTTTGAATGAGAAGTAAATAACTTGAGGATTCTTAAATTTAGCCTGCAAATTCTTCAAGTCCAACCCACAAAAACTCATGCATAGGAGGTATACCCCCCCAACAAGAACAAATTACCATTAAATAGAATATTCAACTCTAGGTTGAACGATTAACATCTAATAAACTTTATGCAAGAGTTTTATGGACAATTTTGTCGTGAAATTGAAATTTTTTCTAACCGAGTAGGTCATCCCTTCAAACTTTGCAAAAGATGTTGCGCAGAAACTCGTGTTTAATACTGCTACGGTTATCTCTAAAATTTCAAAAATCTTACAACATACAATGCTGCAGTTGATAAAATGTCTAAGAAAGACGTCGCCAACTGTCAGGTTTCACCATTGTCTCGTATAAAATATTAAGATCCCGCAATTATGTTTTTTCCCTTCAAACATCAGTGGTCACAAGGTCCACTAGCAAAGACAGGTTCAATTTTGATTCCAAAAGATGCACAACCAAATGACAGTCTCGCTGACAGTCACGAGCCTTGCTATGGAGCCCCTGCAAGATTCTACTGTAACAGCTGACTCCCTAACATTTGGAAAATGTCATCTGGAGAACCACTCTCATCAGAAACCCCCAGCAAGTAGTCGACATGACAGTCTCCGACTCCCCAAGTGCTTCCCTCCCCACCTTAATCAAGAAGCCTTATATTGACACTATTCTTTCTTCATTCCGTACAGTCCCTCTTCTACGCAAATGCCACAAAGAGCTGTGATTTGGGATGGGTTGCATCCCCTCTTTAAATGTTTGCTCTCTCAATTTTTGTACCAAGGTTCTCCTCTGCCATAAATGAGGCTTCGATTTTTTTCCAAATGGCTTTTTGAAAGTGTTTCTACAACTTATTTAATTGGGTTTTCCTGTAATTTAAGGGCCCATTTGACAGCACTTATTCAAAACTGTTTACAGCACTTGTTACTCAAGCGCTTTGGTATAAGCATTTCCAGATTGCTTATTGAAAAGTCATACTTTCTGTCCAAGTGATTTCCTTCAGGAATTTACGTGTAAGCAGTTTTTCAGAAACGGGACAAACACCACTTATTTTTTCGAACAGCTTATCATGAATAAGAAGTACAGTAAGCACTTCTCAGTAAGTACCGACAAATACAGCCAAATATTTTTTCAGAAACAGAATAAGCACCACTTATTTTTTTCAAACTGTTTATCATAAATGGTAAGTGCTATAACTGTTAATATTTAAATAAATATGATATGGGTCTATCTAGGTTAAGTTTATTTGAAAAGATAAATCATATCGCTTTTCTCTATAGTTTGTGTTGGAGTCTGCGTCCCACATCGGACTTGTGGTCTGATTTGATCTTTATTATTCATTATAAAATAACCTCAAGGTCTCCCTTAGAGAGTAAGGTTGGATATTGGGTTCACCTCTTCTTCCCGTCTAGGTTTCCAGCATTTTTTCCCCTGTGAAGGGCGGCGGCCTCCATGGCTAGCGATGTTGGATTGGTGTAGCCCGATCCGGCTGGGCCGAATGTTTGTGGTTGGTACTGCGACACCGACAATGCACTATAACAGTGTGGACTTCAGAGTCAACAGTACTATAGCTCCTTGGACTTCCAGCCGGCATCCACTGTAGCACTTTTAACTTGGGTGGTCGGCTTTCACTGTAGCGAACCGGACTTCCAGCCACCTTTCACTGTAGCACAACGGACTTTCCGACAGTTGGTAAAATAGTGATTCGTCCTTTACATTAGCCCATTTTTGGGCTAGGGTTTCAGTGTGTGTGTGTGAGAACTCTGAAAAAAATTCCTGTAAATTGTGCTCCTGAAATATAGTGATTTTCTACCTCTACGTGGACATAGAGATTATTCTCGAACCACGTAAATCATTGTATTCTTATTCATTTTTCCCCTTTTACTCTTCTCTGAATCGTTGTTTTGTCGTTGCGACTCCCGAGGTTTCCGCATCAAGCGAGCCATAGGTTATCTGTCGTCGCCCCTCCCTTCATAGACGCCCCGCTTCCGTCGCCGGTTCCTCGTCCAGGCTTCCTCCCCTCCGGCTCATGCGGTTTTCGCGGTGACGGCACCTCCCTCTCCGCCATTGACGGCTACCGTGCGCGACGGATACTACCGCGCCTCAGCCCCTGCCGACGGGAGCTTAGGGTTCCGATGAGGACGACCAGAAGGGCGAAGGAGCTGGAGGGATCGGATAAGGGCAGGCTTCCCCGCTTCTCACCGGGCGCGACCCCTGCGCGCAGCCCTCCCGCTCGCGCCGCCAGATCCACGTCGGACAACCTCCTGCTGAGCAGCCTCCCCGTCGGCCAACCCCCCACCCGCGACGCCTCCATGCACGGTCGCCTCCGCCCACCCTTCTGCATCACCCCTGCACTGCGCGCGACCCAGCTTCTCAGCCACCCTCTCGTCGTTGGCATCCCCCTCTCCCTCCCGTTCGGCTAGATCTGGTCAATCGCGACTGAATCTCCCTCGCCCGCTGCTCCTCTGCAAGGTAGCCCTCTCCGCCGGTTTCATCCATGTCCAGCTTTTCCGGCCTCATCTCCGGTAGCTGCCCATTCCACTTTGGCTTTCCCAACGCCTCCGACGATCAGCCCGCCTGTGTGGCTTTCCCGACGCTCAGTCGACCGGCACCGCCAGGGCGGCATTCTCGACGCTCCCTCGCCCGACGCCGCCAGTGCGGCATTCCCAGGGCCTCCGACGACCGGCCCGCCTGTGCGGCTTTCCCAACACTCCGTCGACCGGCACCGCTTGTGCGGCTTAGAAACCAATCTTTTTCAGTAGCATCATCCATCAACTTTTGAGGGAGGCAACATCCATGACAGTTTATCTTTTCTTTATTTTTTCTTGTTTTATAATCAAACTGGGTATGTCCAGTTTGAGGGAGAGTGTTTGCAGGTCTGTTGATTGCTTTGTTTTTTCTTTGCTTTGATCTGTTTTTCGTTACGTTCGAGCTAGGTACACCTAGCTTGAGGGGAGTGCTGGAGTCTGCGTCTCACATTGGACTTGTGGTCTGATGTGATCTTTATTATTCATTATAAAATAACCTCAAGACCTTAGAGAGTAACCTTGGGTATTGGGTTCACCTCTCTTATCATTCTACAGTTTGAATTTTGTATTTCCTGTCAATATGAAGACATGTATCTATCTTTATCAATAGAGAGCAACCTGGCCTCACTTGGAGTACAGATTTTGGGTCTATTCTTGCTACATGGTATGAGTCAGATAAAACCTAGAATAGTCTCACCACCATCTCTCTAGCAATAAAAATGAGTGTTGTCAAATGAACCCAAAGTGCAAGTTTTTTCCAAGAACAAAACAAACACAGATTATTTTTTCATTTTCACATTGCTTATCATTAGTGAAAGTTCTATAAATAGTTTTCAACAAGTATTGTCAAATGGAGCCGTTAGAGGGTGTATTTAGGAGTGTCACTCCTCGAACTTAAGTATTGTATTATCATTATTATTCTCTATAAATAAACATCAAGACCTCCCATAGAAGAATATCTTGGGTAATGGGTCATCGTTCCTCCCTTCTAACATCGTATCAGAGCCTCCCAAAACCTAACCCTTCCCCCCACTCTTTGTACTTGAGAAACCCTACCCCATCCACCCCCGGGGGTTGGGGAGCTCCCTAGCCAAACGGCCCTATTCTTCGGTCATCGCCCCTCATCCAGCTAACCCTCCCCCATTTCCCTACACGCGCTTCTCCCCTTCAGCATCGCCCACCCCTGCAGCGCACGCCCCCTGCCAAGCGCCCCTCCCTCTGGCGCTAGCCACAACGCCCCCCCTGGATTGACGACATCCTCCTATCCCTCTGTGCGCACCCGTCCACTGTTGACCACGTCAGCCCCTTTCCAGATTGTGTCGTCAAACGGCCACCATGCCTCTCGTCATCATCTCACCCACGACCGTCAAGACTCCTCCTGCCAAACATCGCACCTCACGTCATCGTCACACCCGCGACCGCCAAGCCTCCTCTTGCCAAAAGCCACACCTCCTGCGTAGCGTAGGCTTCGTCATCGAACCTAGCTGTCCAGCCCCTCCTCCGCCCATCTCGCATCGCCCCTGCTGTCATCTCGCCATAACATTGCATGTTATTCCTGCACGCCTTGATGCAATCCAGTTGTTCCTGCCGAATATCCGATCAGTGTTTTGTCGCATGTTGTTCCTGCACCCCAAGATGCCATACACCCGGCTATTCCAATTGAGGCACAAACCAGCTATTCATGTCGATGTATTCCATTACTAGTTATTCCTGCCAGTTACGCATGATGGGCACCGTGCCTCGGTTGGTACATTTTTTTTAGCATCATCATTCATCTTCTTCATCTTTAAGGTGAGTTGTGATAGCGGATTATCTTTTCTAATGTTTGGTCTTGTTATATAATCAAGTTGGGTATGTCCAGCTTGAGGAAGAGTGTTAGAAGTGTCTTTGTTTTTGTTTTCTATAATTATGCATCTAAACTAGGTAGACCTAGGTTGAGGGGAGGTGATAGAGGGTGTGTTTAGTCGAGTCCCACATTAGACTTAAGTATTGTATTGTCATTATTATTCTCTATAAATAAACACCAAAGCCTCCCTCAGGAGGATAACTTGGATATTGGGTCACCGCTCCTCCATTCAAACAGGAGCCTAAATGATCGACTGCTAAATAAGAATAAAGGTCTTAGGGTTAGTTTGATAACACTTACTAAAACCTGCTAATAACACTTACTGTTAGGTGCATGGGGGTGTGAGAGAGAGAATGTAGAAGGAACAATCTATATCTCTGTATTAAACTACTAGATTTACAGCAGGAAAGAATAAAAATATTAGAAGGGGGTATCGGAAGAGGAAGAGTAGAACTCTCTAGAGAAGACCACTATCTCCCGAGAACCAAACCAAACCTACCAAGGCCAGCCCCTTGCTGCTGCCAAGCAGGAAGTTTCTCAATGAATAAAGTATCCCCCTCCCTGCAACAATTATTCCTATTTATTGCCTTTTTTAACTGCCCCAACCTACTAATAAAGCTAAAGACATTTCTGCCGCAGTTGCACATAGCTACCCACCACTATTCACACAAACATCCCTTATACGGACTACCCACTCCTGACAGAACATGGCAGCCCCAACCACTCCCAGTCAGCCCGCTACCAAGCAACACACACCTGGCAGCACACATATGACAAGGTCAGCCCTGCCACAACCCCGCACACACGGCAGCCCCACATTCGTAACATTTCCTCCCCCATCAAAAACAACCCCAAGGTGGACTTCCAACGGGTCTCAGCATCTGTAGTTCTGGAATTACAGCGCCTCCTCCTCCCCCCCTTGAAAACAGCGACATGTTAGGGCATACTTGAGCACCCAATGTAGGTGGATAGTGTTTCCAAAATAATTCCCCAAAAAATGATGTTGTCTTCGATCTTGAACTGGTCTTGGGGGGCACTGCCACATACAGAAATTCATTACATTGACTGTGAGTGATAGAACTAGAGGAAAACGACTACTTGTATATTAGAAGATAACTTTCAGAATTACATGTAGAGGAGGATGAAGAAGAATCGGAAGGCTCTCTGGAGAGTTCTCGCCCAAGCCTGCGGGCCAAATTCCAAGTCGGGAAGGCCGATTCCCATATATTTTGTTCGCTGCCCCTCTCACCCGCCCTCCTCCATTATTTATAATAGATTCCCCCACTCTCGTGGTTCCAGAACCTTCCCCCACTAACCGTCCAACAGATTCCCCCTGGCCCCACCATGCGGTTACAACTTTCCCCATAAACTCTCCAGCTGTCCATCCAGCCAACAAACCCCTTACAACTCCAGCTGGCCCACCGCATCTCCCTTTGGCAGATTCCATAACCAACAGCCCCTCTGCCCAGCATTACCTCCTCTTTAACAGCCCATATAATCATATCATTGTCACCCTCCCGAAAAACCACCTTGTTCTCAAGGTGGTGGTCATGTCTCATAGTGTGATGATGTGGTGCTGTCATCTAGTGATCTGCATTCCAGAATTTAGACACGAACCAAAACGAAATGCATCCGTAAAGATGGGGGTTCAATGCAAGGGCAGTTGAATCAAACGAATATGCTGAGGTATGCCATACTCCTCCCATTGGCAGGTGTCACCCTAGACTTGCTGCTGTACAAACTGCATTGCCGCTGTCATCAACACCGTGCTGGGCATCTCCTCCCCACCAAAACCTTTGTTAATCAACTGCAGACATGTAGAGCAAATTAATTTTAAAAATGGATATGGTATGGTCTTTTATAATGTGCCCCTTTAACACGTGCACCCCAAGCAATCTCCCGTATGCTTTTCCCATCTTCATGGGTCAGCCCCGAAAAGATTAAGTTGGGGGTTGCGTCATTTTCCAGCTTCATCTATTGAGCTCCCTCAAGGATATTTGCCACCCTTTGCGTGGCTTTCCTTTAGCTTGTTGCCGTAGTTGAATCCGTTGAGCCAACTGCGTTCAACTCTGGGGGCGCCGAATAAACTTTTTTTGTGTTTTCGCCAATATTTCCACAAATCACCCGGGTCACATTTGCAGGCCCTTGATCGCCTTTCAAACCCTTGCACCGGTGACCGGCAACATAGCCAATGATCATAGGAGACCCGCACTTAATTTTCTTGGATTCCTCAAATCCACTCTCATCTCTATGCAGCTCATATTCTGCATTCTTTACAAGTAAACTAGTAGAGCTGAGAGAATCTTTTGCTCCATCTAACCAAGTAGATTTGACATTACTCTCGGACAAACAGACCATCCCTTCAGCCCTTGCAGTTGTGTGGACAGCTGGAGCAGTGGCCGAACGTGGAAGGATAGATTCTTGGACACCTTCTGTTTGCAGGTAAGTCGTCACTACTTGCACCTGTACAATTTGCTGCAGGCCAACAACCTTAGTCTCCAGTGAGCACTTTTCTTCTTTCCACTCGTACGCTTCTTCTGCTTGGACCGTTTGTCCAACAAAAGGCTGATATACCGAGAGACCTGTCATTGCCCGTAGCTGGTCTTGCTTCCCTATTTTGTTGATACCAGGTGGCGGCGTGTCGGATTCCTCCATGATCTTTGGTCGCCCGTAGAACCGCTCCATAAATGCTTGTTTGAATCGTGACCATGAAAAATCCGTATAGACCTCCATCATAAGTTTAAACCAGTATTTAGCGTCGTCGTACATAATAATCTGAGCAAGGGAAACATTTGATTCCTCCAGAGTTTGCTGTCTATCAAAGTATGAATTTGCTTGGGCAATCCAACCTTGCGGATCTAAACCATCAAACATGGGTAGCTCAGCTCGTGCAATCCATCCCCTGGGGTCCGAGCCATAAAAAATTGGTAAGTCAAGTCCCTAGGGTACAACATGTTGATCAGATCCAAGGGTAACGTGAGTTGGAGGCAAATCAGTAGCCCAGTCTTGCAAGCGCAATTCACTAGACGCCATGGCATGCGACGCAGATAATTCGTTTACCAAGGTTGGAAGTTCGTCGTTGTGCGGTGGGGCTTTCTCCGAGCAGTGCACCGGGCTGGAGACGCACTAGTACAATTCAGCGAAGTTGTGCGCCTGGTCCTTCATAAATTTGGCCTGCTCAAGACGTTCATGTTCAGCCTGGTTTTGGTGCTCCTGCTCCCAGGTTTATTGCTTCACAGTGAGGCTGTCCATCGTTGACGTGAAGTTGGTGATAGTAGAATTGAGCTTCAAATCGAGCTTCCCGAACCGACCCGTTGTTTAACGCCTTCGAGACGATCGTGGAACCGCATCTCCATCTCCATTTCGTTCATGAAGTTGGATGCTGCGAATGAAGTATTCTGACAGTGCACCTCCTCCTTCGGAAGAAATTATCCGGCAGTGCTCGCCTGCGCAGCGAGAGAATCCTGCAGCGTTCCCCTCATGGAGAGAGAAGTCTGACGGTGGTTTCCTTCTGCGTGAGTGATGCAGTGATTTTCCACCACCGAACTTCCGCCTTGGGTTTTTTTTTTCCTTCTTATTTTTCGAAAATAAGTCGGGTAACCTCCTGGTGTTGCGCGCCCCTTCTAACAAGTGGCGCCCGAGTGTGCCGCTGCTGAACCCGAGGCTTCCGGCACAAATAAGCCTCGCTAGCACGAACGTCTGACAAATGAAACCAGCAACGCGTCGATGGTTGACCCCGTGCAGACGAGGAATGAGACGGAGAGGTGTGGTCCGTTGGCAGTGGTTGGCTCCTGCAAAGTCAACAGTGCGTTCAGTAATCGAGTGGGACTTCCAAGCGTGTGCGGCCTACGAGTGAAGACCGAGCAAAGAGTGCACGTCTGCACTGGTCGGGAGCGGGCAGCATGCGTCTCGTTTGTGCGCACCTCCGCCTGGTGAAGTTGTGTGCGGTTCGTTCAGCACGCAGGAAATAAACGGCAGTGGATGTGGCGCCGTGAGTTCGGCAGAGGAAGAAACAGCGAGGTGCTCCGGCAGCAGAGAGCAAAGGCAGACCGGACAAACTGATAGAGCTAGAGGAAAACAACTATTTGTATATTAGAAGATAACTTTCAGAATTACATGTAGAGGAGGATGAAGAAGAATCGGAAGACTCTCGCCCAAACCCGCAGGCCGAATTCCAAGCCAGGAAGGCCGATTCTCAGATATTCTGTTTGCTGCCTCTCTCACCCACCCACCTTTATTTATAACAGATTCCCCCACTCCCGTGGTTCCAGAACCTTCCCCCACTAACCATCTAACAGATTCCCCCTGGCCCCACCATGCAGTTACAACTTTCCCCATAAACTCTCCAGCGGTCCATCCAGCTAACAAACTCCTAACAACTCCAGCTGGCCCACTGCATCTCCCTTTGGCAGATTCCATAACCAACAGCCCCTCTGCCCAGCATTACCTCCTCTTTAACAGCTATATATTCCTATCAGCGAGTATTAAACACCGACCCTACAGGTAAACCGCTCAGCATTGGCTTCCCAGCAGCAACAACATCCTTGTTGTCTCCATTCACCAGTATCCCAGTAGCCTTGGCTTCTGTTGTTTCTTTCAAATTAAGAGATGATAAGCTGTCACTCCAAATAGATTCTCCAAGATAACCGGTAATTCCCCTATGCTCGTTCGCAGAAGCAAGGACAGCTGGCAATCTACCAATGGCTTCCCATAGCAGTTCGGCTGTCCACATACATTAAATCCATACACGAATCCACTTCCTCCAAGTGCCACTCAAACAGCTCAAGCATTAACACTGGTTTATCCTTCCCTTCAAACTTCATTAGAACTCGCCAATCACTGCAAATCTTTTGTATGTTGTAACACTTCTCAACTCCATCAATTCCAACATAAAAATCACTACCTCGTAACGACGGTAGTTCAACAAATTTAGTCACAGAACTCGAACCAGTATTTTCTTCAAAAAATTTCCTAGGTTTTTTGCACTTAACAAATTCTAGAGCTCCAACAACCCCTGTATCTAGTAATTCTGGAACTGTTCCGTCATTTCTTGATGTCTGTCTTCCAGCTTCAGGGCAATCACGCGCTTCCAGCGTCAGACTTGCTACCACTCCAGTAACAGGCTTCGAATGCGAAACAGGAACAAGTTGTTCCTCCTTATCATCTGCATGAATCGTCCGTACCGAATCGGCCTGCAGGGCTGAAAATTCAACATCTGCTTTCGACTGTTCATACCGAAATTCCCTCGGCTCACATAGCACCTGCCGAAGGCCGACGATCGCTTCTGCCAGAGTTGACGGTTCCTGCGGTATCCGTTTATTCTGAAAATCCACACCTTACTGCATGGATGACAGCTCCAGAACTTGTATCAGAACCCGCCTCCCGTGCACCAATTCACATGCATGCTCACGATCCTTGGATGCCTCGCAAGGATTAGTTGATGAAACGTCTCCCTCAATTCCTTGCCATGCCTGATCAGCAAACGAATCGCACGGACTGGTCTCCTCCATGGTCAGTGGTTCGGATATATCTGGAATTTCCGCTGTATCTCCACCAAACTTCAGAAGTTGTGTTGACACTTTCCACACTGTTGTCGGAAAACCTCCAGCTGCTCCTTGCTGGACTCAGTACTTCTCCATCAACGCCAGCTCAAACCAGGATTCTCATCCTGCCATTTAAAGAACCAGAGTAAAACACTATACTCCATTCTTACCTGTGCCCAAAGCAGCCTCGTGTCCTTTGTCGTTCCACTTTTCAGGAAGAATTCCTCAGTGCATGTCGTCCAACCCCAAGGATCCTCCCCTGAAAACATTCTGGTTGGTCAAATCCTGCGGAAAATGATGCAAACTCCTTCCTAAGTTTGACCAGCAACGTTTTGACCACACAGCCTGTGTGTCTTCCAGCAACGTTCAAGACTCACAGCAGTTTGCAATGGTGTGTCGACTTTAACACAATAAGCGGCTTGCTCCTAACGTCTTCAACATTCGTTCTTGCCATCAAACTCATTTCACCGGCTTGCACAGTAAGAATCAGATAGAAGAAAGAGAACTGCACAACGATTTTTTTTTCTTTTTCTTTTCGGCTTGTGCGCGATTCCAGATGCCATCGCGTCTCACTCACTTTGCCGCCTCCAGAACAAACTCTTTCCCAAGTGCATCCAGCCACAACCGTACTTACAGCAGTCGTTCAAACTTGTTTCCAACGATCAGAACTCTACCAACAAATCGATCGCTGCTTGTCCCCTGACGTCTTCCAACAATCCAAGAATTACTTTCTTGTTCCTTCGGACAGAAAATGCCTCACAACGAGAGCACCAAATGTTAGGTGTGTGGGAGTGTCAGAGAGAGAATGTAGAAAAAAAAATCTATATCACTGTATTGAACTAGTAGATTTACAGCGGGAAAAGTAGGAAGAGGAGGAGAAATATGAGAAGGGAGAGATTGGAAGAGGAAGAGTAGAAGAACTCCCTGAAGAAGACCACTATCTCGCGTGAGCCAAACAAGACCTACCAAGGCTGGCCCCTTACTGCTGCCAAGCAGAAAGTTTTCCAATGAATAACGTATCCCCCTCCCTACAGCAATTATTCCTATTTATTACCTGCTCTCAACTGTCCCAACTTACTAATAAAGCAAAAGACATCTCTGCCCTTAGGCAGTTGCACACAGCTAAACAGCCCTTATATGACTGCCCACTCCTGACGCACATGGCAGCCCCAACCATTCGCAGCCAGCCCACTACCAAGCAGCACACACCTGGCAGCGCACATATGACAAGGCCGGCCCCGCCACAGCCCCCCACACACAGCAGCCCCACATTCCTAACGCTTATCACTTATGACAAGCAGTTTGAAAAAATAAATGTTGTTTGTTCTGTTTCTGAAAAAAGCACTTACACTTAATTCCAAAAGAAAACAGCTTAAATAAGTGGCAGAAAGACACAATTTCAATAACCAAACCAGAAACACTTCTGCAGAAAGCGGTTTTAAATAAGTGCTGTTAAACAGAGTCTTAATCTCTCACCTCTAAAACAACCAAAGGATTGCAACAAATTTAGTATATGCTTTAATATTTTACTATCTAAAGTGGATGCATACGATTTCTCTTGGTAAATTCTTTTACACCAACAGTTCGGTGAAATAATAATATTTGACAATGGTAATTAGGGAGGAGATAACCTTTGAGAATGGCGAGTTCCCAAACTGGCATCGAGAGTCATCTGCTTTAAATTATTTTGGCCCCTGCCCCTACCTCTACCCCTTCCTTTTGTGGAAGTTTTATTTGCACCAGTTTCACCAGCACCATAAGAGGACCTCAAAGAAGTTGACATCCCTTTTTGGCTTCTAGTCTCAGTCTTTGGCATCTGAGTTGAGTCTTCATCATCACTAAAGGAAACGGCACTGGCAGGTCCTGTAGTATTTTTACCTCTGAGTCTCTGAATAAAATTGGAAACATGAACTCAGAAGGCAAAAAACTAGAAACGTATTGGACAGGGAAATCAGTGGAGAAAATATAATCGAAAACAATAACGCCGGTTTGCTACACCAAACTGTGGATAGAAGAATTACCTCCAATGACTGTGAATTAGACATAAAATTCTCCTTCGAGGGGACTGATCTTTCCTTGACACGTGCCTGGAAAAAAAATGCAGTCATCATTTTATTTGACACAACTTCCATGTTCTACATATTTACATTATTTATATAATACATCGCATGAACAGTTGATACATTATTTAATGAATACCTAAATTTAGAGGTACGAAACATTGAATCTTATGGTGAATTGGCAATGAATCAGTGAGTACCCCTTTTCTTAGAATCCAAGGTTGCCAGCATAATTTAATGTAATACTGCTAATTTTGACCCACAAGTATATAGACAGATGCATTGACAATTCTCCGATTAAACTGACTACCCTATTGTTAGCTGTCCGGGTTCTGATCCAGGGGGTGTTTCCCAACAGTGCCCACACGCACCTATTTTACACACTTACCGGCATAGGGGTAGAAAGGGGAAAGAGACATAAGTTAGTGGGGTGGGGACCAAGTGGGGTCCAGCGAACTGTTCGGCCGGTATTAGTAGCAGTGGCTAGTGGGATGGAAGGCAATCAGTTAGAACTCCATATTCTGTTGGAACAGAACAGGCCGGAAGCAGTGGACTGACTCCCGATTCACTCCTCTTCTACAGCAGGCAGACGACCAGGAGGACTCTCCATCTCCATCTGTTGTATTGTTTCTTCTTTCCATAGTTGTAATACAGAGAAACCAGTAACATCATTCTTAGACTCCTCTACAGTATATTTTTCATTTGCTTGTTCGAACACACACACAGGAATCGTAACACCTATTTTCTATATTGGCGTGCAAGAATAAATACAAGAAAAAAAATTAAATAACGTGCCTCCAGGCATTCTCCGACTTTAAAAATCAGATCTTCGTCTCCATCTTTCAGATTATCTGAATCCCGAGCAATTTTGTTCTGTGAAATCAGAGAATAAGCCCACTTTTCAAATTACAATTAATAATATGTACAAATACCAGGTTAGAAGGGGATGCATGCATCCACAGGAACACATTCAATGGTCAGTATGAAAATAAAATGTCTAACATAACAAATGATAACATGTGCACAAAACCCATTGCTTATATGATACAGGATGCTTACTCGTGTTTCTTCAAGATTGTACTGCACACAAGAATAAAAAGCCATTTTGTCATCCTTGTTAACGAAGTTCTGTAAGGCAACATCCAAATCGTTGACAGGAAGGATCTCCATCTTCTGAAAGATCATAATTGTTCTGAATGTGTAAGACACAAAGTAAAATAAAAAAGGATTATATACGTTTTTTTACTGCTGATTTTTTTAATTTTCCTTTCTAACTTTTTTTTCCATCCCACCCTTTTTTCTTTATATTTTCTATCTGATTTAGCAATTGACATTGAACATTGAAGAATTTATACAGCATAAATGGAGAAAAGCAATGCTTCACATAATAGAAAACAAAATTTTTAATAATTGGTACTTGTCTGACCTACTTAAGTTATAGCAGATTGATTAACGGATGTAGTAAAAGAAAAACAATGGATGAACTTCAGTGGTCACGTACCAGGTTATTCTCAGCAACTAAAGCTTCTATATTTTGTTGATTTAATTCTTCAGGCCGAAGGCGTTCAGAATCGTCAAATTTAGCTAGTCCATCAAAAAGAATAAGGACATTTAATATAAATTAAATTAACCAAAAGCTAGACCAAACAAAATCAGGGATGAAATAACATAGAATTCAACGGGAAATAATCAAGCTGCATTAAAAAAGTAACCATAGTGTATTATATTTGTTTGATTCAACACATCACATAGTAAAACAAAGATCAGACTTTAATTCTTAAGATTCCAATGTAGACAATTTTCTCGATTCAAAGATAAATTGGAACATAAATCAAAATCCCAGTTGCATTGGAAGCCACTACAATATTATAAACATCCCTACGTATAAGTTATTATTTGCCTTCATGTCAGCCAGATTCTCATGATTTCCTGTTAAGTTGTCAATGCGATTCCTTGCATGAAAGATTATGCTCCATAGGCCTCCCTAATGTTATTATACGCTTTTTAAAATTATATATATAATAAATAGATTCTATGGAGGTCAAGAGCTGCAATTTAAGGTTACATGTGGAAATCTGAGAAGTAAATCGAATTCATGGTGTTGAAAAAACTAAAGGCAGAAAATTATGCATGCATTGATTAGATCAAAACAACCAATTTTCCCTCAAAGAACAAGAATGCAGCATATGCTGAAGGTGAGATTTCGTTCTAATGATTGGAGTACTATAAATACAGCATGATCACAGCATTGGTACGACATTTGGGTACAATATATATAGAGAGAGAGAGCGGGGGAGAGAGAGACAGATAGATATACATAAATACGTACATACAAATATATATATACATACATACATATCAAAAAATACCACATCAACACATAAGGTCACCGACCATTGCATTCAAAAATCCACTAAACATGAAAGAGTGGGCATAGATGTGTGTTGAACCATTAAACATTAATCATGTAATTGATCTGGAAATAGAAAATGACAAAAAACCACATCAACACATACAGTCACCAAATTCAAAAATCCATTAAACATGAGAGAGAGAGAGAGAGAGAGAGAGAGAGAGAGAGAATGAGTGAGATGTGTGATTGGTTCATTCAATCTCTGTTTCATGAGCATCCATATCCATCACATCTAAACTGGGGTGTTTTTTTTTTATGAAAATACCCTATCCATCGTTCAACTAATTTCTAAATCAGTCAATTAGGTTGTAGTGGGATAAAAAAAAGGTACCAATGGATGAACAATCCAGACTAGTCAAAATAGTTTCCCAAATAAAATTTCAACGAAGATTTCTAAAACCACACTAGGGGTCAATAACTGAACCTAATTTTGTAGTTGACTTCGTGATCTGACAACATTAAAGGTTTTTTAAGTTACAATAATGAAAAATAACATATAAAATAATGCAACCTTTCAAAGGATGATATAATAATCTGAACTAAAATAACGAGCCTTCAGAAAAAAATCATTTTTTACTTCAACTGAAGCCCAAATTTGAATTTCATCAGAACACAAAAAGCACCCATAGTTGGCATAAATACCTTCACGACGACCAGTTCTTGAAGCCTTTGAGAAAATAAGAATGTCTTGGGGATTTGCAACCTAGACAGCATTGAAATAGCTATTCATAAGCAACATTATAGAAGTGGAAGCGTCGAATTCATGACAGATGAGAAGAAAATGCACCTTGCCCACATACTTTTGCCCAAATCTTTGAGGATTTATTGTCATAAATCCAGAATAATCCACCTGCCACCCAAGTAAAATGCTAATTAATTAGACAGGTGGACTTAATAATAAATTGCTTACACTAAATTGTCTCCCAGAGACAAAAACATCAGAAGGAGACTGTTTATGAATCACTGCATCAAACTGGAAGCAACAAAAAAGTGAAAAAAGCAAGAAATAGTAGATGTCAGAAGCTAAACAAATCTTTATTCAAGATAAGAGTCTCTATGGAATAGACTAAATCATAGGAAGAGATACAATAATGATGCAAAAGTTGAACCTCGCTTTAAACCTAGAAGGGGATTTATAATATCCTAATATTATTAGTACCAATTTAAAATTCGAAATCACAAATCCTAGATAGAAATAATGTTTATCCACAACTAACAAATCTCTATTCCCTGATTTGGTCAAAGCCACCCAACTCTGGTAGGAACATAGGTGAGAGAAAGAGAGAGAGAACAGTAATTTCTATTGATTTCAGCAGCAACAACAGAAATTAAGAGAACAGCAGAAGAAGAGGAAGAAAGAAGAACAAGAAATTGGAATAAAGGAAGAAGACTCCCCTGGAAGACGCAACTTCCTTCAGCAAAGCTGAAAGCCAATTCCAAAATACAATCCGTGAGTTGTCCACCCTACTACCCACTGCCCTATTTATACCCCACCCACTACAACAACCCAAACCACTTTAGTCAGCCAACAAACTAATCAAGAGAATGGACAATACTGCCCCCAGCAGTAAATAAACACACCCCGTCCCTACCCAAGAGTTCCATCTAATAGCTACCGCCACAAACACCAACATCCCAGCCCCAGGTAAACTTCACAGCCCTCTCGTTCGCCTGCGCTGCAACAACCAGCATCCGAGCATTCTCACTTCCCATGTTCCTATCATTTCCCCCTCGAAAAACCACCGTAGAATGATAAAAAGAGATAGACCCGAATCCCTAAGGTCCTCTCTAAAGGAGGTCTTGAAGTTCTTTTATAATGAATACTAAAGACCACATCGGACCATAAGTCCGATGTAGGATGCAGAATCCAACACTCCCACTCAAGCTAGGTGTACCTAGCTTGAACACATAAAAAAAAACAAAGCAACAGACTGCAAACACTCTCCCTCAAGCCGGACATACCGAGCTTGATTACAAAACAAGATGAAATAAAAGAAACAATTGACGTTCGTACCTCCCCCTCAAGATCACAGCTCCCCCTCAGGATGATGGATGAAAAAAGATGTCGCGGGCGCAGCAGAGGAACCACACAGACCGGGCCGGTTGACTGAGCGCCAGGAATGCCGCACTAGCGGAGCCCGGTCGATGAGACGCTGGGAAAGCCACAATCGCACCGGGAAAGCCGCACTTGCGGGGCCGGCGACGGGAGGAGGTGATTCCGCAAAGTCGTTGCGGGATCTGGAGAGGAGGCGTCTGGATGGGGGTGGTCGTCTAGAGTCGTCCTGCGCAGGAAGGGATCCGGCGTCGGGAGATGGGATCCGGCCAGATCTGACTGAATCTGAGAGAAGCGAGGCCGCAGGAGGCGGACGCGCGCAGGGAGGGAGCGGTAGCCTGGAGTCTGTCGCATGCAGAGGAGAAGACCACCGGAAGGTAGACATCGCGCGCGGAGGGAGGGCCTCCTGGAGTCCGTTGTGCGCACAGGTAGGTGGCGCAGTAGAGGACCGTCGCGGGGGAGCGGTGTAGGAGGGGACGCCGGGGAAGGAGGCGTCGTCGAGCGCACCAGGGGGTCGTCGCGCGGGAGCGATGAAGGAGGGCTGACGCTCAAGAGCAGCGCAGGAGGGTCGTTGCGGAGGAGGGTCGTTGCGCATGAGGGATCCGTCGGGAGGGAAGGAGTCGCCGGACAAGAGAACCTCTGACGATGAGAGGGAGGCAGGGCTGGGAACCCGCAGCAGGCAGGGCCGGGAGACGCCGTCGGGAAGGAAGCCCGGAGGAGGAGTGCTGCCAGGAAACGAGCCCGATGGGGGCGGCGGCCGAAAAAGAATACCAACCCCACTGGTGATGGGGGGGCGCCCCCAAGTGGGGGAATTCTGGAAAACTAAGGCAGGGGGGGAAATGGGTGGGAGGGTTTGGGTTTAAAGACCACCCTCTGATACCATGTAGAATGATAAAAAGAGGTAAACCCGAATCCCCAAGGACCTCTCAAAAGAAGGCCTTAAGGTTCTTTTGTAATGAACACTAAAGACCACATCGGACCATAAGTCCGATGTGGAATGCAGACTCCAACAACCACCTTGTCCTCAAGATGAAATTACAGGGAAGTGACCTCGTTAACATTTTAACCAAGTCACTTCCATAGTCAAGGAATTATTTTCCTTCATCAATAGATGCAGCAAGCTTATGTTGTCTTTCAAAAGAAGTATGTATATTATTTAGAGGGGATTACAAACCACAAACAAAGCACACAATCAGGCACCACAACGGGTCAAATCTCATCCCTCCCCACAAAGAATAGCAAGCACCCACTAAACCTATTTCATTACAAATAATGGCCCGAAAGCTCAATTGTAGTACCCCCGATTTCTGGTATGTAACTCTTACTTAATTCTTTTCATGGTTATAAAGTTTAAGGGTGATGGTTGGGAGTTAGGAAAACTTTGGAGGTGTTTTTGGGGCAAATTGGAAGTCGCATGGGAGGTGCACGGTTTGTCGCACCGTGCGGCCAAACCATGCGTAGTTGGCACTTTTGAGGCAGTGGCTCCCGTATGGTTGGAGCACGGTTTGGAAGACCGTGCGAGGAGGCCGTGCAAGGGTCTATCGAGGCAGTGGCTAACGCACTGTTAGCGCACGGTTTGTCTAACCGTGCGAACTAACCCTGCGGGCACTTAAGTGAGATCCTAAAAAAGTAAATCTCACACGTTTTTGCCTCAAAATGGCTCGTTTTTTCTCTTAAGCGGCCATAACTTGGGATTACTCTCCCTTGAAGGTATGAGAACCTCTCTCAAGCGTTTTGAAGGCGATCTGAAGGCTTTCCTTGGTGAATCAAAGTCGGATTCTTGAGGTATATGATCGTTCTTCATCGTTCTTGATCGGTTTCTTAGAACTACTTAGATCTACTTCTCCTCTTCTCTCGGTTTCTTAAATCTACGTCTGTTATGGGTAGATCTAAGTGTGTGGATGCCAAATTTGATGAGATTTGGTCTTGGTCTTGCTAGGAGAAGAGATCTAAGGCGAGTTCTTGAAGAATCAACCCAGTTTTCTTGAGAGTTCTTCATTCGTTGTGGTTTTCGTCAAAACCTTTGAGCTAGGAGGCTTCTCTCTTGACTCCTCATGCTAGAATTGATTGGCTTAGTATCAAATTGGTTTACTTAAATGGGATTGATTGTGAAAAGCATGGAACAAATCATCTTCGGTGATAATTTATGGTTTTAATGAAATTGTGAAATCTTGGTGAATTGTTGTGCAAAGTGATTTAACCTCTTGAATTTAAAATGATGATTTTAAATTATTGATTTGCTGGAATTGTTAAATGGTTTGATGAAAATTGGTTTTCAATAAAAAGGGGTGTTTTATTGAAATGGTTTGGTATTGAAATGACTTTGATGGAATTGGTTTTCAATAAAAAATGTGTTTTTATTGAAAAGGTGTTTTGGCATGATCCTTGGGTATATTGGTGTGTGAGTTCATATTGCATTTCTGGGGCTTGGTTGAAATATGACCTTGTGCTCAGTGCCAAAGGGTTAATGACACATGGAAAACAATTATCTTGTGACGACTTAATACATCGACGAGAAACCGCTCATGAGTATGAAACTGTCATAGCGTAGCATGCATGGTTGATTGGGGAAAACCTACTGAGTTTTATACTCATCCGAGGATGTCTTGTTTGGCGCCCCGCTACATCACCTACCTGTCATGCCGCATCATCTCACTGATCTCAATACTTGATAGTCACATGGCAGAACACTCATTTGTCCCACATCGGAAATCAGTGGGGACGGGTGTCGGGTTGATAGGCGTCCAGTGTGCCCGTCCCTCTTTCGAGGTCGCCCATATGACAGTGCCTGTGCGTCACCATGCAACATCGTCCGCTTGTTGTGTCAAGTTATTTTTCATGGTCTCGCCATATCACTTGTTGTCCGCGAGTGGTGACCCAAAGGTCTATGATGATCCGAAGGCCCTGTGGCCTAAAACCCAATTTCATAACCCAAAAGCCCATTTCTGATTAATAGTACTGCTTGATACAGTACCCTGTTATGGTGCTGTTACAGAACTTGCACCAGCCAAGATTTAAACCCTTCACCGTGTCCGCTTCCTACTCTTGGCTTAATGCTGTAAGTGACGTTCAAGGCAATGCCAGTGCCCTTAGCTCCACTTGGCCAAAAGACATGTTCCCAGATCACCATAAGTTTTCCAAGAATAATCTCTCTCTCATGTATGAGTGTTGATTCCGCCACGCAGCATACCCTTACACGCAGCATACCTGTTACTGATCTAAGATGACAATGCTATAGAATTAAAAAAGTCTACAAAGGATAGGGTGTCCCTGTTATAAGTGTCACGGCCCCCTTGGAAATCTAAAACGGAAGGTAATCTGGACCCAAAGTCTGGGACCAGACCTTCTACATCTGCCCCGGACCCTTTCCCATTCCTTTTCAATGTGTTCACGAAAAACATCACGAGCTCCTCGACCATGGTCTCTCGAGGTAACACTAGAATTTCCCCAAGTCCTTGAGCCTTGAAGGAAAATGCAGAGGTCAGATTCGATAGAAATTGCATTGGCTCACACACCGCCGATGATTGTTACTGTGATTTAGAGGATCCAAAATGTTGAGATACTTGATAGGTGTTGCGGAATCGCCGGGAGACATAACGACAGAAACGAGGAAAAACGAAAAAAAAAGTAAAGGACACAACGATTTACGTGGTTCGGGAAAAAATCCCTACGTCCACGGGAGAGGCAGAATTTCACTATGATTCGGGAGCACGAAATTACAGAGGATTTCAGTAGTCACCCTAGCCTGAAAAATGGGCTATAAAACAATGGAGAAGACGATCACTGTTCGAAAAGTGGTCTGCGTCGCTACAGTGAACGGCGGCTGGCTTTGTCAAAAGCGCTACAGTAAAATCAACCCCCAACGAGCTCATCGCGGAGCTCGACCCGCGACAGTTGCGGGCCACAAGCATTCGGCCCAACCGGATCGGGCAACACCAATCCAACAATCTCCCACTTGTAGCCTAATCCGCTGTACTGCTATGCTTCGATGCAACTGATGAAGATAACTTACTTAATCTAAATTCTTCCTCTTCTTCACTCACCAGTGGCGTGCTTTCCATTCACAGATTCATGAAATACAAACTGTTTTCCTCTTGTGCTCCTAGCAGGTCCTCCATCATTCTGCCTCTCATCCTCCGTTCATCAATGGAGACCGATTAGCCACTAAATGAGGATAATATTCATTGTTAATATATATAATATTCATGTTCTTTATTATTCATAAATACCATTTTAGTGCATTTTACACTTTAAACATCATTTCACATTATGATTGTAATACCTTCTTAAAATGCACTATTATGTGGTACATTTTTGAACATCATTTGAAGTACCCAATGATTCATCTGATTATACATATTTTAATTTGATATTTTTTGAAAATTGATCTACACTCCAATATGAACATGTTTCATTCAGGGATCAATGGAAAATTAATGGAATAAGATGGGGATATTTTGTGATGAAAGGAAGCAATTCTAGAGAAGGCAGATTGGACACCAGCCCACTGATGAAACTGTGGAGCCCAACATACAGGCCCAATTAATCCCAAATTTCGTGGGATGCTAGAAGACATGTATATTAACAAATCACTCTTCAGGAGATAATGCTAATTCGGCTTCCATGGTGGTCATTTAGGCGGCCCAAGTTAGAGATAAAATTCTGGGCCAGATTCTGCGGCCCAGAAAAACAGTCCACCAATTAAACCATATCTCGAAAACCATAACTCCTTTTGGGCTGAGATTTTTCAGGCTGTTAGGGGACATCCGGAGCTTAATTTAAGTCTTCTATGGCCCACCCAAATTCGGCCATCTAGAAGGTGTTTCAAGCGCGTCTGTTCGGTGCATAAAAGCTGGATGCCTTTTCGGGTCAAGGGTGGAAAAGTCTTCCTTCCACAAACTTTCCACCACCCTAGGCCTACCATAATCAAGTGGGATGCTTTGTACTGTTGGAGGCTCGACCCAAAACTTCCAAAAGGCCTATTTAAGGCAGTGTTGGTGGAGGAGTTGAGGATCTTGGGTGTTTGGTTTCATTGTAGTGTTATTCTGCCGCTTTGTGTTTGTAATCGCATTTCTTTCTCATTTAAGTTGTTTAATTCACCTTAGTTTCTTAATAAAAGTTCTTCATTTACTCTTATTCTGTTCTTCTACTTATCACGTTGATACCGTTGGTTCAAGGTGTGGATTTATTCAGACCATACTTTGTGATATTTATCACACAACGGAGGAGTGATCTTTTTTTGTTGTTGTTTTTCCTTCTTCAATTCCATCCTTGTAAGTCTACTTCCCGCTTCCGTTGAAGACATGTCATCAATGGAGGGCTAACTCTTTTATGGGTTGATCCAAGGGAGTAGCAAGGGGCTGGATTGGATGTTATTTATCACTCCATTAATGGCTAATCACTTCTTTTAAATGAGATTTTTATTTGATGATTTTAAAACATCTTCATCCTTATTGAATTTAAGATCACACATTTCAAGTGCTAATACGAACCTCTACCTTGGAGTGCTCAAAACTTTGATCCTTCAAGTGTATAGGTGATTAGTATTAGGGTGTGTAGGCATTAAACCAGTAAGTGATGATTTCGTTTGATCTTCTTAAATGAATCTATCTCAATTATAAGAAATTGAAATCATTAAAAAAGTAATTCATCCAATCCACCCCGAGCGATAACCTAGGATCAACTCATTCTTTTAAATTGAATTCACTTAAATCTGTTAGTTATCCTTTAAACCCATATAAAATCAACCCAAGTTGGCCACTTCATAGCCAAAAACAGTCCATAGAATGTACGTGTCTATAGGTTTCTTCTTAGGTCTCTGTGGATTCGATAACCCAAGCTAAACTACAAGGACCGTCTTACCTACTTCTCTTGGGTAAATTTGATCGAGAATCAGAGACCAACAGAGGCACAGCAGTGCCTCAACTTCTGTATCACCATTGGCTTTGTCAACATGTCTGCTGGATTATTGGTTCCACAGATCTTCTGCAAAGTCAGCAACCCATCATGTATCAAACCTCTGATGAAATAGTGCTTCAACTGAATGTGCTTCGTCCGGGCATGAAATACTGGGTTCTTGGCAAGATGTATAGCACTCTGACTGTATCAAACCTCTTCAGCCAAACCATCTCTTTCCCAGCTTCTGTTACAGCAATGTATTCTGCCTCTGTGGTGGATAAAGCCACCACCTTCTGCAATTGTGATATCCAACTTACCGCAGTTCCTCCACAGGTAAAAACATAACCCGTGGTACTCCTGCTGTCGACATCGCCTCTAAGGTCAGCATCCACATACCCCTGCAATGAAGTTCCTTTCCCAAAGCACAGAGATACCGCCTTGCTGCCCTTCAAATACCTCAGTATCCACTTCACAGCTTCCCAATGTTGCTTTCTAGGGTTAGCCATATACCTGCTCACAACTCCCACTGCATGAGCAATGTCAGGTCGAGTACAGACCATTGCATACATCAGGCTTCCAACAGCTGATGCGTATGGAACTTTTGCCATGTACTCCACCTCTTCTGCCGTTTTCGGTGATTGCTCCTTTGATAGTTTGAAGTGGTTCGCCAGGGGAATAGAGACTGTCTTTGCTTCCAGCATGCTGAATCTTCTCAGAACCTTCCCAATGTAATCAGCCTGTGACAACATTAATGTTCCAGCTGTGCGGTCTCTCTTGATCTTCATTCCCAGAATCTTGTCAGCTTCTCCAAGATCCTTCATTTCAAACTCCTCAGCTAACTGTCTTTTCAGCTCATTAATCCTCTGCATACATGATCCTGCAATGAGCATGTCATCCACATACAGAAGCAATATAATGTATTCATCACCGAAAGACTTGATGTAGCAACATTGATCCATGCCACATCGTTTATATTCATTTTTAGACATAAATGAATCAAACTTCTTGTTCCACTGCCTCGGTGCCTGCTTCAGTCCATATAGGCTCTTCTGGAGTTTGCACACCAGGTCTTCCTTTCCAGACACTACATATCCCTCTGGCTGCTGCATGTAGATGTCCTCCTCTAGATCTCCATGAAGGAAAACAGTCTTGACATCAAGCTGCTCAAGGTGCAAATCCTCTGACGCCACAATGCTGAGAACCACCCGGATGGTGGTAAGCTTTACTACTGGTGACAATATTTCCATGAAATTCACTCCCTCCTTCTGTTGGAAGCCTTTTACCACCAATCTTACCTTGAACCTCCTCTTTCCATCATGCTCTTCCTTCACCCGGTAGACCCACTTGTTCTGCAATGCTTTCTTTCCTACTGGCAGGGATGTCAACTTCCAAGTGTTGTTGTCATGCAATGAGGAAATCTCATCCTTCATTGCCAGCTCCCACTTGCTTGACTCCTTCAGCTGCATTGCCTCTTCAAAGCATTCTGGTTCTCCACCGTCAGTCAATAACAGATAATGCAATGATGGTGAATACCTCTGCACAGGCCTTCTCACCCTTGATGATCTCCTCAACTCCACTGGAGTAGTAGGTTCCACCGGTTCGGATCTCTCAAACTCAGGCACACCTTCAAGCTCCACTTGCTCTTTGCACTCTGATTCAATGTTCCCATTTTCATCTTCAGCTTCATGGCGACCTTTGTACATGACACCTTCATTGAATACCACGTTCTGGCTCCTGATGACCATCTTCTTGTGATCATCCCAAAACTGGTAATCAAACTCATCAGCACCATAGCCAATAAAGAAACATGGCTTGGACTTAGCATCAAGCTTGTCCCTTGAGTTAGCATCAATGTGTACATAAGCTAAACTGCCAAAGACTCTTAAATGTGAGAGTTTTACCTCCTTACCAGACCAGAGCTCCTCGGGTAGGCGTTCTCCTATTGGCACAGATGGACTGCTATTGATCAGATACGCTGCCATGTCCACTGCATCAGCCCAGAAGGTTTTGGGCAACCCTGATTGCAGCCTCATGCTCCCGGCACGTTCATTCAGTGTCTTATTCATCCTCTCTGCCACACCGTTCTGTTGTGGTGTTCCTGGGATTGTCTTCTCCCACTGAATTCCATTATCAGAACAAAATTCCCTGAATTCCTGACTGCCATACTCTCCACCGTTGTCAGACCTCAAACATTTCAGCTTTGCTCCTGACTCGTTCTCCACCATGACTTTCCACTTCTGAAACATCTTGAACACATCAGATTTATTCTTCAGAAAGTAAACTCATACCTTGTTGAGTCATTGATGAATGTCACATAATATTGTGACCCTCCGAGGGATGGTACTGGTGCAGGCCCCCAAACATCTGTATGCACCAGGTCCAGCTTTCCAGCCTTCGGTGTTCTGCCTCCTTTTGCAAAGGACACCTTCCTCTGCTTTCCAAAGATGCAATCTTCACATAAGCCTACTTCCACCGACTTCAGCTCTGGTAGCAACCCTTTTGTTGCCAACACCTTCATCCCCTTTTCACTCATGTGGTCGAGTCTGTAGTGCCACAATTGAGAACCTCCGACAGCTTCCAGTGATGCAGCCATGTCCATGCAAGTTTTTGTCATGTTGTACAGGGTGCCATTCTTTGCTCCCCGAGCTATGACCATAGCTCCTTTGGTGATCTTCCATGCACCACCAGTGAACGTCGTACTTAACCCTGCATCATCGAGTTGTCCCACAGAAATGAGATTTCTTCTTATACCAGGGATGTACCTCACGTTTTCCAGAACCAGCAAGCTCCCACTGTTGGTCTTGATCCGTGCATTTCCTTTCCCCACAATCTGCAAGGGCTCGTCATCAGCAAGATGCACCTTGCCAAAATTTCCAGAAACAAAATTGTTCAGAAACCCTTCTCCGATGTAGAATGAAAAGACGCCCCAGAGTCTAAAATCCAAGACTCCATCGAGCTGTCCACACTCAGCAGCAACACGTCATCAGTTCCTTCAGCTGCAGTGTTTGCTCCACTGGTTTCAGGTCCCTTCCGGTTATCTCTGCACTCCTTCTTGACATGTCCTTTCTCCCCGCATGTCCAGCAGGTAGGACCAGGCCCCTTTGCCTTGTCTCTGCTCTTTCCTCTTGACTTCGATCGTCCTCTGCGATTGTCCCGCTGTGGGTACCTTCCTCTTCCTTCAACGTTTAAGGCAGAACCAGAGAATCTGTCTGATTCTCTTCTTCGAACATCCTCACTAAGGATTAGGTCCCTTATATCTTTCAGAGCCATCTTCGTATTCCCCGAAGTGCTGCTCACAGCTGTTACAGTTGCTTCCCAACTTTCAGGTAACGATGATAATAAAACCAGAGCACATACCTCGTCACCAAGATCAATGTCCACCGATGACAACTGACTTATGATGGTATTGAACTCGTTGATATGATCTGCAACAGGTCTCCCTTCAACCATTTTCAGGTTGAACAATCGTCGTATCAAATGCACCTTATTTGCCGCAGAAGGCTTCTCGTACATATTTGTGAGGGCTTTCATCAGGTCCACCGTCGTCTTCTCTTCTCTGATGTTGAACGCCACGTTTTCGGCCAACGTCAGGCGCACAACACCCAGAACCTGTCGATCCAGTAGCTCCCACTCCGACTTCTCCATGTCCGCTGGCTTCACACCCAGAAGCGGCAAGTACATCTTTTTCTGATAAAGATAATCCTCGATCTGCATCCTCCAGAAACTGAAATCAGTTCCATCGAAGCGATCGATCTTTACTTTGCCTTCATCCAGAGCCATCGTTGGAGAATTCCGAACTTCCCTTTGATACCAGTTGTTGCGGAATCGCCGGGAGACACAACGACATAAACGAGGAAAAACGAAAAAAAAGAAAGTAAAGGACACAACGATTTACGTGGTTCGGGAAAAAATCCCTACGTCCACGGGAGAGGCAGAATTTCACTATGATTCGGGAGCACGAAATTACAGAGGATTTCAGTAGTCACCCTAGCCTGAAAAATGGGTTATAAAACAATGGAGAAGACGATCACTGTTCGAAAAGTGGTCTGCGTCGCTACAGTGAACGGCGGCTGACTTTGTCAAAAGCGCTACAGTAAAGTTGACCCCGAAGTCCGCACCGCTACAGTGCCTGTCGGTGTCGGTCGGTCAGCTCCTGCATTTGAAACTCCATGCGCGCGGGATTATAGCTTTAAGATTCCACCTCTGCGAGTTAGTATTTACTGTCACGAGTTCTCCACTGCTGCGAGTTGTTTTCCTCTACGGCATCGGCTTCAAAAGCTCCAATCAAGATATTCTTTCTTGATTCTCTCTCTAGATTTCTTATCCACAGTCGTGACTCTCTCTCAAGAACCTCTCAACAAGAGCACCAATTGACAGGAACTTAGGTGCGAGAGAAAGAAAAAAACAATAATTTCTATTGATTCTAGCAGCAACAGCGCACATAGATTAAGAGAAGAGCAGCAGAAGAACAAAAAAATGGAGTAAAGAAGACTCCCCTGGAAGACGCCGCTACTTGAGGCCTGGCCGCAGCCTCCTTCATCTAAGTTGAATATCAATTCCAAAATACAATCCATAAGTGCTCCACCCTACTACCCACTGCCCTATTTATTTACCCAGGTAACCTTCGCAACCATCTCACTGGCCCGCACTGCAACAGCCAGCATCCCAGCAGCCTCACTTCCCACGTTCCTATCAAACTCAGCAATTGCCAGCAAAGGTGTGGTAACATTAACTATACCCCCTTAACGGACAGCCATCAACAGTAGCAAGGTAAGAAGCTCATGGCCCTAATAATTCAAGAATTAGTTCACTCCATTGACAATAAAATGCTGGTTATAAATAAGTGATTTTTTAACATTTTGGAATTCTGACCCTTCCATACAAAATTGTTAACCCTCTTACTATTTTTGGGTATTTTCGGGTCCAACATCGGAATACTCCTATTTGTATTCCTCTTTCTCAATCTGTTAAACCCTCTATTTATTATTTTTATGGGTATTTCCGAGTCCCACATCGGAATACTCCTTTGTACATTCCGCATTCTCATACTATAAAAGAAGGGCCCCACCTCACCTTGAAGGTAAGGGGGTTTCTCAACCTACATGGTATCAGAGGGTACCTAATCCCGAACTCTCTTTTTTTTCCCTCCCGGCTCTTATTTACGGTTTTCCGGCTACGTCCGGCCCGCCTCCCCGGTGCATTTTTTTTTTGCACCTCTTTCCCCGGCGCCTCCTGCCCGGTCCGGCTCCCCAGTGCGCCCTCCCTCACGGCGGCTGCTTCCCCTGCGTGCGTTTCCCTCCTCGCCGCGGCGCCTCCCCACGGCGACCCTCCAGTCGCCTCGTCCGGCTTCCACCCAAGCGCGACGTTGCTCCGTCTGGCTCCCACACACCCTATCGGTCCTTCCCTGCGCCTGCAGCCCCGCCACACCTCCCGTCGCTTCCCATCGCCCGCCTCCTCAATAACTTCCGCCTTCCCCGGCGGTCGTTCCGGCTCCCGCATCTCCCGGCGACAGACCCGGTCCGCAGCGCCTCTCCCGCACCTGCTCGCACCGGCTCCCGAATCTCTCGGCGCCTGAACCGGTCCGCAGCGCCTCTCTCGGCCGTCCTCCTGTGCGCGCAACACCTAGAGCAACTTCCCCGGCGGCCCACCCTCCAGCCTGCGCCACTTCATCGAGCGCCCGCCCCGCCCACCTCTGCGCGCAGTATTCCCGCCGGCCATCCCTCCTGCCTGTGCCGCTTCATCAAGCGCCGGCCCCGCCCTCCTCTGCAAGCAGCACGCGCAGCCATCCCAACGGCCTCCTCTGTGCACGGCTACCGCCCAGTCGCGCCCCGGTCCACAAAGACCGGTCCCGGCTACTCCCTCCAACCGAACCGGCTCTGACCAGGCACACCGGGCTCCTCCCGGCTCTTCTTCAGCCCAGCGTGCTCAGCTTCCCGACACGCCCGACGCCTCCCTAATTCCGGCGCTACCCCCTACTGCGTCTTCGACCGCCGCACGCCGCCTCCATGGCCGACTCCTCCCCTCTGCCTCAGATGATTACTGCTTCTACCCGCCTTGTGGATAACCGGTTGGACTCCACAAATTTTTCCATCTGGCGGAAGACTGTGGTGATGTCCCTGACCGGGATGGACCTCGATCATCACCTTGAGGATCCTCCCCCGGCTTCGACTGACCCCAAATATCGTACCTGGAAGTTTGCTGACAGCAAGATCTTCGTTCTGCTGGTCAATTTCATGGAACGGACGGTCAAAGATGTCACCCGCACGGCAAATACCGTCAAAGAACTCTGGGACTCCTTGAATATCATGTATTCCGAGACCAACAACCTGGCTCGGGTGTCCGATCTCCTTCAGCGATTGTCCCATGTTCGACAGCAGGACCAGTCCTTTACCGCCTACTTCATGGAATGGAAAGGGCTTCGTGATGAATTGCAGGAGTTGTGGTCCATTCCACAAACACCGGCAGAAGCTCAGACCCAGCGGGACCAACTCTGCATCTTCACACTTCTCAGCGGCCTCGCTCCGGAGTTTGTCACCACGGCAACCGAGCTGCTCGCTAGCCCTTCGACGCTGGAGATCCCGCAGGTTTATCATTGGCTGAGCAAGGCCCAGCGGGCTCTTCCTTCTCCCGCCCCCATTATCGACCACTCAGGTCTCGTCGGTCATGGCGGTGGCCGCTCCTCGGGACCTCGTGGACGTGGTCGTGTGGAAGGTCGTCCACGTCCCCTCTGTCAACACTGTGGCAAGGTTGGCCACTCGATTGACCGATGTTGGGTTCTGCATGGACGTCCAGCTCAGCGCCCGCGGCAGGGCCAGACAGCGGTCCAGGAAGCGCCGTCGGCAGTCGCCACTCATCCTCATTCTCTGGACCTGACTATGGCCGACATCCGGCTGACTCATGATCCTCGGGCATCTGCCGACCCCGGCCCATCCTCGACTTCTCTGGCCCATTCTGCTCGTTCCGCTGCCTTTGTCGGTCGTCGCTCCCCTGCATGGATGCTGGACTCAGGTGCCTCCGACCACCTCACCGGTGATGCTGGTATGTTGACCTCTTACTGCCCTTATGCCGGTTCCTCAGCCATCACTGTCGCTGATGGCTCCACTATCCCCATTGCGGGCTTCGGCGCATGCTCCCTGACTCCATCAATTCACCTACCCTCTGTGGCACATGTGCTCCGCAGTGCATTTAATCTTCTTTCAATCAGTAAGCTAACAAAAGATTATAACTGTACTGCCATATTTACCTCCTCTGGTGTTGTTTTTCAGGAGCAGACAACGAACCGGGAACTTGGTAGGGGCCGACTTCGAGACGGGGTCTACATGTTCGATGGACCGGCACCCATCGCTTGCTCGTCTACCTCTTCTCAAGCATTGGATCTTCATTCCCGGTTGGGACACCCGCTAGCATCCACCATTCATCACCTTTTTCCAGAATTTAGTCGGAGTCTTTCTTTTCATTGTGAGTCATGTACTTTTGCAAAACATCATCGCACTACATACATTCCTCGGGTGGATACACGAGCCTCAAAGCCTTTTGATCTGGTTCATTCAGATGTTTAGGGTCCTTGTACCATTTCGAGTCATTTGGAATATAAATACTATATATCTTTCATCGATGATTATTCGCGAATGACTTGGCTTTACCTCCTTCGAGAACGCTCCGAAGGGTTTTCCACCTTCCAAACCTTTTACAATGAAATTCAGAACCAATTTTCCACATCTGTCAGATGTCTCCGCTCGGACAATGGGCATAAGTATCTCTCCACTTCCTTTCGGCAGTTTCTCCAGACGAAAGGCATCCTTCATCAGACCTCCTGTCCTGATACACCCCAGCAGAATGGCGTGGCCGAGCAGAAACACAGACATATTCTGGAGACTGCTTGTGCCCTCCTCTTTCACCAACAGGTGCCTCTGCATTTTTGAGGTGATGCCATTCTCACCGCCACCTACCTGATAAACCGTCTTCCTTCCTTTATCCTTCAGGGGGAGACTCCTTTTCGGACTCTGTTCTGCTCCCTCCCTCTTCACTCCCTTCTCATTCGCGTGTTTGGATGCCTCTGTTACGTTCGCGACACACGTCCAGGTCTCTCCAAACTCGCTCCCAAATCTCTCCGCTGCATCTTTCTAGGATACTCCCGCACTCAGCGCGGATATCGCTGTTTCTCCCCCGACCTACGGCAGTATGTCATCTCGGCCGACGTTGCTTTTGTTGAGAGTTCTCCGTTCTCCAGTCCTTCTCCTCATCCTGACCCTGCCATCGATGATTGTCTTACTCTCCTCATCCACCCTCCACCGATGTCAACCCCTGTTTACACCCATTTTGGTCAGGTCTACTCCCGACGTCCATCGACTGTATCCCCCGACCCGACCAATGACACCGATGCTCCCGCTTCGTCTGATGCTCCTGTTCCGCCACCCGAGGACGTGCCCATTGCCCTACGGAAAGGTACTCGCTCCTGCCAACATACTCCTCTATTTGTATCTTCATACAGGGGTCTGTCCGCTCTGGAGACAGTTTCTATACCTCGCACAGTTGGTGAAGCCAAATCTCACCTCGGGTGGCTAGCTGCAATGCGGGATGAATTGCAGGCTCTGAAGGAAAACCATACTTGGGATCTTGTACCTCTTCCAGCAGGCAAACACCAAGTGGGCAGCAAATGGATTTACACCGTCATGCTGAATCCCGATGGCACTCTCCATCGCCTAAAAGCCCGCCTTGTGGCCAAAGGCTTCGCACAGACTAACGGTATTGACTACTTTGATACCTTCTCACCGGTTGCCAAGATGGCCTCTGTCCGATTATTCATCTCTCTCGTCGCCCATCATCATTGGCCTCCTAATCAATTGGATGTCAAGAATGTCTTCCTCCATGGTTTCCTTGAGGAAGAAGTTTATCTGCAGCAGCCCCCCGGATTTTGTGCCTCCGGCGCTGCATCTCGAGTCTGCCGCCTACGCCGCTCTCTTTACAGCCTCAAACAGTCTCCCCGTGCTTGGTTCGGCCGCTTTAGCACGGTCGTCACCGACTTTGAGCTTTCTCGCAGCATGAAGGACCACACTGTCTTCTACAGGACGACCACCCATGGCTGCATCCTCTTGGTCGTATATGTGGATGATATCATCATCACCGGCAGCGACTCTGCGGGTATCACCCATCTCAAGGACCATCTTCACCAGCACTTCCACACTAAGGATCTCGATCCGCTCAAATACTTCCTCGACATCGAGGTTTCCTATTCTTCGAACACCATCTCACTCTGCCAACAGAAGTATGCATTTGATATATTTCAGGATGCAGGGCTGACTCAGGCCACTGCGGTCGACACTCCTCTAGAGCCTGGGGAACGGTCTCTTTATGCCTCCTCGACACTGTATCCACATCCCGAGCGGTACCGTCGATTGGTGGGCAAACTCAATTATCTCACCATGACTAGACCCGACATTTCCTGTGCGGTTGCCAAAGTGAGTCAATTTATGGAGCATCCGACCACCTCTCATTGGGATGCTGTCATCCGCATCGCCGAGTTTATCAAGCGAGATCCTGCCTGTGGTCTTCGCTACTCCCAGCATCCTCATCAGCATATTGAGGCCTTTTGCGATGCTGATTATGCTGGTTGTCTTGCCACTCGAAAATCTACCACTGGGTTTGCCATATTCTAGGCAGGCAACCTCATTTCTTGGCGCAGCAAGAAACAGACGGTCGTCTCTCGCTCCAGTGCCGAGTCTGAGTACCGTGCCATGGCCACCATCACTACAGAGATCATTTGGCTTCGGCAACTCCTCCAGGATCTTGGCTTCCCTCAGCAGACTTCTGCTCACATATAGTGCGATAATCAGGCAGCCACTAAAATTGTTTCGAATCCCGTCTTCCATGAACGCACGAACCATATTGAGGTGGACTGTCACTTTCTTCGCCACCACCTGGAGCATAATCATGTCCGCTTTAGCCATATTCCGACGGCGGACCAGCTTGCTGACATCTTCACCAAAGGCCTCCCCGGTGCTCGCCTCACCTCGCTCAGTTCCAAGCTGGGACTCCACAGCATCTGACGCCCAGCTTGAGGGGGAGTGTGCCTTGGTCTTGTATGATGTCATCTTTCTTTTTTTGTGGGACTCGTTGTCCAAACTGGGCATGTCCAGCTTGAGGGGGAGTGTTAAACCCTCTTTTTATTATTATTATGGGTATTTCCGAGTCCCACATCGGAATACTCCTTTGTACGTTCCGCATTCTCATTCTATAAAAGAAGGGCCCACCTCACCTTGAAGGTAAGGGGGTTTCTCAACCTACACAATCTATAAAAGAAGACCTCCGCCTCACCTTGAAGGTAAGGGGGTTTTCCCATTCTACATGGTATCGAAGAGAACCTATTCCCGAGCCCTCCCTCTAGGTATTTTTTTTCCTCCCGGCTCTGCCCTAAGTGGCACCCCTCCCTCCTGGGCCTGCCCTACGCGGCCACCCCCCCCCTTCCTCATGGGTCTGCCCTACGCCCCCCCTCCCATCCCGGTGGCAACTGCCCTACAACCCCCCCCTCCCGACGGCACCCTGCGTCCCTCACCCAGCAGCGCTCTTTCCCGACCCCGCCTCCCTGCACCCCTGCTCTGCACGCCTCGTCCCGGCCTCCCAGCAGCCCTGCTCCGCCGCGACGTCGCCCGCCCACCTCGTCCCTCCCGACGAAAACCCGCCCAGCGGCTGCGCTCCTCCCTCCCGACGGCGCGGACCCCTCCCGACAGCGCGGATCCCTCCCGACGGAGCACTCTCTCGGATTTTCCCGATGGCCCTCCTCCTCTGCGCGCGACACCTCCAGCGGCTCCCTCCCGCTGCCCTTCCCAGCCCCCCCCACACCTCCCGGCTCTCGTTGCAACGTCCTCCCTCTTCGCGCATCAGAACCCGCCGACCTCTCCTTGAGGCACACTCACCATCTTCTCCCAGCCGCCCTCCCGGCGCTCTAGCCGGCTCGCCTCCAACGGCTCCCTCTCTGCCCGTCACCTCCGCTGCACAGGGCCATTCTTTGCTTCCCGACGCGTCCGGCCCCCCCCGTTGATTCCGGCGCTGCCCACAACTGCGTCTTCAACCGCTACCCGACGCCTCCATGGCAGACTCCACCCCTCTGCCTCAGATGATCACCGCCTCCACCCGCCTCGTCGATGACCGGTTGGACTCCACAAATTTCTCCATCTGCCGGAAGATTGTGGTGATGTCCCTGACCGGGATGGACCTTGATTTTCACCTTGAGGATCCTCCCCCGGCTTCTACTGACCCCAAATACCGTTAATGAAAGCCTGCAGATAGCAAGATCTTCGCTATGCTGGTCAATTCAATGGATCGATCGGTCAAGGATGTCACCCGCACGGCGAATACAGTCAAGGAACTCTGGGAGTCCTTGAACATCATGTATTCTGAGACCAACAACCTGGCTCAGGTTTCCGATATCCTCCGGGGCCTTTCCCATATTCGACAGCAGGACCAGTCCTTCACAACATATTTTATGGAATGAAAAGAGCTTCGTGATGAATTACAGGAGTTGTGGCCCGTTCCCCGGACACCGGTAGAGGCTCAGACCCAGAGGGACCAACTCTGCATCTTCAATCTTCTCAGTGGCCTCGCTCCGGAGTTTGCCACCACGGCTACTAAGCTGCTCGCCAGCCCTTCGATGCTGGAGATCCCACAGGTTTATCATCAGCTGAGCAAGGCCCAACGGGCTCTTCCCCCTCTCACCCCCATTATTGACTACTCAACTCTCGTCAGTCATGGCGGTGGATGTTCTTCGGGCCCTCGTGGACGTGGTCGTGTAGAAGGTCGTCCACGTCCCCTTTGTCTACATTGTGGCAAGCTTGGCCACCTGATCGACCGATGTTGGGTTCTGCATGGACGTCCATCTCAACGCCCGCAGCAGGGACAGATAGCGGTTCAGGAGGCTTCCTCAATAGTCGTCACTCTTTCACCATCTCTGGACCTGTCTATGGCCGACATCCGGCTAACTCATGATCCTCAGGACCCCACAGGACCCGGTCCATCTTCGGCTTCTCTGGCCCATCCTATTAGTTCTACTGCCTTTGTCGGGCGTCGCTCCCCTGCCTGGATACTCGACTCAGGTGCCTCCGACCACCTCACTGGTGATACTGGTATGTTAACCTCCTACTGCCCTTATACCAGTTCATCAGCCATCACCGTCGTTGATTGCTCCACTATCCCCATTGGGGGTTTCGGCGCATGCTCCCTGACTCAATCGATTAACCTACCCTCTGTGGCACATGTGCCACGCAATCCATTTAATCTTTTTTCCATCAGTAAGCTGACAAAAGATTATAACTGTGCTGCCATATTTACCTCCTCTGGTGTCGTATTTCAGGAGCGGACTACGAATCGGGAACTTGATAGAGGTCACCTTCGGGACGGGGTCTACATGTTCGATGGACCAGCACCCATCGCTTGCACGTCTGCCTCTACCGAGCATTGGATCTTCATTCTCGGTTGGGACACCCGCCCGCCTCCATCATTCATCAGCTTTTTCCAGACTTTAGTTAGCATAATTCTTTTCATTGTGAGTCATATACATTTGCGAAACATCATCGCACTACATACATTTCTCGAGTGGATACAAGGGCCTCAAAACCTTTTGATCTGGTTCATTCAGACATGTGGGGTCCTTGTACCATTTCGAGTCATTTGCGGTATAAATATTATATATCTTTCATTTATGATTTTTCGCGAATGACTTGGCTTTACCTCCTTCGAGAACTCTCCGAAGTGTTTTCCATATTCCAAACCTTTTACAATGAAATTCAAAACCAATTTTCCATCTCTGTAAAATGTCTCCGCTCGGATAATGGGCGTGAGTATATCTCCAATCCCTTTCGGCAGTTTTTCCAGACAAAAGGCGTCATTAATCAGACATTCTGTCCTAATACACCCCAGCAGAATGGAGTGGCCGAGCAAAAACACAAACATATTCTGGAGACTGTTCGTGGCCTCCTCTTCCACCGATAGGTGCCTCTGCATTTTTTGGGAAATGTTATTCTCACCGCCACCTACCTTATAAACCGTCTTCCTTCCTCTATCCTTCAGGGGGAGACTCCCTTTCGGGCTTTGTTCTACTCTCTCCCTCTTCACTCCCTTCCACTTCGCGTGTTTGGATGCCGCTGTTACGTTCGCGACACACGTCCTGACCTCTCCAAACTCTCTCCCAAATCCCTCTGGTGCATTTTTCTTGGTTACTCCCGCACTCAGCGCGGATATCGCTGCTTCTCACCGGAGCTACGGAGGTATGTCATCTCGGCCGACGTCGCATTTGCTGAGAGCTCTCTGTTCTCCCTTCCCTCTCCTCATCCTGACTCCGCCATAGATGATTGTCTTCCTCTCATCATCCACCCCCCATTGGTGTCTCCCCCTGTTGACACCTATTTTGGTCAGGTCTACTCCCGTCTTCCATCAACTGTATCCCCCGTCCCGGCCAATGACACCGTGTCCCCGCTTCGTCTGATGCTCCCGCCCCACCGCCAGACGACTTGCCCATTGCACTGCGGAAAGGTACTCGCTCCTGCCAGAGTACTTCTCTATTTGTATCTTCATACAGGGGTTTGTCCGCTCTGGAGACAGTTTCTATTCCTCGCATAGTTGGTGATGTCAAATCTCACCTCAGGTGGCTAGCAGCAATGATGGATGAATTGCAGGCTCTGGAAGAAAACCATGCTTGGGATCTTGTCCCCCTTCTAGCAGGCAAACAGGCGATAGGCAGCAAATGGATTTACACAGTCAGGCTGAATCCCGATGGCACTCTCCATCACCTCAAAGCCCGCCTTGTGGCCAAGGGTTTCGCGCACACTTACGGTATTGACTACTTTGATACTTTCTCACCAGTTGCCAAGATGGCCTCCGGTCGATTATTCATCTCTCTGGCCGCCCATCATCATTGGTCTCTTCATCAACTGGATGTCAAGAACGCCTTCCTACATGGATTCCTTGAGAAAGAGGTTTATCTGCAGCAGCCCCCCGGATTTTGTGCCTCCGACACCGAGTCTCAAGTCTGGCGACTCCGCCACTCTCTTTACGGCCTCAAGCAGTCTCGTCGTGCTTGGTTCGGCCGCTTTAGCACTGTCGTCACAGGCTTTGGGCTCTCTTGCAACATGAAGGACCACACTGTGTTCTACAGGACGACCTCCGCTGGCTGCATCCTATTGGTCGTTTATGTGGATGATAATCACCGGCAGCAACTCTGCGGGTATCACCCACCTCAAGGTTCACCAACACTTCCACACTAAGGATCTCGGTCCTCTCACATACTTCCTCGGCATCGAGGTATCCTATTCTTCAGACACCATCTCCCTCTGCCAACGGAAGTATACGTTGGATATTCTGCAAGATGCTGGGCTGACACAGGCCACTGCTGTGGACTCTCCTCTGGAGCCTAGGGAACGATCTCTTTATGCCTCCTCGGAACTGTATCCACATCCAGAGCGGTATCGTCGACTGGTGGGCAAGCTCAATTATCTCACCATGACTCATCCCGACATTGTCTGCGCTGTTGGCAAAGTGAGTCAATTTATGGAGCATCCGACCACCTCTCATTGGGATGTTGTCCTCCGCATCGCCAAATACATCAAGCAAGATCCTACCCGTGGTCTTCGCTACTCCCAGCATCCTCATCTGCATATTGAGGCCTTTTGTGATGGTGATTATGTTGGTTGTCTTGCTACTCAGAAATCTACTTCTAGGTTTGTCGTCTTCTTGGCAGGCGACCACATCTCTTGGCGCAGCAAGAAACAGACTGTCGTCTCCCGATTCAGTGCGGAGTCTGAGTACCGTGCCATGGTTACCGTCACTACGGAGATCCTTTGGCTTCGACAAGTCCTCCAAGAGCTTGGCTTTCCTCACCAAACATCTGCTCAAATCTGGTGTGACAATCAGGCAGCCACCAAGATTGCTTCGAATCCCATCTTCCATGAACGCACGAAGCATATTGAGGTTGACTCATAGTTATCAATCTTGGATCACGGCGCGACGTGGTGGGGTCCTAGAACGGGATAGCGGCGACGCGGATCGGGTCGCGGCCGCTTTTTTATCTAATCGCGGGTCAATTAATATAATTTAAATTATATAATTCTAATCACATATATATTCCGAAAAATTAAAATATGATAAATAAAATATAAAACGGAATAAAAAAAATAAATATATAATAACAAAATTAAAAAAAACAAAAAAAGGGTACAAAATGGAACGTTTTAACTAACAAGTAAATTAAAAAAACAAAAAAACAAAAAACAAAATAAAAGAGATGAGAGGGGCGCAAAGGGTGGAGGAGGCAGCAGGAGCTCAGCGTAACATGGGAAAAATAGAAAAAAATTAAAGCCCGACTGGCTCAGCCTCGGCGTCGTTGTTGGGGATAAGGGAAAAAATGACGACCAGCTTGGTCGTCGTCGTCATTGTCGTCGGGTTGGGGGGTGGGGGGGTGGGGGGTGTGGTCGAAGTCGGAGGGGGGGTCAGCGGCAGCAGGCCTCGGTCCCGGCGTCGTCATCGGGGATAAGGGGTAAAAAAAGAACAACCAGTCTGGTCGTCATTGTCCTCGGGATAGTCGAAGTCGGAGGAGGGGTCGGCGGCGGCGGCGCAAGCCAAAGCATACCAGATACGAGGAAATAACTCGGTTTTTTGCGTGCAAAAACACAGCGCGGCCACGACTGCCAAGGTCGCACGCGACCCGCAACGCCGCTATTGCGGCGCGACCCACGCGATAACGTACTGGGACGCGACTCAGCCACCAGGAGCGGCGGGGCACCGCTCCGCACCGCACCAACGCTATCGCGGGCGCTACGGCGCGATTTGACAACTGTGGGTGGATTGCCACTTTCTTCGCCACCACCTGGAGCACAATCATGTCACCTTTAGCCACATCCCAACGATGGACCAGCTTGCTGACATCTTCACCAAAGGCCTCTCAGGGGCTCGCCTAGCCTCGCTCAGTTCCAAGCTGGGCATCCACAGCATCTGCAGCCCAGCTTGAGGGGGAGTATGTCTGGTCTTGTATGATGTCATCTTTCTTTTTTTGTGGGACTCATTGTCCAAGTTGGGCATGTCCAGCTTGAGGGGGAGTGCTAAACCCTCTTTTATTATTTTTGGGTATTTCCGAGTCCCACATCGGAATACTCCTATTTGTATTCCTCTTTCTCAATCTATAAAAGAAGACTTCCGCCTCACCTTGAAGGTAAGAGGGTTTTCCCATTCTACAAAAATTAATTTATGTTCTTTGTATTTAAAAAGTTAAATAGCATTCAATAGAGTGATGCAGCCCACGTCCACATGGTTGAACAAGAATTAAAATCCTAGATAGAGGGAAAGGATAATGCCGGACTTTCACACGCCAAAAACATAAAAGTATGAGATCACTCAGTGCTACTAATTGCATATGTCGCATAGCATTAGGGGAAACCCACTCTGAGTAAAGAATTTGCTGAATTTTTTTTATGTCAATTGAAGTCACTTCCACATCAATACTGATTAAAAGTATATATAGAAAATTCATACCCCAAAACATGTTCCCTAAATAGTTGTGGCATATTTGCTAAACAATATTCTATGCTTGGGGACTGCCCCAGACAACTTAACAAAAGGTTTATTTCCAAATATGTGCCAAATGCCAATACAAAAGACACAAAAACAACCATGAAAATGACTGCTGATACCACAAAAAATAAAAATATCTCAAAAAATGCTAACCATATCCGAGCACCATGGTGCAATTTAAAGATAGACTAAGGTAACACCTTTATTCGGACTAGTGGAAGTTTGAGCTCCATTCTGTTGTTTGCCTTATCACTAGATTTGTCTATCAGATTTCTGACCTAAAACAACATAAAACATAAAGTCATCTTTACGCAGTTGATGAAAATACAAGGTAAAAATTAATATCATGGGCAACTAAAAAGGGATATCAGAAACTGTTTAGTGAAACATTTCAAGTGAAAATCTTACAACTTTGTCCAGATGTTCAAGAATCGAATTCTGATCATTAGAATCAATGTCTGGGACATCCTTTAGTATGACCTGTAGCATTGAATGACTTGACAATAAATTATTTAATCACAGAAAAACAAATAAAAAGCTTTTCTCACCTCGGTGTATTCAAAAGGCCTCACTGACTTCAAAGGTATCTTACTTGGCCGATATTGATTTCCCTATACATGAAGCATCAATGTGAAACATCTAAACTATTATGCAGTAGCAACGCATGATTCAATGAATTGTATAATGACAGCCAGAGTAACCTTAATTTCTAAAAGAAGTACATGCTTTGGCTTTGATTCTCCATCTATCAGTGATGTTGCCACAGAAGAACCAGGCTGTGTGATGTGGAAACCCATACCCGGAACTTCCTGTTGATCTCAGAAACCAACCAACATTAGTAACAAAAAGATACTTTGTGTGTGTGTGTGTGGAAGCACCTGAGGGTCGACAAGACATTCATGCTCATGGCCCCACACTATGAAGTCAAGGAACCGTGGCAAAAAATGCTCATTTATTGCATTTTTAGGGTTTGACTTCACTCTGCGGGCATCATAGAAAAAATAAAATTAAGCATTGACAACCCAAAAAAAGTTAGCATCATAGATTTAGCATCAAACACCAGTGATAGGTCTAAATTTCTAGTAACTCTTAACAAACTAATTACATAATTTCAATCTCAACCTGTTCTGATGAAGTACAAGAATATTGAACCAGTCAGACACGGAACACTCTTCTTGACTTTCAGGCCGCATCCATTGCACAGCATGTGGTGTCTAGTAAATGAAAATAAAGCAAGAAAATATTAAAAATCCAGAACAAATCATTAATCAAGCAACAGGTGAACAAACTAATCCAACTAAATCACCTGAAACATCCTATTGAGACGTTCATCCCTAATGTTCCCAAGCCCATATAAGGCCACAGCCGTCAAACCCTAATATTCAAGCCAAGCCCCAGTCATTGTCCTATGGAGCACATAACCCATCAATGCATCCCAACAAAATCATGACAAACAGACCTTTCTGATAAGGATAGGATAGAGTGTAATTTGACCAACACCAGAACCTCCCAGTGCCATTTTCCCAAAATAATTTACAAGATTGCAAGCGGAAAGAATATCAACAGCAGATAAATTATCCTGACACCACAACAGAAAGAGTTTAAAATATTAAAAGGAACTAATGAAACATAGAAATCAAAAAAATGATCAAAGGGGGGAAACATGTGGATAGATTGCCTATGTGGGTCACCATCAACACTACAAAATATTAAAAAAGAAACAACACAAGTAGTGATTCCATTAGCAATACATTGAAGTAACATTGCAAAATGAAATAGAAAATTTTTAAGTTGTTCCTTCCCTCCATATAATAAGCACAAAAGCAGCTCCAGCAGAACCCCAAAACAATAGGACACAAGAAGTTGGATGGATTAACATCAACAAATATGTTCACCCATCAGAACAATCTTTTCAATTTTTCTTCCAGAATTTAAAGGCAGGGCAATGTATTTAAATTATTGAACCCAGATGGAGTTATATAATCCAAGATCTCAGAGCAGAAAGTGCTAATTGAGCAGGGAAACCACAAGGCTGCGCCCATGGGGCAAGGACCTGTCAATTATTCATTATAAAATTTCTTTCATTTGCAATGTTAGATTACTTTGTATACAGGCATAGGGGCAATACCCTAGTAAGAAAGGCTCAATGTTATAAAATTGTGATGCTGATAAGCAATTATTTTTCTTTGATTTTATCCTCCATACTTAATTTTTTTAATTGTTTTTTACTTTTTAAATTATTCCGTTAATTTAAATTTTGTTTTTAAGTTAAAATAATGCTTTTAATATTTTTGGAAATATTTATTAATTTTTAGTAATTTTATTAATTAAGTTTTTAATTTTATTTTGGGGCTTATAATTTAATTTCATTTTAATAAAGTTTTTGAAAATTTTTAGTAAGGTAATACATGTTTTTCTAATTAGTAATTAATATTTTGTATTTCCATTTTTTATAAATAAACTTTTCTAAGTTTTAAAAGATTAATAAAAATCATCTTTACCTTAATTTTTTAAGTAAACCTTTGTTTTTGTTGAAACAATAGATCAAGAATCATACCACTAAAAAAGGCCGAGAAAACTTTTTTTTTTTTTTGTAGAGAAACCTAGCCGAACTATAAAGATATACAAGATCTCAAATAGGCAAGTGATGGGATAATGGGATAAGGTTAACCCATTCAACTAGGTCGCACCTAGACGCGCCAACAGACCATGATTATTCTAACACGCACACATGTAGTATCATATATATTTACCATATCTAACTTGATACATAAAACTTCACCTGTGCCCTTGAATGTCTTTTAGTAAACAAATCGGCCAATTGTTTTGTAGGTCGTATATAAGCAATAGGCAAAATTTCAAAATTTTCTAGAACAAAATGACGCCAAACTCAAGATACTTAATCTGTTCACGAAACGCTAGATTTGTGGCAATTTTGATTGTTGTCGCATTATTGCACCAAATGTATGCAGCCTTTTGGATAGGATGGTCAATCTCATACCAGAGATGTTGTGCCCAGAAGATCTCGATTGTCATATGTGTCATGGTTCAGTACTTTGGCTTGGCACCTGAGCAAGACACAATGGTTTGCTTCATGTTTTGCAAAGAGATCAGAATCCCATCAACGAAAACAACATATTCAAATATGGATCTACAAGCGGGTAAACAAACTACACAATCAACATCACATAATGTCTCCATATTAGTGTCCTTAATCAAAATACAATAGTATTAAGTTTGATTCCCTCACGACAAGTCTAACAATGCAAAAACCCCTATCACACTGTAAAGTAATAGGATGATCCATGAATTTGCCCACCTTTCTTGCAACATAAACAATGTCTAGCCAAGTTATCATGAGATAGTTTAGTTTGTCGACAAGTCAACACTACCACCCAGGTGAGGGAAATACCTCACTCTCTGCATAAAGAGATCTCTCATCTAGCTCGAGATGAGTGTCAAGAATGTCAATACGAGACAATCCTTTATCTTCTGAAGCAGATCCAATAAATACTTTCGCTAAGATAATCTCTTTTGAGCATTAAGAGACCCAACCCCCCAAAATGTATTTTAAGAAGCTTGAGTCCATCCGAAAATTGTGAAGAAAATACTAGAATCGATCAATCACCACTGAATCATTGCCTGTAATCACGATATCACCCACACATACAACAAGCAGAATGCTTTCGATGGCGAACTGCTGATAAAAAACTGAGAAATCTTTTAAATTCTGAGAAAAGTCTAAAATCGGTCGCAATTGTGTAAAAATTGTCAAACATGTTGGATTAGTGTAGGCCAATCTGTTCTGGATGATGATTGGGCCGAATGCTTCCGGCCCATACGGGATAACGCGTCCCTGCTACGGGGGGGTCCGGGGGACAAAGGCCTCAACCCAAATTTGGGGGGCACTGTTGCAACACTGACCACTGTAACAGAGTTGACCAACAGACACCGCTAAGGCACTGTAGCAGTGTTTTTGACATTACTACTGTAGCAGGTCGGATTTTGAAGTCACCAGTATTATAGCAACGCAGACTTCCAACCGTCGGCCACTGAGCATCTTGGACTTGGGTGGTCGCGACACTGTAGCATTACGGACTTTTTGCCACCTTTCATTGTAGCACAACGGATTTCCTGTGCAGTTGGTGGAATTTCTGCCTCTCCATGGACGTAGAGATCATTTCCCAAACCACATAAATCTTTTTATCTAAGATCTTCTTTTGTTTTTTTCCTTTTACTCTCTGTGAATCGTTTTTTGGCTTCGCTGCTCCTGGCGTTTCCGCTACAAAACCAAGCTCGTGAGGACTATTTAAGGTCATATAAAGATTGTATGAAATGACACACTTTAGAGGACTCCTCCAGAGCAACATATCTAAGAGGTTGTCCCATATAAACTTGCTCATCCTAAAAAACTATGGAGGGATGTATTTCTGACATTCAGTTGGTGACAACCATGGAGGAAGGCATTTTTGACTGTCATTTTGGCCATTGAGGAAGAAGCTATCAAAATAATCAATCCCATAAGTCTGAGGATTCCCCTTAGAGACGAGTTGGGTCATGAGATGAGTGAGAGAGTCATCTGCATTAACACGAACAATATATACTATTTCCGGACAACTACCAAATGACCCAATGGAAGAGATTAGATCGCAGGTATATGATTGTCCTCCAGTGCATGAATCCCATCGAACATGAACTACACCCAACCTGGATGTTTTGGCCTCAATTAGAGAGGACAAGGGATAGTCATCATAGTCAAGGCACCAATAAATGTTGTAGTATGTGTCAATAAGATGATAAGAATGAGTATATATAGGAGATTGTTGGCAAGTACACTTTTGCACAAAGCAACAGAGGGATCCTTGGTGGCAAGTTGTAGAGTCATCGATGAATCAGGAGAGGCGTCAAGCAGGTGAAAACTATAGACTCAACCAAAGCAAGAGTCTCCATGCTCAGGAGGAGGCGGCAAGGAAGGTGGGACTGGAGAAATGTTACCAAAGCAATCAACCTCGGTGACCCAAGTGGCAGATAGTCCTCTAAAGTGACAACCATACTCGTGTTGTGTGCAAGATTATCCAAGAAAGATACATAAAAAGGAACAAGAATCAAACAAAGTGCGAGTGAAACGAATGTCACAAAGTCAAAAATTCGAAGTAATAGTGAGTGGGAAGGGTGAGATGGGAAAAGAGAGCGATATGATGTCTTCCCCTCAAGGACAGGTACCAAAGGGTGTCTCACTGATGACAAGTCATGCTCTCTATGACACCATTTTGTTAATGTGTGTCGGGACAAGATGTCTGATTGATGATATCAGGCGCATCAAGGAATAAGGAAAATGAGGTGGACAAGTATTCACGAGCATTATCAAAACGGGGTCATTTTACGAGACAAATAACTAATTTTTTATTTCATGATGGAATGAGCAAAACAAAGCAAAAACATCAAAGTCAATTTTTCAAAATGAAACCCATGGTATTCATGTGAAATCATAAAGGAAAGCCGCGTGATATTAGTAATTCATTTTTCTAGGGACTAGACTGGGGCCCTACACATTGAAATGAACCAGCACAAACAAACTCGATATTCACCTTTGTTGTTAGGGAACATAGGTGAGTCGATGATGTTTTGACATGATGACACGACTCACAATCAATAAGCCAAAGAGGTCAAAACTCTGGATAGTCACTAAATAACTGGTGTGGATGGATAACCATGTAGAAAGTGGAGCTCCTAAACACAAGAAAAAAAGAATGAATGACAAGGGATGGTGGTGAGTCCATCACATGCACGCCTCAATGATGTTTGTGACTACCAAGCACTCAAACCGTCAATGGCTCTTGAAAAATAACGTTTGTCGGTAAGAAAGAATACAGTAGAGCACTCAAAATCATGGGTAAAGCTTGCTAATGGGCAATAAATTGAATGGGCTACACATAACATAAGCCACTGAAGAAAGTGCAATCTTACGAGTGTCGGTGCCAGTACCAAAACTATGGGTATGGAGGAGTCATCGACTCGAATGATAGCAACGACATCTGAAAATGGGCAATAGGACTAAAGAATATTTGTGTTGTCAATGAAATGATCGGAACACCGAAATCCAATAGCCAATCGATAGGACATTGAGATAAGCAAGCAGAATGACGGTCAATTTGAGTTGCACAAACACTAGAAGAGACAAGTAAAGCACATTGGACTGCAGAAGGTGCTCTTCGTCAAAGAGCTTCATTGTATAGCGCAGATTAGATGTTGAGAAGCACCTAAGGAACACGCACGCCTAGCAAGCGTGCATGCCGAGGGTGGGTCACGTGACACGATTCCAATCCATCGAGACCCCACCTAGGTCGGCGGTGAGTCAAGTGTGTGCCACCCTAAACACGTCTCCAATAAGCCAAAAGTTGATGACTAGCACCAAAAAGGATTACATACATGTGAGGCCTTAGTTGCATCATCCCACGACAAAAATGTAACTCCAACATACATAAAACCAACATTTATAGGATATATGAACATCTGCATCATAACAAATGCATGTAAGAGACAACAACTATCCAGAATAACACCACAAAGGTCGGCATAATAAAGATGGATACAAGAGCCCAATACCTCAATGTACAACAATCCCAAGACAAGGGAAAACGCCTCCTCGCCAAATTGACACCAGCTATGATCGTCGACAACAATCATCACCGTCAAGTGCCACCAAACTCCGCCAGGCACCACCAAGTACTAGCTTCGCCCACTCCATGTCTATCGTAGCCACCACTGAATTGTGCTTTGTCTGCCTAAACATAAAACGTGTGGGCATGAAACCCATGTAGAGGTGAATATAAAAATTAGTAGTACGCTCCGAAAACATAAAAGAACAAAAATGACAAGTCGCCTCATAACCCAAGATTAGGAGACTAACAAAGAATCCCCAAAATAAAAAACCATATATGATTTGCAGATAGAAAACTCAAGGACATAAGGGAGTCCCCATCCTCTCAACTCAACTCCACAAAGGATTACAGCTCATATGTAACCAAAGTCTCCCTGTAGCAGAAGACCCATATGGTCCAAAATCAACAGCGCCACTGTATATCATATCTCGAAGGCAACCAAGTATGCTTGATACGCCGCAGGGCACATAGCACCCAAACCACACAACCTCCATAACTCCTAAGGCACTCATCGCAACAACAGTGGGATAAGTGCATTGAACGAGAACCAAAACCCCAACTTCGATAAACTTTCACCCTAGGTTTCACTAAAATTATAATAGGGGACCGCACCTCATCAAAGGTTAGTATATTGACCGAGGGAAAACTGAAACCATACGGATGGAGGATTGTGCCCCAACGCATACGGGTACCAACACTCAATCTACCCAATCATCATCACCACTCTGGAATCGTAGTGGGGGGCTCAGGCCTCACTGAAAAGATGCACGCCAAACGAGGGAGTACCGACCTCTATGGATAGAGGACATGCGCCCCATTTGGTAGATAAAATACCATCTTCAACGGGTGGAAGACCCACGCCCAATCACATGGGGGAATACCCAAGCCTCGTCGAGATTGAAGGGGTATAGAATCCACGCCCGAAATGCTCATAATGGAGGACCCACAGCTCGGATTCGCAGGGGATATCAACTCAATCACAAGCGCGGACGACCCACACCCTAACATCAAAAAGCCATCAAGGGGTTACCTACTCCATGACAGCTCCAAAGCGCCTCACTCAAACCCTATCATCTCTACGAAGCTAACATCCTTAAACTGGTCTAAACATCTCGCAACCAATCATTGATGTCAAAGAGAATCGCATCATAGCGTTCTACGAGAAAAAACGCTCAGAATGGACTATTTGATTGTCATTTTCTGACTCACAGATGAGAAAATATGAAAAACTCCAAGGAACACACAGTATATGGCATGTACTCGGATAAACAAGACGTGTGAGCCTCGAACAGTAACCAGGCATGCATCGTTGTTGCTCAGTCGTGTGAAGTCAATTTGCATGGCGTGTTTGGAAGGGTCACACGGGGTGTGGAACTCACAAGATGCTCAGACGTGTACTCCAATAACCCGGGCCATGTTACCTACAAATACATGACATGTCCATTATTCATACACAACATGTGAAGCTAGAGGGTCGGTTGGCATGTATCGTCGAGACCCTGAGTCGTGTGATCTCACAGACTACACGGCAAGTTCTCTTGGCCAAACGGCATGTGGAGCCCAAGGGATGACCTGGGTGTGCACCACAAACCATGTCGTGTCGTGTAAATGAGCATGGCGTGTGCTTCCAATTACATGTCACATATATCAAACGGGGTGGTTGGACGTGTACTTAGCCACACCCAAGTCATGTACCCTATGGTCACACACAGCATATGTATGTAAACTACACACCATGTGATATTTAATGCCTCTACGTAAACCATAGCCACATCGACAACAAACACTATGTGTGTTTCAAAGGCCACACGCCGTGTGATCAGGAATTCTAAACCAGAAGCCCATCAAAACAACTCAATCCAACAGATCCGCCACAAAATCACGCCAGCACTGGTCAAAAAATCAGCCAACAACCATCAAAATGCCATGAACAAGAATCGCAAGCGACAAAACTATAAATCGGAGCAATCAAAATAACTAAGTCTCACCTCGAGGCGAAAATTGCCAGAGCTTCAAGAATTCAGACTCGATTCGTGATTGTTTTCGCCTCTAGATTCATGCCTTGCTCTGGATCCGATGTCGCTTCTTGAAGATCACGCGCTCCATCAATTCTCCCTCCCTCAAAGAAGGTTTGCATCCATGGAGGCACACCCACCCCCCATCAAGGCTCTAGATGGGGGAGAAAATAAAAATATCAAGGTTCCCCCATTAAAAATTATTTAAAGACCTATAACGTGCTCAACCTGAACCTGAAACTCTAATAAGAATTATACCTCTCCTTAGCAAAACCCATCCTTCCAGAATCACACCAAAACTCCACCGAAGCGAAAACATCATACCCTGAGATCAACAAAATCATCTGGAAAAAAATTGAGGTCGTTTGCTAAGGAATATTTATTGTTTTAACTTCTTTAAGGATTCAAGGCATCGAAAATCAAAAATGAGTTAAGTTGTGCCAGCATAAAAACCAGGGTCATTAAATCATGTGCCTGGGTGAATCATGCACCCAGGGTGGGTCACGCACCTGGGGTGGGTCGCCTAGATAGAGCCACGGCTAGAGGGGGGGCGCAATGGCACTAGCAGAGGGCAACACAAGAGGGAGAGATACACAGGAGGGAGAGAGGGAGAGAGAGAGACAATGAGTTCACGGGCTTTGATACCGTGTTGAAACAATTGGTCAAGAAACCTTGCCTCTAAGTGAGGTTTGGATCACTTTATTTATAGAAGAAACAAAGATATACAAGATCGTGAATAGGTAGGAAATACAAACTTCAAATTAGTGGGATAATTGGATGCGGTGGACTCAATCAAGCAAAGAACAAACCTAGACACCTACAAAAAAAATACATAACTAATCTAATTGTTCCAATTCGTGGCCAACCGTATACATCAATTTAACCGCATGTCATTGATTGTTATGTTTTTTTTTTATTATTTCATACCCACGACATCCAACTACAATTTCTAACTACATCCACATGCATATCCAACTTGCATTCATGCCTTACCACCAACATCACCCTTATCTACATCCACCTTCAATTGGCACCACCTACATCCACAACCATTTCTACTTATATCCACACGCATATCCTATTTGCATCCATGCCTTTCCACCAACATCACCCTTATCTACATCCACCCACATCCCTTCCCTTCACCTACATCCACCCAAATTTCCCGCCTTTGTATTTTCAATATTGTTGTGGGAACGTCAGGAGCAACAACGACAAACGATCTCAGAAACAAGAGTTATAGGGAGAAAAAAAACGAAGAACAAGAACACGGGACATATCGATTTACGTCGTTCGGGACTAATCCTTACGTCCATGAAAAGGCAGAATCACTTCACTATGTTCGGGAGTAAGATTACAGGGTGATTTTTCAAAGTGAAAAAAACTCTAACTCGAATGAGCTCATAAAGTAACACGGCACTACAGTAACTTGTATTACTACAGTGTCACCAACCACACATTAAGTCTATTGTGTTACAGTGTCGCAACCATTCAAGTTCAAGCTGCTACAGTATCGGAGGCAGGAAGTCTGCGGAGTTACAGTGTCGTTGTAACATGCTGCTACAGTGAGTCCGCATTGCTACAGCCTCGGGGCGACCGGTCACCATAGGGAGGAACATGCCATAGCGGACCCCGTGGTGGAGGGTGAAGGCCCCAAGCCGGGAGAAGAGCGCAGGCTGGGCTTGGCCCCTGGGGAGCCTCGCTATAGGAAACGAGCAGAATGAAACACCAATTTCTATGGTCGGGTTGCATGGAAAACGGCCAGGAGGGAGGTCCTACAGCGTGGTGTTGGGCCCCCTATGCAAAATGGCAAGTAGAGAGGGGTGAGGGCCCCATCGTGGCCTTGGGTGTGTTGAGTGTTACGGAAATGCCAAGAGCAACAACGACAAATGATCTCAAAAACGAGAGTAAAAGGGAGAAAAAAGATAAAAGGAAGAAAAAGAACAATAACATGGGACAGAGATTTACGTGGCTCGAAAAATGATCCTTACGTCTACGGAAAGACAGAATTTTCACTATGTTCGGGAGCAGAATTACAGGGCCAATATCATAGTATCACACACCCAGAAACCCTACCTCGAATGAACACATAAACCTACGTGGCGGTATAGTAACTGACGTTGCTACAGTGCCATCAACCGCACAGTAAGTTTATTGTGCTGCAATGTCGCGGTCATCCAAGTCCAAGCTAGAACAGTATTAGTGGCAGGAAGTCCGCAAAGGCACAGTACAGCTACCACATGCTGCTACAGTAAGTCTGTACTGCTACAGTGCCCTGTCAGTGTCATTGGTTAGGTCTGTGACAGTTCAATCAGAGTTGCAACCTGGTGTGCAATATGGGCCGCCAGCGATTGGCCTAGCTTCATCCAAGGATCGGGCTACACCAGTCCAACAAATAGGTTAACCCGCCATTGCACGGTTTGCTTCCAACATTTTTCATTTCTTTTACCCGAATAATAATAACACATTTAAATATTTCATAAGTAAATAATATTAATAATAAATAAAACTTTAAGTAAATAATAATAAAAACTATAAATGATAATAATAATAAAATATAAATTAATAAAATTAATAACTAAAACCAATAAAAATAATACCATAATAAAAATAATAATGATATTAAGAATTGTAGTGGTCATTTTAATAACTATAACTGATTAATTAATTAATAGTTCTTATAAATAAATAAAACATTATTTTTTTAATAAAAAAGTTATTTTAATATATAAGAAATATAGTTTAATAATGGAATTGATATTGTTTGACTTTACTATAACTAAATTAACGAGCCACGTATTCAAATTATGCATAAAGGGGGGCAAATCGAGTTGGTCAAAGAATAAGATAAGCATCAAAATTGAGCTAGATATCAATACTCATGACTAGACCAAATCTAAATAAGTGTGTTAATCAAAGACTGTGAACACTCCTACGGTGTGCTCCACAGGATCAGTGCAGTTACACTGAGAGGGGGGTGAATCAATGTAGACATCAATTTAGCAATTTAAATCTTTTTAAGTTACCTCTGCACTTGTTAGGGTGACTAGATCTCGATCTCTCGACTCACACTCAATCTGTATACAAAAATGATAGATGAAACATCAAGAAACATAACACACAGATATTTATGAGGTTCGTCCCCGGGGTGGGAGACTATGTCCTCGACGTATGAAGGTTGTTATCTCATACACACAAAACTAATCTTTTATTATCAAAATCAACCAGGGGCAAAGGAATGACCTTGAAATCCCTATCACCACCAACAAATTGTACAAGCACCAACTTGGAGATTTACAAGCACTTGTAACCATGAGCAGCACTGAGTTGTATTCTAAATTCTTCAACCTTCCCATTCATTGGGTTCTGCATCCTCACTCAACACATATTGATCACTTGTTGACAATAAATACAACAATAAGATCCAAGGGACTTACACCCTAAGTTTCAAATAAATCAAGTGTGTAATTCTAGCTTAGTTTTTCTACAGAACAAAGTTTTGTTGCGGAAACGTCGGGAGCCGCAACGGCAGAAAAGTTTGCAGGAGAAAAAAAGACATAACAAAAGAACAAGACCAAGATGAGCACGGACACAATGATTTACGTGGTTCGGAAAATGATCTCTACCACTACAGAGAGACAGAACAATTCACTATAATCAAGAGCAGAATTATAGAGAGATATTCAGAGTTTCAAACAAATGCAAAAACCCTAGCTTGAATAAGCTCAGAAAGGAGACGATGTAAATGTTCCACCAACCGCACAGTAAGTCCGTTGTACAATAGTATCATTGTCACCCAGGTCCAAGATGCTACAATGTCAGTGGCAAGAAGTCGACGGAGCTACAGTGACCGCTGTCTCCAAAGTCTGAGATGATAGTGTCCTATCGCATATGCTACAGTAAGTCCGCACTGCTCCGGTGTGCAGTCTGGGCCGCTAGCATTCCGACCAACTTCATCCAAGAAGATGTTGGAGTCGGTACCCTAGAACCAACCAGTTTAGTGCTTGAATACAAGTTTCAATGAAACTTTCTGCTGCGGAAAACACCGGGAGCAACGAAATGATAAACGATTCACAATAATATTGTGACCCTCCAAGAGAATGTACTGTTGCGGACCCCCAAACATCTGTGTACACCATGTCCAGCTTCTCAGCCTTCAGTGTACTGCCTCCTTTGGCAAAAGACACCTTCTTCTGCTTTCCAAATAAACAATCTTCACATAGGCCAACATCCACTGACTTCAACTCTGGTAGCAATCCTTTTGTTGTCAGCACCTTCATCCGCTTCTCATTCATGTGGCCTAACTTGTAGTGTCACAATTGTTGTAAGAACACGGTTCTTCCTTTGAGGTACGGGTCTTTTTCTTTTTTCCTTTTGAGTTGTTTTTGAGAAAACAAGGGAAAACTGGCTAAGTACTAGGAAAAAACCTGTCACGCGACATGGTTTGGAGTTACACGCCGTCTACTCCTAAGTACATGTCGTATACAGACAGACTGTGTAAGTGTTATACATGACGTGTGGGGATGTCCGCAAGCGTAGAGAGGATCTTACATGTGCACACCGTGTATTTCCTTCAACACGCTGTGTAGTCTTGTCGCCAAGACCTGAAAAGTAAATCGGCGAAATTCGATCATCTTTGGAACACTAAAAGAACCCACACGGCGTGTAGTACCAAATACATGTCGTGTACTTTGTAAATTTTGCTTAAAACGGGCAGTAGTCTCGTTTTGCATCAATGGACAGAACCCCTTCACTCGGATGTCGTTTTGCGTCAGTGGACAGAACCCCTTCACCCGGGTGTCGCGAGCAGCAGGCCGAGACTCGTTTTCCTTCCCAATCCTTCATCCAAAGTTGGATTCGAACATCGTCAGATCCATTGGAACCCCGCCAGTAAGCTCTTGATTCCACTTGAGTCCTTCATTATTTTGTTTCTCAACCAAGTTATAGGAGTTTGAGCTTTTATGCTCGTTGTGTAGATCTACCTTGTTCTACACCGAATTAGAGGCTGGTACTGGACGAGGATTGTCGTACGAGTACGAGGTAGGTGGTGCATACTTTGTTTTGTGTTTTCGCGAACATTTGGGGGTTGCGGCTTTTAGCGCAACGGTGGATTTTTGAGCAGAACCCTATTATTGCATTTTAATTTGATTGTTATGCCTTGTGGGATGTCGTTGGGTATTCCATTACCTGTTATGCTTGAGCGAGATCGGGCGAGAGGTCGGTGCTCATTGGGTTATTTTGGGCGGGGAGCTAAAATGGTTTTCAAGGAATTATCTTGATTTATATTGGTATGTTTAAATTGTTTAAGCTTGATTAAGCTTGTTAGAGGCATTCAAGACCCCAGCGCTTCGATGTGATAGCTGATAGCTAGTGCAATACAACTGGTTAAATTGTTTTGCCTGTATAAAGTGTTTAATTGTGATTTTATATATTTGATGTTTGAGATTACATATGCTGAGACCATTGGTATTGTGTTGGGTGGGGCCCAGTTTTTTTTGAGTGATGTTGATCACAGGTTGGGCATTGCCCGGATTTGCTTGGGTGGTTTGGACCACGGGATTGAGCGTCATGGATGTCGGGTTGAGGCAGAGTGACTGTCAGGTTAGGCATGGCATGGGATACTTGGATAGCATTGCCATCGGATTTGAGTGACATGGTTGCAGGGACACGAGGCATCATAGATGGTGTGGCATGGGTTCTTATTTTGGTGATTGCCACTCACTCGTGATTGCCGAAGAGCCGATTGAGTCGTGTGCACACAGGTTGACTCCGTGATTCGGTGGTTTTGACCACTCGTGTGAGGAGAGGCCACCGATAGTTGTGGATTATGTACTATTGGTTTGGGGGTAGTTGTCGTAGGAAGCCACGTGGAAGGTGAGGAGCTCTCGGTTGGTAGTGAGGAGCTCTCGGTTGGTAGTGACCAGGCTATCGGGTTATGTGATTGAGGACAGACATCGTTGTTCCTCCAGTTATTTATTTGGGCACAGACATCATTGTTCCTCCGGTTATTATTTAAGGACGGGCATCGTTGTTCCTCCGGACGTCGTGCCATGAGCCGACGTGAACTTGTGAGCAGGGGTCCTTTGGACCGAGATACTATTGTTTGGGCATGCCTTCGGAACGTTGGTAGTTTGAGGCACGCGCTGTCAAGAGGCACATGGTGTCGGGATATGTGATTGAGGTGGAACTTGAGGGTCCACCTGGGCTTTGTGACTACAAAGGGTACCTTGGGTCATGGGCCAAGGACCCTCTTTACTTCTGAGATTCTGACGTTGGCCGAAGCAGGTGACTCTCCCTGGTGGCTGCTGAGCACCAGTGGAGGTTGTGTTTATTTATTGCATCATATTGTTTACCTTACATAGAAATGCATGTCTGCCTAAACACTTATACTAAGTATGCACCATTTGGTGGTATCCTACTGAGATTCGTCTTACACCCTACACGGGCCTTTCGGAACGCGTGTAGACTTTATGGTTTTACGTACAGGTAAAGGATTAGCCTCCGGAGCTGGATCATAGTATTGTGGCCACGAATATTGGTATGGACCTTGAGGTCATGCCTAGCTGGAGTTTACTTTATTTAGTTTTCTTTTCTGTATTAGCATGCCTACTTTTATATGTAGCTATTGTAGTTAGCCATGGGCGACCTTTGTTTATTTACATGTATGACCTGCTATGGATGCATGCTTGGTTTGTTTAGTGGCTACAAGTGATTGTAGGCACGTTGTTCTGGTTATTTTCCGCTGCTTCTGTTTATTTATCGCTTCCACTATTTATTTGATATTGTTGTGCTTCCACTCTGCGGGTCTAGTTCGAGTCTGCTGAGTCATTTATTTCCACTGCATGTTATAATATTGTTGTGCTTCCCCCTCACCATACTTGTTTACACCGTCGCTGCTAGTCGGCAGCCTTTGGCGTTCGGGGAGGTGTACATAAGGTCAGTAACGCCCGGCCCGTTAGCACTATTTGGGTGACTATTCGGGTCTGAGACGTTACAAAATGGTATCAGAAGAGTTCTTTGACAGGGATTTAGTAGCAGTTTTTGACTGACTACTAATGAGATCGAGACTGCTTTTTTATTTCTATTGGTTTACTTTTTGGGATATGGTAGGCTGGAGATATGTTGTTGTCGGAACTGGATTTTGAACTCGTGCTTGAGTGCCTGCGGCCCCATTTATGAGAGATGGACCAAGTTGCCTTAGGTGGGAAATTGTTGTTTTGTTTTTGCTCGGATTACAGTTTATATGGTTTCCACATTGGTGGCTCACTTGGTCTATGATGATTATTGGTTGTGATATGTGACCTTGACCCGGTGCGGTAAGGGAGAATTGGACCTTGGCCCGGTATGGCAAGGCATGGTTGATGGGCTTTTGATAGGCTCATTTTTAGGGTATTTCAATTTCATATATACACGTATACTCTGTGAAGTGACAATACCATGTGGATAATATCAAATACCATGATGGGATAGAATTTCTTGTTTTTTGCAATGTGATCTGTCATGCTTTATATATTTTATAGAATTCCATGTGGCAAGGGATTTGGGTCTGGCTCCTATACGAGCAGCCAGGTTTTATGGTTGAGGTGATGTTGATCGCCAGGATTGGGCGACTCGGTCATCAGTTTGATGCAACGATGGTTGTCAGGACAAGCGTGGCCCGAGGTACTTTTGATACTTGGCTCTATTAAGAGCGGGTAAGGAGGTCGGGAGGTCGGGATGCTGTGGGGCATGGTTGCGATGGGGGAGAGTAAGGGTAGTTGTCATGCGTTGCCTCTTTACTGCTTTTCCTATCTACTATATATATATATATATATATATATATATATATATATATATTGTTATATATGTGGGTTGGCCGACCATTTATGGTACTCAGTGGGTTGCTTCTAAACGGCTCGATGGAACGTCAGACGGGTGATGGTACAGTGTCGTAGGAGCACGATCAGGTTCAGAACCCTCAGGGGCAGGCAGAGCATGAGCCGCAGGTAAAAGCTCAGGGACGGGATCAGGTTCAGGATCCAGTGCAGGCAAAGCAGCAGCCGGGTTTGGCAGCGTTCGGGTCATGGCTCGACGAGCAGCTCCAATCTAGTTTGGTACGTGTTTTGCAGGGCATCGATAGAGGCGCGCAGGGAAAGGAGCCCTATATGGCTTACCTTACTCGGGAGTCCCAGTCGCAGCACCCACGCTTTTTCAGGGTGAAGATCCACAGGAGGCTGAGAACTGGATAGAGAGCATGCAGATGATCTTTGAGCAGCTCGAGACGCCTCCAGGGCGGAGGGTCAAGTTGGCGACGTACATGCTGAGAGGACCGGCGAAGCGCTGGTGGGATGTGCAGGTTCAGACTCGCAGACACAAGGGACTGGCCTGGAAGGACTTCGAGCACAAATTCTTGGAGCACTTTTTCCCGGAGAAGCTGAGGGCAGAGAGAGCTCGAGAATTCTTGAGCCTTCAGTAGGATGACATGTCCGTTATGGACTATGTAGCTACTTTCACTGAGTTATCTCACTTCGCACCAAGTATGGTAAGCGACGACACCTCAAGGGTGAGGCGCTTCGATGATGGCTTACGACACGCCATTTGGGTGCAGGTAAACATTTGTCTGTGTGTGAGTAAAAGCTTATGTAAGGAGGGAGCGCCCCGACAAGTGGAGACGATCTAAGTCAAGGAGTCTAGGCAAAACCAATCAACGCGGTACATAGGATCAAAGGAGGAATGCTAAAACACAAACCCAATTACAGTTCAAGGTGTGTTTTCCCCTAGGGTCGAGAGGTTAGTTTATCATCTGCTAGATAAACTAACCTTTAGAGAACTTCATTATCATACCACTTATATTTTATTTTTGTCAATTGCATGGTTAATTATTATGTTTGTGAATGGTATGCGATCGCCTAAAAAATGAACTAACAAGCATGCAATATGGAATAAAATATAACCGGATTATGCATAAATGTTTTATCAGACATTGTCAATAACTTAAGTAAAATCCACTTAATATTAAACAAAGCGTGTAAAAGGTAAAATGGGCTTTACGCATAATTGATAAAAAATCCCTCAACTAAAATATTAAATCGGAATAATCTTCCACTAAAATTAAAACCTCATAGTTCAAAGTGTTTGACCAACGGATCAAGGAACTACGAGTTAATGTGGTTGGCAAGTTACGCCAACATAAAACCCTTCAAATAGTTTGACGGGCCCAAGCCCAGGTTATGAGAAAGGAAATATGAATCTTTGCCACTAGAACATCTAAGCAACAAGATATTCTGAAATTGATGCTCAGGGCTATATAGGTTTCGAAAAATAGAGGGAGATTAATTGAAATAAGTTCATTTTAAATTTGTTAATTTATTTTTGTAATCTAAACAAGTACTAATTATGTGCTCCTAATTTGTAGAAATGGAAAATCAAACGACATTGACAATGTCACTGGGATCCATACTTGAGAGGGATTACCTTATCACTGGCGCGAATTTCCAAGAATGGTATAGCCGCTTGTGCGTTATACTACGCCACAAACGGAAATTATACGTGCTAGAAACTTCATTTCTTGAGTCCATTTCCAAAGAAGCTAATGAGGAAGAAGTGTCTCTCAATTTGAAGCATGTGGACGACGTTATTGAGTGTAATCTTTCCATATCTATAAATTGGGTATTAGATAATGCTTGTGGTGCTCGCATTTGTATCCAAATAGAGGAACCAAGTAGATTTCGAAAGATTACCAGAGATGAGGTGGATTTTCGGGCTGCCAATAGAGCGGGGTTGGCTGCTCTAGACTACCATCTCACATTGCCGACAGGATTGATTTTGTTTTTTGTTATTATGTGTCTAGTGTTACCAAGAACATTATTTTCGTTTCTTGTTAAGATATGGATAGATTTATTTTCAACTTTGTAAATAAAGGTTGTTACTTTTATAAAGATAGCATATGTTACGGTATGACACGGTTGAATGACGGTTTTTATATATTAAATTATGACAACCAAATATTCGCAACTGATAACGAAACAAATACGTGCGACTCATATCACACCCAATTATGGCATCACCGACGTGGTCACATAAACGAGAAGCGTTTGACAAAGCTCTATCAAGATGGTTATTTAGACTCTTTTAAGTTGAAGTCACTTGAAAGATGTCACGCTTGTTTACAAGGTAAAATCACCAAACCACCATTCGGTGGCCAAGGTGAAATTGTCACAGAACTTCTAGAATTGATACACACTTATGTGTGCGGACCTTTTCAAGTAGAGGCTAGAGGTGGATACTCATACTTTATTACTTTTAACGATGACATGAGCAGATATAGTTATATCTATATAATGAGGTTAAGTCTGAATCATTTGAAAAGTTCAAAGAGTTCAAGAATAAGGTTGAGAATCAGCTTGGTAAGAAGATAAAGAAACTTCGATCGGATTGAGGTGGTGAATATCGTAACCAAGACTTTAACAACTTCTTATGGGAGTATGGGATTTTATCTCAACTCACACCACCTTATACACCGTATTGGAATGGTATTAGTGAAAAGATGAATCGCACTTTGTTGAACATGGTAAAGTCGATAATGAGTCATGCAAATCTTCTGTTATCTTTTTGGAGATATGCATTACAAACGACATTATACATACTAAACCAAGTACCAACTAAAGCGGCAAACAATATTCTTTTCGAGTTATTGAATGGAAAGAAACTCGTTTTGTCACTTGTTCACGCATGGGGATGCGAGGCATTTGTTAAGGTCAGCTCAAACAACAAACTAGCACCCTGAGGCACGAAGTGTATCTTTATAGGGTATCTTAAGGAAACAGTGGTATACTATCAATACAACCCTTCAGACAAGAAAGTAATTGTTGCAAGACAAATCGTTTTTCTTGAGAATGAGCACATCCTCAAGGCTAATAGTGAAAGCAAGATTGATTTCGATATGCTCAAGATACACAAGAGTTGGTAAAGAAACCGATTCCACAAGTCCTCTTGGAAAAGGATGTTCCTGAAACAAAAGTGTTGTGTAAAAGTGCTAGAGGTAAGAGAACCAGGAAAATATAGTTTTCTAGTCACTGATGATGGTAACTCATTATTGGTTAACAATGATGATCTTCTTTCTTACAAGGAGGCAGTAGATAACTCAGAAACTGCAAGATGTCAAGAAGCCATGAATTCTGAGATGGATTTCATGTATCAAAACCAAGTTTAGGTTTTGATCGATCCGCCGGTTGATGTAAAACGCGTTGTGTGTAAATGGGTTTTCAAGAGAAAGTTGGACATGGAAGGTAAAGTGAATACCTATAAAGCACAACTAGTAGCTAAAGGGTTTAGACAACGTCAAGGCATTGTATACGACGAGACCTTTTCCCCAGTTGTCATGTTTACATCTATCAGAATTTTGTTTGTCATGGCAGCTTACCATGACTACGAGATTTAGGAAATGAATGTCAAAACTACATTCTTTAATGGGAACATTCAAGAGGATGTGTATATGACACGGCCTGAAGGGTTTGTGAATCCAGGCAATGCCAAAAAGGTATGCAAGTTGAAGAGATCTGTCTATCAATTAAAGCAAGCATTCAGGTCATGGAACATTCGATTCGATGAAGCCATAAAGGATTTTGGTTTTATTAAGAACAAATGTGAGCCATGTGTTTATAAACTATTTGGTGAGAGTACTATTCTTTTCATAGTAGTATATGTTGATTACACCTTACAAATTGGAAATGATATACCAGTCTTACAAGAGGTTAAAGCATGATTGAGCAAGTGCTTCTCCATGAAAGACTTAGATGAAGCAGCCTACATTCTAGGGATCAAGATCATGCGTGATAGATTCAAGAAGTTGCAGGGACTAAGTCAGAATACATACATTGACCAAATATTGAAGAGATTCAATATGGTCAATGCAAGAGGGGATTGGTTCCAATGTCACATGGTATACATCTTTTCAAGAAAATGTGTTATTAGACATAAAAGGAAAAAAGAGAATGAGTAAGATCTTACATGCTTCAACAATAGGATCTATCATGTATGTTATGTTATGTACGAAACTTAATAGTGTTTATGCTTTGAGCATGGTAAACAGATATCAAACAGATCTAGGAGAACATCATTGAACTGTTGTCAAAACTATCTTTAAGTATCTGAGGCGAACTAAGTATATGTTTCCAGTGTATGGAGGAGATGAAGAGCTAATCATCAGAGATTATACAGATGCTAGCATTCAGACAGATCAGAATGGTCAGAAGTCGGGGTCTGGATATATCTTTTGTCTCAACGGAGCAGTTGTGAGCTGAAAGAGTTCATAGCGGTCAGTTGTTGCCGATTCTACAACGGAGTTTAAGATTATTGCGACTTCTGATGCAGCCAAGTAAGCAATGTGGATTCACAACTTTATCCAAGAGCTTGAAATGGTACCTAACAATGAAAACTCTATCACAGTTTACTGTGATAACACTGCAACGATGGCTCTCTCCAAGAAGCCAAGGTCACACCAAAGGACAAAGCACATACTTCAGAAGTTTCATCTCTTGAAGGATTTTTCTCAACAAGGTAAAGTTACGATGAGTAGAGTATCCACGGAGGAAAACATAACAGACCCTTTGACCAAGGCTTTATCTCAGCAGAGGCATGAGTACTTGATTATAGCAATTCTCTGTTATAATGAAAGATGTTGTCAGTTGGCTCTAGTGCAATTGAAAGTTTATTGGAGTCGGTACCCTAGAACCAACCTGTTTAGTACTTGATTAAATGTTTTAATTAAGTTTTTTTGTCACATTATTATTGTTTCTCTACATGATATTTGTATATGATAATGTCCTAAGAATATATGTCGCACAGAAAGGTTATAACAGTTCTCCGCTATAATGAGAACCTAGAGATGTCACGACATTATTCTTAAATCTTGCTCTATGAATGGATGATATTCGTTGACAGAACACAGACGATACAAGCTATTAGGGGTAGGAGACTCATAATACATTGACACCTTCTCATAGTGTTCGCCCTTGGTAATCTCCAAGATATAAGGTTATGAGAACAAACTCACCAAATAGAAAATCCACATTTCTATTTATCATTGGATATTCTTATATGCGGATATGTGTATTGATCCTGAAGTTCCAAGGATCGAATAACAACTGAGAAGAGGGGGTTGAATCAGTTAAACTTTTTATAAGTTTCAAAACATTAAGAAACTTAACCCTTGCAACCTGTTAAGATTTATTTCTTTATCAACCTTTAGCAAGAAACTCAAGCATGCAAGAAAGGTAAAGCAAGAAAGGCACACAAGATTTACAAGGTTCGACCTCAATAAGAGAACATACGTCCTTGCCATAGCCACTCCAGTGGGTCTATGGAAATCCACTATAATAAAGAAATGAATACAACTTGTGTCAATTCCCGTTAGACACCTTCTATCTCCCGATAGGATAGATTATACTGACTCCCGTCAGTTTACAATGTTTTCTTAAAGAACAAATGAGTCAAACACAAGAATAAGAACTTTGTTGAAGTTGCTCCACAAATGCCCACTCCGAATCTTCAGTCCGGTTTTCTTGAATCCGATTTTCTGAAACCGGTCTTCTCAGCAAGGTAATGATGATTCCGATTTCCTTCTGCTAAAAAACTCAAGAAAAGCTTCTTCAAGATAATTCTGATCTTCTTAGCAAGGTAAGATGATTCTGATTCTCTTCTTCTCAAACACTCAAAAAAACTTTTTCAAGATGGTAGAAACTTTTCACTTCGAATTCTCCAGCGTTCCGTCTTTTCCGCATGTGTAAAAGTTGCAAATGAGCGAATGGTCTGAACACATATTTATAGGCAACTCAGAAAACAAAGGCGGGAAACTTGAAAATCTTTTGTTGGATTGGTGTTGCCCGATCCGGTTGGGCCGAATGCTTGTGGCCCGCAACTATCGCGGGTCGAGCTCCGCGGTGAGCTCGTTGGGGGTTGCAGGGGGCAACGCGCCCCTGCTCCGGGGGTCCGGGGGCCGAAGGCCCCCGGCCCAATTTTTTCGGCACTGTAGCATCTCTGACCACTGTAGCGGAGCTGACCGACCGACACCGACATGCACTGTAGCGGTGCGGACTTCGGGGTCAACAGTACTGTAGCGCTTTTGACTTCCAGCCGGCAGACACTGTAGCACTTTTGACAAAGTGAGCCGCCGATCACTGTAGCAACGCGGACTACTATTCAGAACAGTAGACCGTCTTCTTCATATGTAGCCCATTTCGGGCTAGGGTTTGTAATGTTGGAAAATCCTCTGTAATTGCTCCCGAATCATAGTGAAAATCTGCCTCTCCCGTGGACGTAGGGATTTTTCCCGAACCACGTAAATCGCCGTGTTCCTTGTTGCTTTTCTTTCTTTCGTTTTCTCGTTTTCTGTCGTTCTGTCTCCCGGTGATTCCGCAACATCTTTCTCGCTTCCTCAAATTTCAAAAACTCCGCAAATCTCTCGCATTTAATCTTCAATCTTTGACTTCTTCAAATCTCCTTAAATTTCTCCGAGATTTACGCAAAGTTGAAATTCGGGTTTTCTTGAACTCTTCATATATTTCTCAGAATGATAAAGTCGGATCTTGGTTTTGATTTTCTCAGAAACTTGCTCAGAAATCAGGTTCCGAATTGTGCACAAATCAGGTTCCGATTTTCTCAACATGTTGCTCAGAATTGTCATTCCGGTTTTCTCAACAAGCTACTCAGAATTGTCATAAGGTTCCAAATTCAGGTTCCGAACTTTTCTTGATCTTCCTTTGACTTCTTCAACTCTTCAATCTTCTTGACAAACCTTTTCTGTGAGAAACTTTTCTTTCTCAAAGGAACTTTTCCTTGTCAAAGGAAGTTTGTTGTAGGAAACACTTCCTTGAGCTCAACAACATCTCCAGGTTGCAGGATCCGAGTTTCCCAGCAACATGCTCAAAAGTAGGATCCGGATAACATGTTCAGAAGTAGGATCCAGGTTTCCTCATAAGGTTTCTCAAAATTCAGGTTCCGAAATCAGGTTCTGGATTTCAGGTTCAGGAAACAGGTTCTGGATTTCAGGTCCAGGAAATAGGTTCCGAATTTCTGGTTCAGGAAACAGGTTCTAGATTTCAGGTTCAGGAAACAGGTTCTGAATTTCTGATTCAGGAAACAGGTTCTGAATTTCTGGTTTAGGAAACAGGTTCCGAATTTCTGATTCAGGAAACAGGTTCGAGATTTCAGGTTCAGGAAACAGGTTCTGAATTTCAGGTTGAGGAAACAGGTTCCGAATTTCTGGTTCAGGAAACAGGTTCCGAGTTTCTGGTTCAGGAAACAGGTTCTGGATTTCAGGTTCAGGAAACAGGTTCTGGATTTCAGGTTCTGAATTTCTGGTTCAGGAAACAGGTTCTGAATTTCTGGTTCAAAAAACAGGTTCCGAATTTCTGGTTCAGGAAACAGGTTCCGAATTTCTGGTTCAGGAAACAGGTTCTGAATTTCAGGTTCAGGAAACAGGTTCTGAATTTCTGGTTCAGGAAACAGGTTGCGAATTTCTGGTTCAGGAAACAGGTTCTGGATTTCAGGTTCAGGAAACAGGTTCCGAATTTCTGGTTCATGAAACAGGTTCTGGATTTCAGGTTCAGGAAACAGGTTCCGAATTTTCTCAGAATTTTGCTTAGTGAAAATCATCAACCCTCTTCACCATTTCTTCAACAGCTTTTATCATGAAACTTTTCATGATATATGAGAACTTTAAGATCAACAAAGCATCGTCAGATTTTGTTTAGAAAGTTTGAGACACTTTCTTAACTTCTGACTTCTTATTTTTCAACATCATCCTCTTTAAGAAAATCTTCAGCAACCAGCAACTTCAACTTTCTGTAACTAAAAAACATTCTTCAACAAAAAGATTAGTTGTCAACAAATACAAAACTTTTTCAAAACAAAACACCACATAGGTTCTTCAATCTCCCCCTTTGGATTTGTTGGCAACCCTTGTTTACAAATTTTCACCTCAAAAAAAATTTCACATCTCAGGTTCTTGAACTTTACCAAAACATAGCATTTTCCATAAAGAGAGTGTCATGACACCACACTACTGGATAAAGTAATGTTTTTGAAGAATTTTCATCCCTCGGTGACAAGCAAATTTTGCGGTCATGTAAGGATAAACTTCAGCTTACTCAAACTCCTCAACTTTTATTTTTCTCTTTCTCACTTTTCTTTTCCTCTCTCATTTTTCTTTCTCTCTCCCCCATTATATAATAACCATAACTTCATATTCACAAATTAAAGCCAAGTAAACATTGTTACTTACTCTCCCCCTTTGTCAACATAATCCAAAGCACGGTGGAGTTGCAGCCTCAGTTCAACAAACCTTTCCTTTGACATTGCTTTTGTAAAAATATCAGCAATCTGATACTTTGTTGAAATATATTCCATCAAGACTTCTCCAGCCGCAGCTCTCTCTTTCAAAAAATGATACTTTATATCAATGTGTTTTGATCTTGAATGTTGAACAGGATTCTTAAAAAGATCAATGGCACTTTGATTATCACAGAGTATCTTCAAAGGTTTAGAAACTTTTATTTTCAAATCTTCCAGCTGAACCTTCATCCACATCATTTGAGTACAAGCCTGAGTAGCTGCAACATATTTGGATTCAGCAGTGCTTAAAGTTACTCAACTTTGTTTCTTACTGTGCCAACTCACAGAGCATTCCCCTAAGAAAAATGTTCCTCCTGATGTTGATTTTCTATCATTACAATCACTAGCCCAATCAGCATCGGTATAACAATGAAACTTCATCTCATTGTTTCTCTTGTATAACAACTCATGTGAAGTTGTTCCTTTAACATATCTCAGAATCCTCTTAACTGCCAACATGCGTAATTCTTTTGGATTACTTTGATATCGGGAACATAGAGTTACAGCATAAGCAATATCAAGCCTTGAAGCTGTAAGATAAAGAAGATTTCCTATCAACTTTCGAAAGTCTTTCTGATTCACGTTGTTTCCTGATTCATCTTTACTCAACTTTGTGCCCACTGAGATAGGAGTTGAAACTTCCTTTGATTCTTCCATCCCAAACTTCTTTAACAATTCATTGGCATACTTTTCTTGGGATAAGAAAATGTAATTTTCTTGTTGTTGAACTTGTAAGCCAAGGAAGAAAGTTAATTCTTCCAACATTGACATTTCAAAAAATTTCTTCATCTCTTCAGCGAACTCTTCACAAACCTTTTCTTCATCTCCAGCAAAAACTATATCATCCACATAAACGATTACAATTAAAGTTCTGGAGTCAACATCTTTAACATACAGGTTGTTATCAACCTTTCCTTTAGAAAAGTTCATCTTTCTTAGAGAATTGTCAAGCTTCGAATACCATGCTCGTGGAGCTTGTTTCAGCCCATACAAGGCTTTCTTCAATTTGCAAACTTTGTTTTCATCCTCATCAAGTAAAAACCCACAAGGTTGTTCAATGTAAATTTCTTCCTCAATCTCACCATTTCAGACAGCTGACTTTACATCCATCTGATAGACCTTGTAATTCCGATGAGCAGCCACTGCAAGAAACATTCAAATAGTTTCCAACCTTGCAACAGGGGCTAAGGTTTCATCAAAATCCACACCTTCCACTTGTGCATATCCTTTACACACAAGCCTTGCTTTGTTTCTTGTAACTTCTCCACGCTCATTCAATTTATTTCTATAAACTCACTTGGTTCCGATAACATTCTTATTTGCTGGCCTTGGAACAAGTTCTCATGTTTCATTCTTCTCAATCTGATTTAGTTCTTCATTCATAGCATCCACCCATTCTTTATGTTGAATAGCTTCTAAAACTGATTCTGGTTCAACTTTTGAGACAAGGGAAGTCTGATTTTCTAATATTAATTTCCTTCTTGTCTGAACTGGAGCCTTCTGATCCCCAATCATATTTTCAGATTCAACATGTTTTTGTAAGGTAGAAAAACTCACATTTCCTTTCCCAGCATCACTTTCTTCCCCATGTGACTCATCTGAGTCACTTTCACTCTGGTGGGGATTCTCTAATTTATCTTCCTCAGTATTCTTAACAGATTTTGTGAAGGAACTTGGATTTTCAATTACCTTCACATCATATGAGTCCACCAACTTCTGTAAACGTTTCTTCCAGCATTTGTAACTTCTTCCATTCGGTGAATAACCCATAAATATTTCTTCTTTAGTTTTCTCATCAAACTTTCCTAAGTCCGGATTTTTGATTTTGAGCAAGCATAGACTTCCAAAAACTTTGTAGTATTTAAAAAAAGGTTTTTTGTTATACCACATCTCGTAAGGAGTCATGTTGGTTTCTGGTCTCAACAAGCATCTATTTTGAACATGCACAGCAGTGCTAAGAGCTTCTCTCCAAAAGAATTTTGAAAGTTTGAATTCTGACAACATACTTCTTCCCATTTCCACCAAGCTTCTATTTTTCCTTTCTGCTACTCCATTTTGTTGTGGAGTAGAGGGAGCACTATACTGATGTTTGATACCATGCTTCCTTAGATGCGTTTCAAAAGCATTGCTTGTGAATTCGGTATCATTGTCTGTTCTCAGCTTCTTTATGGAAGCTCTCAATTCTTTCTCAACATCTCTTCTGAAGAATTTAAACATTTCAATAGCCTCTGACTTATGCTTCATGAACATGATGTTTGTCATCCTAGTGAAATCATCAATAAAAGTGATAAAGTATAAATCTCCTTTTGTTGATTGATGTCTCATCGGCCCACACAGATCGGAATGAATAAGCCCAAGTTGTTTGTTAGATTGAATCTTAACTCTTTTATGACTTTTGTTAGTCATCTTTCATTTCTGGCAAATAATACAAACATCTTCATCGCTTCATTTCAGTTCTGGAAAATTTCGAACAGCATCAACTTTAGAAAGCGTACTCATGTTCTTCTGCCCAAGGTGGCCAAGTCTCTGGTGCCACAACTTGTTTTCATCTTCAGTACTCAAATAACAAGAGTTATTGGATTCTCCAATTTGAAAGAGATTTTCACTGGTTCTTTCTCCTTTTGTAATCACTTTTCCATTTTTCACACTTTTGATGATACAAGAATCCTTTCTGAAGATAACTTCTTTCCCATCATCACAAAGTTGACTTACACTAAGTAAGTTATGTTTTAGCCCATCAACAAGCAATACTTCCTTAGATTTCAGTTTCTCTTCTCCAATCGCTGCTGTTCCGATTCCCTTAATTTTTAAGGAACTGTCATTGCCGAAAGTAACTTCTCCTCCATCATGACTTTCAGCATGTTCCAAGATTTTTATATCACCTATCATGTGTGAAGAACAACCACTATCAAGAATTCATGGTTTGTTCCTCTTACTTGCTTTCAAAGCGGTCTTAACAACAAAAGCTCTCTCATCAACCTTCTTATTTTCAGTTTTCTTTTCTTTCTTATCATAAGAAACTTGTTCTGGAAGGAGTCATACATCGTTCGGCATGATGTCCAGACTGATCACATCTTCCACAAACTTCTTTCAAACATTCAAATTGATTCTTTGTTGGAATGTTTCTGACATCTTGAGAATTCACCTTTTCAACTTTCTGTGAGTGCGGAAAGTTACTCATTCTTATTTCACTATTTCTTCCACTTTGCTCAAACCTTCTTCCGGGTAGACATAAATTGTGACAACAATTATAAGCTCTATGCCCATATAATCCGCAGCACCAGCAATAGCCCTCAAATCTTGGTTTTCTATTCAAGAATGATCTTTCTCTACGAAAACTTTGTTGAGGTTGATAACTTCTTTCAGCTCTAGAAAACTCAGGATGTAGGTCATCTCTTCTTTTGAGTGAGTTTTCTACTTTTGTAGGATTGATAGGTTTCTCACATCCTTTCTCCACCCAAGCTTTAGTAATACTTTTTTCATAACCTGAAATGTTAAAAGAATCAGATAAAACATTATTTATGATAGGAGAAGATTTCACCTGATTCTCATGGTAAGCCTTCTCAGTAATCTTGAAAGTCTCAGCTTTTACTTCAGTGGCTTTGTGGAAGTTTTCATTCATCTACCTTGGGGTTTTTTCGGATTCAATAACTTTTGATTGCAACTTGTTGACCTCTTCTTCTTTAGTTTCCAGCTTATTGCTAAGATCTTCAATCATCTTTCCTTAATCAGAAATTCTAAGTTTGTAACTTAAAATTTCTTGAATGTATTCATTTTTCTTCTTGGTAACATCTTTACTTCCATCATGAACTTCTTCATGATTTTTCTTCATCACACGAATTTCTTTCTTGAGAGATTTGTTTTGCTCAAGACATGCAAGAAGTTCGGATCTTAGCTGATATTCTTTGTAAGATTCTTCACCACCTTCTTCACTCTCTGAGAAAACATTTGTTATCTCAACTTTTGCAATGAAGGTTCTGAATCTTTCTTTAAATTCATCTTCTGAGGAATCATTGTCAGATGATTCTGATTCAAGCTTCTTGCTCAACATACTTCTTTTCTTTCCAGAAAACTTCTTTAGAAGTCTTCTCTTCTTTTTCATTCTTGTTATACTTCTTCCATCGAGGATTCTCATTAAAAACATCGTGATATTCTCCAACTTTCTTCTTAGGGCAATTCATAGCAAAGTGTCCGATTCCACCACACTCAAAACATTTGAGAGGAAGTTTCCCTCCATACTTTCCTCTTCCTCTTCGATAGTTCTTGGATATGAGAGGCATGATTTTTTCATTCAACTCTTCATCTTCCTTATCAACGGACTCACAATGATCAGCTTCATCATCATCTTGGATTTTCATCTTTCTCATAGCTTCAAAAGTCATTTCATCTTTCATCTTCTTCTTAAAGATTGGAGCTTTCCTCATTTCATAAGCAACAAGAAAGTTATGCAGTTCATCAAGAGATAAATCATCCTTATCTTCTAAAGCTGAAATTTTAGAATCAAACCTGTCTGGAAAGTTTCTCATAAGTTTCTTCACAATTGTAGAATCTTCCAAATCTTCTCTGAATCCCCTGATGTTGCATACAATTTCATTAGTGAAGTATTCATCAATTGTTTCTTCATCTCTCATCCTGATGTTTTCAAACTTACTACGCCAGATTTGGAGTTTGGCCACCTTGACTTTTGTATTTCCTTCGAAAACACTTTCCAGCTTGTCCCATATGCCTTTTGATGTTGTGAGACTCATCACCTTTTGATAAATATTTTCTGATAAGGACATGAGAATAGAATTTCTAGCCTTTTCATCAACTTCTATATTTCTCTTATCAGCAAACGTCGTAGGAGCATTTTTCTCAATAGGTGGAAAGCCAATAGTAGCAGTATCAACAACTTCAAGGCCAAGAGATAGGAGATGAGGAATCATCCTATTTTTCCATCCATAACAATTCTTGCCATCGAATGTAGCCACATCAACGCCTTAATGGACCTTACCCATCCTTTGATAAGTATGAAGGATAGGAGGCCTTTTATCCAGAACAACAGGCCTGGGCCCACCATTGCGAATAGTTAGGGTTGTTGGTGTGTGTGGGGAGGCTCTTGTATGTTTGGGTTAGTTATTGCTGGAGGGGGCAGTATTGTAATTCTAGTAGTTAAGTATGTTGGGCAGCTAGGATATTAAATGGGGCTGATAGGAGTAGTTGAGGGGGAATTCACGGATTAATTGTGGTTAGCTTCCTGAGGAAGCATCGAAAGGGTTAGGCCTCATGCTTCTGGGAGCAGGCATCCTAGGGGAGACTTCTACTTCATTTCTTTTTCATCTTCTTCTTCTTACCTTCTTCTTTAGTAATTCTTATATGAAGCGGACGTTTTCCAATAGAAACTTTCTATTTTCTTCTCTCTCACTCTACACCCTATCACTTTCTTTCATTCTCAAACTGTGAAGTACTAAATTTTGCAAATTGTTGATCGTCTTTTGTTCGATTTCAATGGTCATTTTAAATAGAAAATTTTTTCAAAGCATTTTATCTCAAGTTTTACATTTCTTTTTCCAATGTATCAACATTTCATCCATTTAAAGCTTTGTAAGTATTACTTTTTGTTTGATGCAACTTTTGTTCCTTGTTATCTCTGTAATTCAATTTATTCAATTCTAGAATTCCAAGGAATGTAAATTTGAAATCATTTTCTTTAAATCGTGTGTTGATCAAGCAGTTTCACGAGTTTTGGATTTGTATTGAGATTTTAGAAATTCAGTGGAAAGCTTAATTCATTCTAATTCATAAATAATAAACCGATGTTATTTGAGTCAAATTCTCATGGATTATTGAATAGTAGCTTGAATCATTGCTTTTGAATTATAGAGCTAAGATTGATTTGATTAAAAAATATGCAAAGACTTACTTCTTGGATTATAGAAGTACAAGTCACTGCCTTACTCTTCTTAAATTTGATAGTGTTGGTTTGAGATTAATGAAATACTTGAAACTTTATGAAAAAGAATTCAACTAATATTGAAGCAGCAAATTAAGCTTATTTCTCATTAAAATCAATCAGTCCATTTTCATAAACATATTACAATTCCCTCCAAAATACATAAAATAGTGACAAAAGTTCAAAAAGAACATCATGCCTCAAGAGATCGACCCTAGATTCTGCAATACTACAAAAAAATAGACAGAGCACAGAAATTTAATTGTGTAAAAAGCCTCGCGACTCAAAAGCTCCCCACCCCAAGCAAGAGATGAAAAATAGTCTGATATTAAATCAATGAGGGCAAAAAAAATTCAAACCAATACAACATTATCTGAATCACCGTGTGTGTGTGTGTTATAACAAAACAACAAAAAACAAATATTAGTGTTATACAATCAAAGGTCTAGTATTATTGTTGTACAATCCATACCACTCCAGCAGGATCATCATGATTTCCATGTATGCTGAATACTGGCAAACCAACATTGAAGTGCGGATCTTCATAATTTACATGTCCAGATCTATAAAGAGAAATTTTCTGTTACAAATTGAAAATAGTATATCATGACTGAAAGCCCGGTGGTAAAAAAAAATTAAAACCAATAAATGGAGAATTACCACATAAAAGCAAGGAACAATTCAGAAAATATGGGTAAGAATAATTGCCAAGGAAGGCAACAAGTTGCAGCATGAATCAGGGTGGGTAAGAATAATCGCTAAGGGAAGCAACAAGGCTATATAAGGATCCACTTCACAGCACTCACAGAAAACTGCTCATAGCACTTGTTGGACCCCATTTAAGTTTAATGGGTATTTCTGAGTCCCACATCGGACTTACCCTCCTTGTAATTATTTTTACTCATCTATAAAAGAATGTCTCCACCTCACATTGAGGTAAGGGGGAATTCACCATAACATTGTATCAGAGGGAAATTAATCTCGAACCCTCCCTCCCCTGCGGATTCCCGGTTCTGTCTGGCCCCGCCTCTCTCCCCTCTGTCTTTGCCCTTCCCGGCGGGCCTCCCTCCTCTGCTCCCGGCGTCTCCTCCCGGTGGCCCGATCCCCCTCAGGTGGTGCCCCTCTCCTGCGCAGCTCCCCTTCCGGCGCCCTCGCCCAGCGGCGCCCTCGCCCCGGCTCCCGGCGCGGCTCCCAGCGCCCTTCCCCTGACGTCTCCTCCCGATTGCGCGCACCGGCCCCGTCAACGCCAGCCCCGCCCGGCGACGCCTCATTCGGCCGCCCTCCTCCCGATTCTGTCCGGTGCACCTCCGCTACAGCCAGACGCGCGCTCCTCCTGCGCACGATCCCTCCCCGTCGCGGCTTCCCCCCGGTGCGCCTTCCCTCCCGGCGTCCCTCCAGCGCTGCTCGCATCCCGTCGGCGCTCCTCCCAGCCTCGCGACCCCCGATCGCGGCCTACCTCTCGGCTCCCGCTGCGCCTGCCTCCTCAGCAGCTCCCGCCTTCCCCGGCGGTCTTTCCGGCTCCCGCAACTGCGCGCAACAGCTCCCGCTTCTCCAGGCAGACGTTTCGGTCGGCTCCGCCTCTCCCGCTCCGCACGAACCGCACTCTCCAGGCGGTCCTCCTGTGCGCCCCGCCCTCCCCGACGGCTCTGTCCCGGTCAACCGGCTCCCTCCCGGCGAACCGGTCCAGGCGGCTCCCTCCAACCAGCGCCGAAGCTCTCTGGCGTTCCAGCTCGAAGTCGCTCCGCCGAGTGCCCCTTAGGTCGGCGCTCTCCTTCGGCCGTACCAGCACCAGGCTTGCCCACGGCCACCGGCAGCAGATCCAGGTCGGCCGCTCACCCCGCGGCGCCTCCGGTCGTCCTCCCACCAGGCGACCCCCCTAGCCCCGCCTCTGTCCGGGCACGACTCCCTCTAGGCGACTGCGGCCCTCCAGTCCGGTGCTTCCTCCCGCACTCCAGGAGTTTCCTGTTTTCTGGATCCAATGCGGTCATCCGGCCCCGCCCTCCCGCGGCACTCCCGACGACGTTTGGCTGGACAGTCTCCCGACGCTTCTCGGCTCCTGCATCCGATGCGGTCTCTCGGTCCGCCTCCAGCGGTTTCCCGACCCCGTCCTGATCATCGGCCCTCTTATCCAGCCACCATTGCTCAGACTTATAGCTCCACCGCCTACCTATCTCATCGATCGTCAGTCTGGATGCTCGACTCCAGTGCGTCTCAACATCTCACAGGGGATTTTAGTATGTTCACTACCTACCATCCATCGACTCGTGCTTCTCCAATCACTGTTGCCGATGGATCAACAATCCCCATTGCAGGCTTTGGCACATGCCTTTTGACCCCGTCTATTAGTCTGTCTTCAGTTGCTCACGTTCCTCACAGCCAGTTTAATCTTCTCTCCATCAGCAAACTCACCAAAGATTTAAACTGTGCTGCTATTTTTACATCTTCTGGTGTTGTGTTTCAGGAGCGATCGACGAATCGGGAACTTGGTCGAGGTCATCTTCAGGTCGGGGTGTACATACTCGATATCCCACACCCTCTTGCCTGCCCATCCACCTCAGCCCATGCCCTTGAACTTCATTCTCGCCTTGGTCATCCGCCGGCTTCCGTCCTACATAAACTTTGCCCCCAATTTAGTCCTAATCTTTCCTTCCATTATGAACCCTGCAAGTTTGCAAAACATCATCGGGTGACATATGTACCTCGATTGGACCCGCGTGCCGCGAATCCTTTCGACCTTGTTCATTCCGATGTATGGGGTCCTTGCAGGGTTCCTAGCCAGCCCGGGTACAAGTATTATATTACCTTTATTGATGACTACTCCTGCATGACCTGGCTGTACCTTCTTCGTGATCGGTCTGAAGTGTGTTCTACCTTTCAGACCTTCTACAATGAAATTCATACTCAATTCCCTCGCTGAAATGTCTCCGCTCCGACAATGGACGAGAATATTTATCTTCCACCCTTCAGCAGTTTCTCAAGGATAAAGGCATTATTCACTAGACATCTTGCCCCAATACACCTCAGCAGAATGGAGTGGCCGAGCGGAAACATCGACATATTCTGGAGACTGCTCGTGCCCTCCTCTTCCACATGAAGGTGTCTCTCAATTTTTGGTGTGATGCTATCCTGACTGCTACCTACCTCATTAACCGTCTCCCTTCTTCTATCCTTCAGGGGGAGACTCTTTTTTGGACTCTGTTCTCCTCTCTCCCTCCTCACTCTCTTCCCTTGCGTGTCTTTGGATGTCTCTGTTATATCCGTGACACTCGACCCGGTCTCTCCAAACTCTCTCCTAAATCCCCTCGCTGCAAATTCCTCGGCTATTCCCGTACTCAGCGCGGATATCGATACTTCTCTCCGGACCTACGGCGGTATATCATCTCTGCGGACGTATCATTTGTTGAGAGCTCTCCTTTTTCATATCTCTCTCCCCATCCAGACACTGACATTGATGATTGTCTTCCCCTCGTCATCCACCCTCCACTAGTGTCTCCCCCTACTGCTGATCACCATTTTGGTGCGGTCTACTCTCGTCGCCCATTACCTGTACCCCCTGTCCCGGCCGAGGACACCATCGTCTCCGCTTCGTCCGATGCTCCTGCCCCGGCACCAGACGACTTGCCCATTGCACTCCGGAAAGGTACTCGTTCGTGCCAGAGTACACCTTTATTTGTATCTTCATACAGGGGTCTGTCAGCTCTGGAGACAGTATCGATTCCTCAAACCGTTGGTGATGCAAAATCTCACCCGGGGTGGCCAGCAGCAATGCGGGATGAATTGCAGGCTCTGGAAGACAATCATACTTGGAAACTTGTCCCCCTTCCAGCACGCAAACAGGCAGTTGACAGCAAATGGATTTACACTGTCCAGCTAAATCCCGATGGCACTCTCCATCGACTCAAAACCCACCTTGTGGCTAAGGGCTTTGCACAAACTTACGGGGTGGACTGCTTTGATACATTCTCTCCGGTGGCCAAGATGACCTTCGTCCGATTATTCATCTCTCTGGCGGCACATCGTCATTGACATCTTCATCAACTGGATGTCAAGAATGCCTTCCTCCATGGCTTTCTTGAGGAAGAAGTTCATCTGCAACAGCCACCCGGCTTCTGTGCCTCCGGCGCCCAGTCTCAAGTCTGTCGACTCCGCCGCTCTCTGTATGGCCTCAAGCAATCTCCTCGTGCTTGGTTCGGCCGCTTTAGCATTGTTGTCACTGATTTTGGCATCTCTCGAAGTAGGAAGGATCACACCGTTTTTTACAGAACGACTCCTGCTGGCTGTATCCTCTTGGTGGTCTATGTGGATGATATCATCATCACAGGGAGCGACTCCACAGGAATCGTCAACCTCAAGGCGCATCTTCACCGCCACTTTCACACCAAAGATCTTGGTCCCCTCACCTACTTCCTTGGCATCGAGGTCTCCCGTTCTGAGGACATTATCTCTCTCTGCCAACGCAAGTATGCTCTTGATATCTTGCGGGATGCAGGTTTGAGCACCGCAACTGCAGTGGACACTCCTCTTGAGCCTGGGGAACGCTCTCTCCATACCGACTCGGAACCATTTCCTCATCCCGAGAGCTATCGACGTCTGGTGGGTAAATTTAACTACCTCACCATGACGCGACCAGACATTGTCTGCGCCGTTGGCAAAGTCAGCCAGTTCATGGAGCATCTAACCAGATCTCAGTGGGATGTTGTCCTCCGCATTGCCAAATACATCAAGAAAGACCCTGCACGTGGCCTTCAGTACTCACATCATGCTCATTTGGATGTTGAGGCCTTCTGTGATGCAGACTATACAGGTTGCCTCGCTACCCGCAAGTCTACTTCGGGATTCGCCGTGTTCTTCGCCGGTAACCTCATCTCCTGGCGCAGCAAGAAGCAGACTGTCGTCTCCAGATCGAGTGCAGAGGCCGAATACCACGCCATGGCCACGGTCACCACTGAGATCATCTGGCTTCATCATCTCTTCCATGAGCTCGGCTTCCCGGCACAAACCTCTGCTCATATCTGGTGTGACAATCAGGCAGGCACAAAGATTGCCTCAAATCCCGTCTTCCATGAACGGACGAAGCATATCGAGGTGGACTGCCACTTTCTTCGCCACCGTCTAGAGCAGAAACATATCAGCTTTGGTCATATTCCGACGGCAGATCAGCTTGCAAACATCTTCACCAAAGGCCTCCCAGGAGCTCGCCTTGACTCTCTCACTACCAGGCTGGGTATTCACAACATCCATGGCCCAGCTTGAGGGGGAGTATGAGATGGTCTTTGTGTCTTGTCATCCTTTTTCTTTGTGGGACTCAATCCAATCTGGGCATATCCAGCTTGAGGGGGAGTGTTGGACCCCATTTAAGTTTAATGGGTATTTCTGAGTCCCACATCGGACTTACCCTCCTTGTAATTATTTTTACTCATCTATAAAAGAATGTCTCCACCTCACATTGAGGTAAGGGGGAATTCACCATAACAGCACTAATCAATTATGATAAGTGATTTGAAAAAAAATAAGCAGTGTTTCTGAAAAAACATTTAAATTTTAAAAGAAAATCACTTAAATAAGTGAGAGAAAATTTCATTTTCATTAAGCAATCCAGAAACGCTTATACAAAAGTGCCTATAATAAATGATAAGCATTGTGAGCAGTTTTCAATAAATGTTGTCAAACGGACCCTACATATCTAACAATCATTGTGACAAGAATTGGGAGGCCAAATTTTGGATTTATATTCCCCAAAAATAAAAATATCAGTATGTCAAATGTATTGAATGCCTCTACCACAGCATTGCATGGAATATGGAGGCTAAACGGGAAAACTGCATGCTAAAATATCCAGGTTATAAGTCTGATGGGAATGAGAAGTTGGATCAAATCAAGTCATCAGAAACCTCAAGTACAAATTTAAAACCAAACCAAATAACAGTGAAATCTACAGAAGTTTCCAAGATGTGGAATTTTCTGAAGAAAATATTCCACAAAAAGCAGAATTTGTCATTACAAGTTTGCAAAGTTCACAGTCTGGTCACTGACAACTTGGAACTGCACCGGTCGATCATTGAGGCAATAACGGCGGAGAATCTCAATGGCTTTGACCAATGTTGCCCTGGAAGGCTTATTCTCATGGAAGAGATCACCGCCAAGGAGTAAAAGATCCACCTGATATTAAAGTGATGTCAGTATTACAATATACAACATCCATAAGCATGAAGACGTAAGTGAAGTCACAATTACAAATTTTAAGAAATCATGTAGGAACAATAAATAAATAAAAAATCTTCAGATTCAAGCTTAGCAAAGCAGAAATATCACTACCATTGGATTCACAAGTATCCCAATTTTGCCACTCCATCTGAAGGAGTGGTGATTTTCAGTAAGGAATTGATTAAGGTGTGCATGCAGACTAAGCCAACAAGGTGGATTTCATCTTGTTTTCTTTTCAATTTAAGTTTATAGCTCACTGAATCTGGTAAAGTGCAGTGTCCCAGCTGTGTTTAATAGAAACATTGGGAGAGGGTTGAATCAGCCATCAACCATTTTCAAATAAATTTTCAAGTATTTAACAATAATAATGCAGTTCCTCATGCTAGATTTTGATCCTTGTTAGCAGATATTCAAGCACAATGAGAAACACAATGAACACAGAATTAGCGCATATACTTGGTTCATTACCAATGTACACATTAACCCTGACTAATTCTAGTTTTACAAGTGATTTCAGATGGCACTCTACTACTCTCAAGTTCACTATCTCTTTGAAGCTCTGAATCACTTCCAGTAGCTTGGTTACATAAAATCAAATACAGGTAAATATGAAGAAGAGACAATATTACACAAGCCAATGATGACCAATTCAGCTCAACACCAGTTCTTACATTAGAAACTTCAGAATCATTGGATAAAATGTTCCGTTCATCCTTAGATCACCTCAGTTCCTCTCCATCTATCATTCTGAAGAAGTTCAACATAAATGATCGGATGAAGAAATTTTAAACATGGATCATGACTCAGCATGCACAGATGCCACACAATCAAGTTGTCTTCGGCTGTCCTGCAGCACATCCCTTTTCACATATTCTTTATTTGACAAGGCAATACTCATGACATTTTGTGTTTGAGCATCATTTTCCAAATTTCCCATCTCTCTCTAATTAAAAGTAGATTAAGTAACATCACACAGGTGAAATCCATGAATGACAATCATATGCATTTCCATTCCTAGTGACATCAAGTATAATAACATTTTGCTCTTCCGCATCAGATAATCCACACCATCGAATAATGAAACTCATTTGTTATTAACAATACCATCCATGAGGAACACAGTGAACACGAAAGATTTAACAAGATTCATTTCCAGAATGGGTAGCTGCATCCATGGTGTACTCAGTTCACTACTGATGTACACAATAACACTAACTCGATGTTGTGTTATAGATGATTTGAGTTGTCTTACTGCCATTCTAAGGCTATGACAAGTGCATACATATTTTTCAATTATTTTATTCTCCATGCATATCTATTTTTAGTAGTTTTCATGTGTTGATTTGTTCAACTAAGCTAATGATTGTTTTAAAATTAAAATTATGTTTTTAATAATTTTGCTGGTAATTACTGATTTTTAGTAATTTTATTTATTAAGCTATTAATTCTTTTGGTCTGGTATTTAATTTTTTTAAGTTTAATTTTAATTTTTAAGAATTATTTTTTACTTTATTTAATTTTCTAATTTTTAAATTTTGCTCAATCGATCAACTTTGGTCGACAGTACATTTCATTTTTCTTTCCCCTGATTGACCATAAAATTCATTTCTTATTTCCTTGTTCATGATCATGGCATTTCTTCTAAACGGTTGACCATTCAGTTATACCAATCAACAGTTCATTGTTTTCCTCCACATGAGGTCCACTCCAACGAATCAAACCGTCCGGTACAACGCAACTCACTCACTCCTGCATTCTAACCTTTTGAAATAAAAAAATAATAATAATAAAACAGATCATCATTTCAACCGCCCCCCTTTAAGTTTAATAAAATTATTATTATTATTGAAACAGTATACCAGGAAAGCATACCTCAAAGTGAGATCCGGTAGGTTTATTTATAGATGAAGATAAAAGATACAACCCCGAGATAGCGGGAGATTTGAAATTCAAAAAATACATAAGATATGACCCCATCAAACCCCGTATCCTAAATATCGGAATATTTAAAATACTCTAACACTTCCCCTCAAACCAGAGCATATATATTTATCATGCCCGGCTTGCTACATAAAAATTTCACCCGAGTTCCCAGAACCTCTTTAGTAAACACGTCGACCAATTGTTTTGTGGTCTGTACATAGCCAATAGCCAAAAGCAAGATTCTTCGTTTTAAAAATTTTCCGAACAAAATGACAATCAATCTCAATATGCTTAATTTGCTCATCAAACACCGGATTTGAATTGTTGCATGATTGTCAAATCATATGTGTGCAAGCTTTTGGACAAGATAGTCAATCTCATGCAAAAGATGTCGCGCCCATAAGATCTTTGTCACATGTGTCATTGCTTGGTACTCCGACTCAACACTCAAACGAGATAAAATGATTTGTTTCTGCTTAGCCAAGAGATTAGATTTTCACCAATGAAGACAACATAGCCAAATGTGGATCTATGAGAAGATAAACCTGCATAATCACCATCACAAAATGTCTCCATGTCAGTGAGCCCGTGATCTGAATATAGCAACCTCAAACCTAGTTCCCTCTTGATATATCTCACAATATGAAGAATTGCATCCCACTACAGTGTGGTGAGATGATCAATGGATTGACTTACCTCACTCGCAGCACATGCAATGTCTATTCAAGAAGTTGTGAGATAGTTTAGTTTACCAACAAGTTGACGATACCTGTCAAATGAGGGAAAAACCATGCACTCAGCGTGAAAGGACCTCTCATTAGGCTCGAGAGGAGTGTCGGCGGTGTCGGCACAAGACAATCCTGTCTCATGAAGCAAATCCAATGCATACTTCCACTGAGATAAGAAAATCTCTTTCAAGCTCAATTCTCAAGAAATGAGCCCAAGTCCATCTAAAAGCTGTAGTGAAGAAAAAACTCGAGTAGACCGATTCTCATTGAATCATTGCATGTGATAACAGTATCATCCACATAAACAACAAGCAAGATGCTTCCACCCATTGTTTTGAAAGCCGGACCGGACCAACCGATCTGCCCAACCCGACCATCAACCAATGAGGGCGTCCGTATGGTCCAAATAGTAAATCCACTAGCGCCAATTTTTTTTTGGGAATTTGGAATTCCGCTCGTTGTTGCGGGATTAAAATTAGTCACGTGTGTCTGAGCGCATACGTGCAAAGGCGCCCATGTCGGGCACGAAACACACATCAACCGCACGTTGGAGCGGAAAAAAGGACAGTGGGTCAAGGGGCGATGTCTTCGATTGTAGGGGTAAAGCAAGGCGGCATATAAACTTCTCTACTGGTCCTGCTTATTTCCGATGTGGGACTGCTTCTACCATGCAAAGACGCGCGTGAGCTCCCCTAGATGGCTATCCAAGAAATTAAGGGGCTTTATCTTGTATAAAAAGTAGGGAGTTGTGTTTGTATAAAAAAATCAAGAAAATGAAAATAGTAGAATGTGAAAAAAATAAAAAATAAAATTATGTGATTGATGAAGAAAAATGAATTGTATGATAATAAAATTATATTATAATTAATAAAAATATATGATAAATAAATAACTTATTATAAAAAATAATAATCAAACTGGTTTGACCATCCGACTTAACCAATTCGACCAGCCCGACCTTGAACCGCTCCCCTCACCAATTCACCGACCGGTCCGGTTTTGAGAACATTGTTTCCAACAATAGGATGTTGATAAAAAAACCGAGGGATCTTTTAAGCTCTAAGAAAGCCCAAAATCAGTCACTACTGTACAAAATCAACCAAACCACGCCAAATGGGGATTGTTCAAGGACATATAAAGATCGCCTAAGGCGACACGCCTTAGAGGACTCTCTTTAAGCAACAAACTCGAAAGGTTGCTCCATATAAACTTCATCTAAAAATTCATGGAGAAAAACAATTTTAGCATTCCGCTGGTGAAGAGGCCAATGATGAGAAACCGCAAGAGAAATCAATAAATGAACAGAAATCGTTTTTGCTACCGGAAAGAAGATATCAAAATAATAAATCTCATAAGCTTGAGCATACACCTTGGCAACGAGCCGAACTTTAAGGCAATTGAGAAATCCATCTGCATTAACACAAGCAATATATACCCATTTGCAACCAAAAACCTTCTAACTCGGTGGAATAGGAACTAAATCCCAAGTATGATTGTCCTCTGGTGTATGTATCTCGTCAAACATAACCTGCAACCATCCTAAATGGGCTTTGGTCTCAGCGAGAGTACGAGATACAGTCGTCATAGCCAAAGTACCAACCAAAGCTAGAGTATGTGTTGATAAGCCCTAATAAGAATGAGTATAGATAAGAGACTTTTAGCAAGTACGAACACCTTTCTGTAGGGCAATCCGAAGTTCCTCGACGGTGGATGGTGGAGCTAACGACAAAGTAAGTAGAGGTATCAACAAGAACTGCAGGGAAAGTATCATGCATGGGACAAGTATAAACTTGACCAAAGCGGGAACCGCCAAGCTGAGGAGGAGGTGGCGGGGTAGATAGGACGAGAGGGGCACTACTGAAGCGAAGACCGATGGTCTCAAGAGGAGGAGATGGTGGAGAAGAGGAAGGCAAAGTAATAGTGAATGGCAAACAACCCTCTTGATCAATAATCGAGGGAGCTAATAGAGCTGAAGGAGAAGCAAATGATGATGACTCAATAAAACAAACATCAACGCGCACAACATATCATCCCAAATTTGAAGAATAACAATGATATTCACGTTGTGTGCGAGAATAATCAAGAAATATGCATCGAAGAGAACGAGCATCAAACTTGATGCGAGTGGAACGAATGTCATGAACATAGCACAAGCAGCTGAAAACTCAAAGTGGTAGTGAATGAGGTGGATGGGATGGATAGCGTGTGATATAGAGTCCCTCCTGCAAGATCGGATAACGGAAAACGGCTGATAAAATATCTCGCTATCGGAATAGCATCACCCCAGAATGTTGTGGGAACTTTCATATGAAAAAGAAAGGTCCAAGCAGTATCTAAAAAATGACGATTCTTGCGATCAGTAATACCGTTTTGCTAAGGTGTATCAAGGCAAGATGTCTGATGGATAATCCCATGGTCGGCAAGAAATGTGGAAAATAAGTGGGACAAGTATTCAAGACCATTGTCGAAACAGAAATACTTTCTGGAGATAGAGAATAAATTATGAAAAACATCAGCTCGACTTTTCAATAGATAAATCCATAACATTCAGGTGAAGCATCAATGAAAACATGTAATAAAAACCCGTTTTACTGGAAACTTGTTTGGGGCCCATTCATCATAATGAACTAACACAAACGCACTCGATACTCGCCTCTGCTGTCGAGGAACATAAATGACACGATGATGTTTCGCAAGATGACACGACTCGCAATCAATATTTGAAAGAGATCCTAACCCTTGATAAAGCTATTGAAGAACTAGTGCGGGTGGATGACCATGTCGAAAATGAAACTCTAGAGCATGAGCAGAAAGGGTGAACCGGTGAGGGAGGGGGACGAGTCCAACACATACACGCCTCCATGCAATCTGCCTCTGGTGAGCACTCGATTTGTCATTAGCTTTTGAAAAGCAACAGTCGTCGGTGAGAATATAGAAGAGCAATATAAATCATAAGCTTGCTGAAAAACCATAAATTGAATGGGTTGTACAAAGCATAGGCTACAAAAGAAAGTGTAAGCTCGAGAGTAACATTGCAAGCACCAAAACTAGTTATAGGTATGGAGGAACCATCAGCCGCAGTGAAAATATCGCCATCTGAGATCAAGCGGTAGGACCAAAGAATACCTATGTTTTCGGTGAAAAGATTTGAAACACCAGAATCTAATAACCAAGTTGTAGGACGCTGAGATAAACAAGCAGAATATTGATGAGTCTGAGCAATACAAGCCCTGGAAGAGGCAGGCTCAGCACATCGAGACTCCAGGAGTTGATATTCCTTGTCAGAGAGCTCTGTCGTATGGCAATGACCAAAAGGTGGGGCCATAGGCACGACAGCTTGAATATGACGCAAGCGACTAGGAGGTAGAGGATGGTTAGGACGACCATGAATCCGCCAACAAGTATCAGTAATCTGACCAGAACGCCCACAATGAGTGCATTGAGATCGAGGACGGCCACAAACCCCGCCACCAGATAGACCACCACGACTGCCACCAAGTTCGCCACCACGAAAGGCAAGGGCATTGTGATCTGTAAAATCTCCACAAACAGAAAAGGTTGTTGGACGACTTGCTCAAATAAGATAGTTGTACACCAAGGATCATAGTGCGATAAGATTGGTAAGCATCTCGGTCAAGGTAGTTGCAAACTCCGGATTCAACCTGTGTATAAGAGAACAAAAACAATAGTTCTCGTGGAGTCTTGCATCTCATCAGGAGTTTAAAGAACAAGCCATAAGTCGTGGATCTCATCCACAATTGCCTTCCATTCATTGTAATATGGTGGAATCAAATGGGAGCCCTACCGAAGGGAAAATAACAATGGAGGATATCAGATACACGAGACAAATTATTGGCCTTAAAAAGCATAAGCAAGGAGTCCTAGAGCTCCTTAACAGTAGTCGCATTCTTGGCGACATGCTTTATAGACTTATCCATGGAATTGAGAAGTGAAAAAATCTTGTTGTCCTGTTGCCAAAATCGGATCCCTCGGATCTGGAGGAGAATTAACTAGATGGATCCAAAGGAGAATTCACTAGATGGGAATAGCAGTTCGTCCCTTTCAAGGAGGCAACCACCGTCTCCTGACACATATTAAATTTACTAGAGTCAAGGCGCTTAGAGGTGGTGATCATATCGGGTAGAGGTGCAACAGCCTAATCAGGTACATGCGGGGAGGTGATAGCCATGGCAACAAGAAGATGAGCAACAGAGCACAAATCTATATCAAGCAAAGGCTAATTGTCTAAGAGACCTTATGCAAAGTCATGAGAAATTGCTGAGAAGGATTGACCAAAGAGTGACGGTTGGAGTAGCGTGAGAGCCTTTTGGAAGGAGCAAACTTGCCCACCTGAAGTGGTATGACATGCATCCAAGCGCGAAAAAAACGATTCAATTTGCTTCACATGGACATTCTCTGCTCCCGGAGCGTCAGGCTTGGAGTAGTTGATGGAGCTCACACAAGGGAAGCATGCGCCTGGACAGGCACGTTTGGGGCGCATGTGCGGCGGCTTGGGGTGCGCAACGCCTAGGAGAGGCGTGCTTGCGGCCGCGACTCGCAACGGCCGGGTCACAGCTGGTGGAGCAACCCGTGTCTAGAGAAGGGGAAACGCGGCGCTTGAGCACGAAGGGAGAACCAACGTTGCCTGCGCACAAGAGGGAGGAGGATCAAAGTCTTTCCAACTTTGATACCATTTTGAAACAGTATGGCAAGAAACTGTACCCCAAAGTGAGGTCTAGTAGGTTTATTTTTAAATAAAGATAAGGGATAGAACCCTGAGATAGTGGGAGATTTAAGTTCAAAAATACATAAGATATGACCCAGTCAAACCATTGTATCCTAAATTTCTAAATATTCAAAATACTCTAACAATTATAATAATAATTTCAAAATGATTGTGATAATTGAGGTAATGTAAATCATATTAATAGCAATCATAATATAATATAATAATATAATGAAGAAAATAATAAAGGTAACTTTAATAATTTAATAATTTAATAATAATAAAAGATAATGATTTATATTATAATATATTAAAATAATGTTTACCATTATTTACATTAATCATTACAATTTAATAATATAATTATTATAATAATAATTTCATAATGATTATAATAATAATTTCATAATGATTATAATAATAATGGTAAGGAAAATGAAGCATAACAATTACAATTTTAATGATAATAACAAAATTAATTTTAATAAAAATAAAATAAAGCTATAGTTTTTTAATAAAAATGTTTAAAGAAATTTGAATAATATCAAAAATAAGATTAATGTATTAGTAATGTAAATAATGAAATAAATAATAAAAACACATATTAATAATAATACCGATAAAATTATTCTAATAATAAATAAAAAAGTAATAAAAATTCAAATTCCATTGAAATCAAAATTAATAAAACAATTTTCTTACAAATTTAATAATTACTATAACAAACAATAGCAACAATAAAAATATAAGCAATTTAAAGTTTTCTGGTTAATAAATAATAACTATGATAATAACATATACTAATAATAAAAATAATTGCATTGACATTTGAAGTTTAATTTTAGGTTTTTGCTTTAACAAGCTGCAGCTAAAACAAAGGAAGGCGTTTATGGTTGATCTATTCACTTGCAAAGAAGAATAAAACTTATCCAGATACAATGAATGAGAGCCTCCAACAAACAAAATGGTGAATCAACAGAAGCCAAAACAGTTAGGTCGTTCGTTGAGCAGGCAATGTCTAGAAGATTCTAATTCCAGCTGGAATTATCACAAAATAGAGATGGATGTTTATAGAGACAGAGGCTCATTGGAAGAAAGTAGCCCGTTAGAGGGGTTCCACTGGTAATTAGAAGTTCAAATTATAGAATAGTTTTCAAAGAGAGTTGGTTCATATGAAGTGTCAAGATCATTAGAGGACGGGGTGAATCAGTGGTCCCTTTCAATTTTTACAAATTGCTTCTTTTCAATTAAACCTTTGTGGTTGGTTAAAGGTTCGACCCACTCTTCTTGCGTCTCTTAGCCTTACCTCGAATAATGTTGCAAATACAAAGGCACAAAACACACGGATTTACAAGGTTCAATACAATGGTCTTCTCTTTATCGTGTTTGTTATTCTCCCCAACACGGATTTTCCACTATAATCGTATTATCAATTACAATAGTCGATACAGAGTCAAACTGTATCTCTCCTGAATCCTCACAGGAGGTTCTTTATATTGAATCCCGCGGTAATACCAGAATCAACACTGGTCTGCTCTATAATACACACTAACTTCTGCCCCTGAATCACACAAAAGACTTTTACTCCCAGCTCCAGCTGAGTGACTTCCTCCTTTCTTTAGGGCTTGATGCACTTGCAGGATAATCTGTTGATCTTTCTCCACGAGCTCTCTAAATCACACTTGCTCGTGTACACCTCAAGTACCTTTGCAATGATGCTGGTCTTACTCAATGATGTTTGATCATCCGTGTATGATCACTTGCCTCAGTAAAACAACGCTCAGGCAATTCTTCCTTCAACTGATGAAGTCCCGACCTCAATAACTCATTGCCTTTGCATAAGCCGTGCAACATCAAGTTCTTCTGGCAGACTCTCTTCTTCTTCGCGCATAACAAAACATATATATATATTCTTTGAAGAACAAGATATGTGTACCCTCACGATTCTTTATATAACACCGGTAGCCAGTGATATCTCAAACCTTCATGCAACACATTGTTTGGGAACAAGCAGTGGGCGTGAGAAATTCACCATTGCACGTGAGCTTGGCGCATAAATCTTCTTCTTCCTCATGAAACCCAGGTATGGTTCGCAGATCCTTCTTCCTTCGCGGGACCAAAAAGTAGTCTGTGATTCTCTCTTCTGTGTGAATTTGATCACACAGGTTACCTTCTTCTTGTTACACTTCTCACTCTCCTCAGCAAATCGGCTATGTGAGACAACTCAAAGAATCAGCTACATGATGCTCCTCCCAAAACGGTTATGTAGCGAAAACACGCACGTGATTCTCTTCAAAAACGGCTACGTTGCCCCTCACTGAAAACGGTTATGTCCTTTGATTTTCATACGTAGCAAATCAGCCACGTGGATATGCTCACAGAATCGGATACGTGGTGGCCTTAAATCTGCTACATAGCATTTATCCAAAAACGACTACGTCGTTCTGCCCATAGCAATCGGCTACGTGGATTCTTACTTCCAAAACCGGCACGTAGCATTTCGGCTACGTGAATTTTCTCTTCACCATTTCAGCTACGCTTCGTTCATGCATGTGAAACTTCATGAACATATCATTTCGATCATACCATAATCACACATGTTCAACGCGGACAACTTAGATATGTGTGAGGCCTCGCGGTCAGTCTCTGATTTCATTTATTAATCAATCCGCACAGCAACATGCTTGAGATGGCAGCGGGGATCAGCACCGGCATGCACTGCACCCAAACCTCACGGGCAGCGCCGCACCCATGCTGGCCCACCGGCACTAACCCGAACCTTTACGCCCACACTGGTGTGAGCTCCTTCGGGCCTATACACAGCCCACTCATAACCTCTGCCGCCACATCATGCTGGCTAGAGGTTGACTAGCTAGTGGTGGCAATCCCTTTGGCTGGCAAGGTGTGGTGGTTGGCTAATTTTTAGAGTAAACTCACAAAAATGATTAGCCAAATATAAACCATGGAATTCTCAAATGCCAAGCAAATAAACATTTGCATGGTCTGCTTAAATTATTGTAAACATTGTGCACATCATCAAATTCTTTTTCCACAAGTCTTTAATAAGCTTTAAGATCTTCAAACAATTGTCACATTTTCAATCCTCCAAGACTCGAAACATATTGACATCTTCTCACAAGTCCTTAATGACAACAAATGCAATTCACTCAAAGTGCACTTCATCATAGAAGTGAATATTTCAGTAGTAGCGGGGAGTAGATTTAGATTCAAAAACAATTTTTGAATTGTTTTTCTTCTTTCAGACAACTTTATTTTATGCAATCGAGTAGATATAGTTAAGTTTGGTGCAAGTTTAGTACAGATAATTCAAAAAAAAATCAAAAAATTCAGCAAGATCCCACTTATTTTCTTTTGTTCAATTAAATTTTCATTTTCTACTGCGATTTAATTCCAGAACTTTTCAAAAATTTAAAAAACAATATGGATTGGTTGCTGAATTTACTTTCATCTATTTTTTTATTATGTCTAAATAATCATCTAAGGTTAGAATTCAAACCAGAACCCGCTAAATTGGGTTGGGAGTTCAATTCATTTTTATGTTCTAATTAATTTCAAAATTATTCAAAATTATGAGTTTAGTTTATGATTTGCTAATAAGGGATTATAAAGATCTTGCCAAAAAAAATTGAAATGGATAACCTCCTAGACTTCTGAAATATAGAGGTTTAAAAATACGATTTTGTAGTCGGGTGAATTCCCCTTACCTCAATGTGAGGTGGGGATCCTCTTTTACAGAGAACTAAAAACTAATTACATGTTGTTAAGTCCAATGTGGGACTCATAACAGAAATACCCCTTTAACCTTAAATGGGGTCCAACACTCCCCCTCAAGCTGGACATGCCCAGATTGGATAGAGTCCCACAAATAGAAAAAGACAACAAAGACACAGGACCATCTCAGACTCCCCCTCAAGCTGGGCCAGGGAGGCTGTGAATACCCAGCCGGGTAGTGAGAGACTCAAGGCGAGCTCCGGGAAGACCTTTGGTGAAGAGATCGGCAAGCTGATCGGCCGTCGGGATATGGCCGAAGCTGATATGGTGCTGCTCCAGATGGTGGCGGAGAAAGTGACAGTCCACCTCGATATGCTTCGTCCGTTCATGGAAGACGGGATTCGATGCAATCTTCGTGGCGGCCTGATTGTCACACCAGATATGAGCAGGAGTCGATGCGGGGAAACCGAGCTCATGGAGGAGATGACGAAGCCAGAGGATCTCAGTAGTGACGGTGGCCATGGCTCGATACTCAGCCTCGGCACTCGACCGGGAGACGACAGTCTGCTTCTTGTTGCGCCAAGAGATGAGATTGCCGGCAAAGAACACGGCGAAACCCGAAGTAGACCTGTGGGTAGCGAGGCAGCCGGCATAGTCCGCATCACAGAAGGCCTCAACATCCATGTGAGCATGATGGGAGTACTGAAGGCCACGGGCAGGGTCTTTCTTGATGTATTTGGCAATGCGAAGGACAGCATCCCACTGAGAGCGGGTGGGATGTTCCATGAACTGGCTGACTTTGCCAACGGCACAGGCAATGTCAGGACGCGTCATGGTGAGGTAGTTGAGTTTACCGACCAGGCGGCGATAGCTCTCGGGATGAGGAAAGGGTTCCGAGTCGGAATGAAGGGAGCGTTCCCCAGGCTCAAGGGGAGTGTCCACGGCAGTGGCGGTGCTCAACCTGACATCCTGCAAGATATCAAGAGCATACTTGCGCTGGCAGAGAGAAATAGTGTCCGCAGTCCGGGAGACCTCGATGCCAAGGAAGTAAGTGAGGGGACCAAGATCCTTGGTGTGAAAGTGCTGGTGAAGATGCGCCTTAAGGCTGGCGATGCCTCTGGAGTCGCTCCCTGTGATGATGATGTCATCCACATAAACCACAAGCAAGATACAACCATGCGCCGTCGTACGGAAGAAGACGGTGTGATCCTTCATACTGCGAGAGAGGCCAAAGGCTGTGACGACCGTGCTGAAGCGGCCAAACCAAGCCCGAGGAGACTGCTTGAGGCCGTAGAGGGAGCGACGGAGACGGCAGACATGGCGGTCGGCACCAGAGGCCGAAAAACCAGGAGGCTGCTGGAGGTAGACTTCTTCATCAAGAAAGCCATGGAGAAAAGCATTTTTAACATCCAGTTGATGAAGCGGCCAATTTGCCTCATAAAATCTGCTTGAGTGGGCGCAAGAGGACCGAGGAATTTACGGACGACCCGAGCAAGTCGCGGCGGTGGCGGCGCAAAAGGTCGTCGTGTGACGGCTGTCGATGTCGAAGACCTTCCCCGTTTTGGCGACGACTGCTTTCCCTTTGAAGATTTTGCCGCCGACGATGGCGGCTTTTTTACTGGGGCTTTGGATGCGAACCCAGCGGCGACGGTATAACTTGACAGTATAAAAATCCCCTTGCAGGCCGTGAAAACCAGAGGGCGGGTAGATTTTGCTGTCCGCCAGCTGCCAAGAGTCGAACTTAGGATCAGTGAGTTCAGGTGGGGGTTTCTCAAGATGAGAATGAAGCCCCATGCCGCGGAGAGACATCAAGACCGTCTTCCGCCAGACAGAAAAATTAGTGGCATCCAGCCGGTCATCGACAAGCCGAGAGGAGGCCGTGATGAGGGACGGAAGAACGGAGGACGCGTCCATGGAGGGCGGGCGCGGGACCCGTTCGCCGGGAGTCGGGCGGTGGAAGGGAAGTGGCCCGGAGATGCGGCAGGAGGGAGCAGCGACAGGGGGTCGCGCTCAGGATGGTGTGGCCGGGCAGGGGCGGCGCGGGCGCTGGGGCAGGAGCGCCGCAGGGCCGAGAGCAGGGCTGGACCTGGGTGCGCCGGGCGCCGGAAGGCCGAACCGGGAGCAACGCCGGGAGAGGGCAGCGGGAAGGGAGCGGCTGGGGGGGGGGGGGCGAGGGCGCGGCGCCGGGGCGAGGCCGAGGGCGAGACGCCGGGGCGGGGCGCTGAGGGCTGGGCGCGAGGGCGCGACGCCGGGGGGGGTGCGCCGGGACGGCGGGGCGAGCCGGGAGCCGGGGAGCCAGGAGCCGGGAGAAGCCGCCGGGAGCCGGGAGCCGGGAGCGGCGAGAGGCCGCGGGAGCAGACGGGAGTCCGTCGGGAGCAGCCGGGAGGTGCCGGGAGCAGCGGGAGGCCGCCGGCGGGGCGCGCGGGTGACGGCGTCGGGAGCCGCGGGGAGGGAGCGCCGTCGGGGAGGAAGGTCGTCGGGCGGGGGCCGGGAGGACGCCGGGAAGCCGCAGAAGAGGGAGGGTTCGGGATAAAAATCCCTCTGATACCATGTAGTCGGGTGAATTCCCTTTACCTCAATGTGAGGTGGGGATCCTCTTTTATAGAGAACTAAAAACTAATAACATGTTGTTAAGTCCAATGTGGGACTCATAACAGAAATACCCCTTTAACCTTAAATGGGGTCCAACAGATTTCTTTTGGATTTGCAAGAGTTAAGGTGATTGGAATTTTTTATTTTGACTCAATGAAATTGAAATCTCAAGTTTTTTTTTTTTTTTTTTTTGCAATGAGCACAGACTCCTAACTTGCTTCAATATAAAAACAAACAAATTAACAACAACAAACAGACCTTAAACCCAATTAAATGAGGTCACCTACATAGATCAAATGTCAAAAACCATATTTTCATTGAAGTCATTTAAAACAAAATTACCTTGAATGATTTGTTTAAGGGTCATTTTAGGTCTACGTCAACTTCTTTTAATAAATAAATTTGTCATTAAAGTTACCCTATTAACAGATGCATCCTTAGGTATTCTTCTAACATGTTCAAACCATCTTAATCAAGTTGTAATCATATTATAACCAATCAAAGTCGGGCTGGGGGTTCTCTCTAATGCATTAATTTTTAATTTTATTCCTCCAAGTATACTCACATGTCCATTTTAACATTTTCATTTTTGTTACCCTTGTTTTTTGTTCAAGGTGTCTCATTAGAGGAAAACACTCACTATTGTTGGATTGGTGTTGCCCGATTCGGTTGGGCCGAATGCTTGTGGCCCGCAACTGTCGCGGGTCGAGCTCCGCGGTGAGCTCGTTGGAGGTTGCAGGGGGCAACGCGCCCCTGCTCCGGGGGTCCGGGGGCCGAAGGCCCCAGGCCCAATTTTTTCGGCATTGTAGCATCTCTGACTACTGTAGCGGAGCTGACCGACCAACACCGACAGGCACTGTAGCAATGCGGACTTCGGAGTCAACTTTACTGTAGCACTTTTGACAAAGCCAGTCGTCGTTCACTGTAGCGATGCGGACTCACTTTTCGAACAGTGATCGTCTTCTCCATTGTTTTATAGCCCATTTTCGGGCTAGGGTTTCTACTGAAAATCCTCTGTAATTTTGTGCTCCTGAATAGTGAAAGTTCTGCTTCTCCCGTGGACGTAGGGATTATTCCCGAACCACGTAAATCGTTGTGTTCTTGTCGCTTTTCTTTCTTTCGTTTTCTCGTTTCTGTCGTTGTGTCTCCCGACGATTCCGCAACAACTATCATATAGAATAGTTGGTCAAATAACAATCTTATTAAGAGTATTTGATGTTTTTAATATATGTACCCCACATCGGTGTGGGTAATCTGTTGTACTCGTTTTTTCATCTATAAATTAAACACCTTACCTCATTGTGAGGGATGGGTTTCCATTCTAACATGGTATCAGAGCTGGTTACATAACTCCATCCCTCCTGATGCTCTTCTTCCCTTGCGGCGCCCTCTTCCACCCCTCGCGGCACCCTCCTGGGCAGCGCCCCCCCTCGCACGACGGTCTCCCGGGCAGTGCCCCCTTGCGCGACGACCCCAACCCCCTGCGACCCTCCCTGTCGCCCCTCCACGAGCAACACACCCACCAGTGCGGCGCCCTCCCTATGCAGCAACCCCTCCCTGTGCAACACCCCTCCAGCGGCTCGTCTCTCCCTCTGCGACGCCCCAACCTGCATAATTGTGCCCCTCTGCAGTCCATGGTATTATGTCTTCTATCACCTAATTGATACCCAGATGTTCTGGCTGTGCATTTTTCAGAACCTACAGATTCGGCTTCCTCTGTCATGATTGATCGCAGTGGGTAACGGCTCAGCACCTCTTGTCTACCATTTGTGCACCTTCTCAAGACGCATCTTCAGCAATCAACAACCCTCTGTTTTTGGTCTTCTATCACCCTATGGCATCCTCGAATGCCATTGTCACTCAAGGTAATCCTCCAGCAGCGTGTCTATCCCAACGGTCCGCCATATGGATTCTAGACTCTGGTGCCTCAGAGCATATCATCGGGGATGTGGGTGTTCTTCAGTCATATCGCTCGACTTCAACTGGAGATAATATTACTATTATCGATGGACAGACAATGCAAATTACTGGTTATGAAAGTTGTACAATTATGTCTGGCTTAACGCTCTTCGTCGTTGTCTTTGTTCTCCCCTTTAATTTACTATCTATTAGTAAATTTACTGCTGATTTACAGTGTCGGTCCATCTTCTCACCTACTCCGGTAATCTTTCAGGAGCATTCGACGACTAGGGTGCTTGGTAGTGGACGCCTTCAGGATGGGGTGTATGTGCTTGACTCAACCCCAGTTCTCGCATATCCTACCACTTCTGCTCATGCCCTCCAACTTCATTATCGCTTTGGTCATCTACCTGCCCCTATTCTTCAGAAACTTTTTCCAAGGTTGGGTCCCCTACCTCCATTTAACTGTGAGCCCTGTCATTACGTAAAGCATCATCAGGTCACCTATGTTCCCCAAGCAACCCCTCGAGCATCCACTCCTTTTCATTTGGCCCATTCTGATATCTAAGGACCCAATGCTAGTCCATCTAAATTGAGCTATCGATATTTTGCTACTTTCATCGATGATTTTTCACGAATGACTTGAGTCTATTTGTTGAAGAATCACTCAAAAAAAATTACTATGTTCCGCTTCTATTATCAAGAAATCACAGCCCAGTATTCTGCTAAAGTTCAGTTCTGCATTTTGACAATGGTCGTGAATATTTATCTAGACCTTTCCAGTCTTTTCTTGGTAATCACGGCATAATCCATCAAACTTCTTATCCTGATACACTTCAACAAAAAGGCGTTGCGGAACGAAAGAACCATCATCTATTAGAAGTTGCTCGTGCATTTTTATTTCAGAAGAAAGTTCTGACCGATTTTAAGGGATATGTCATTCTCACATCCACCTATCTTATCAACAAACTTTCATCGTCTGTTCTTCAGGGAGAGACACCATTCCATTCTTTATTTCCAACAACGTCCCCTCATTCTCTACCTCTCCGCATTTTTGGTTGTGTGCTATGTTCAGAATATTCGCCCCTCAATTACTAAGTTTGATGCGAGCGCTCTCAAATGCATCTTTTTGGACTATTCCCACACCCAACACGGATATCGATACTTCTCTCCAGATTTGCGTCGCTATGTTGTCTCAACTGATGTTATCTTTGTCGAATCATCAGTTCTTTCTATTCTCGATTTCCCAACACCATCTATTGTTCCTGGTTCCGAAGTTATTTTATCATATTCTCTCGATACACCACCACTTCTCTCTCTTCCTAGTGATGTTGTTGGATCCTAATTTGGCCAGGTATATACTCGCCGATAAAGCGCACCTTGATGCGGAAACGTCGGGAGCAACGAAACAAAACACAGATCACAGAAGAGTAAAAGGGAAAAAAAGAAACGAGAACACAAGGATTTACGTGGTTCGGAAATAATCCCTACGTCCATGGAGAGGCAGAAAATCACTATAATTCAGGAGCACAATTTACAAGGAGTTTTTCAGAGTTCTCACACACCCACAACCCTAGCCCAAAATGGGCTAATGTAGAGGACGAAGCACTATTCCACCAACCGTCGGAAAGTCCGTTGTGCTACAGTGAAAGACGACTGGAAGTCCAACACACCTGCCACCCTTACACCTGATGTTGCTACCACAACTGACGACTCACCTGCTCCTGATCCTCCATCACCGGAGTTGCCTATTGTGCTTCGCAAAGGCTCACGCTCCTGTCAGTTTTATCAGGGATTATCTGCGGCTACCTCACGAGTTGTAGAGACACTTGTTGCTCACTCCACGCCGCGCACTGTTGTCGAGGCCATATCTCGTCCCGACTGATTACAGGCTATGCAGGATGAACTTCAGGCTCTGGACGCCAACCATACTTGGGATCTTGCCCCTCTTCCTTCAGATAAACAAGCAATTGGTTGCAAATGGATCTATATAATACGCGTCAATGTTGATGGCTCTCTTAATCGTCTCAATGCTCGCCTTGTTGCCAAAGGTTATGCACAGACATATGGAGTTGATTATTTTGACACATTCACTCCAGTGGCAAAGATGGTCTCGATTCACCTACTTATCTCCCTTGTTGCCTCCTCTCACTGGCATCTCCATCAGTTGGATGTTAAAAATGTTTTTCTTCATGGTTTTCTTAATGAAGAAGTTTATATGGAGCAACCATCTGGGTTTGTTGCTCAGGGGGAGTCCCCCAAGGTTTGCCGCCTTTGTCAATTGCTGTATGGACTCAAGCAATCGTCACGTGCTTGGTTCGGCCGTTTTTTTCACCGTTATGTTTAACTTTGGCATGTGCCAAAGCATAAAGGATTCCTCTATTTTCTATCATCGCAGCAGAAAGCATCCTTTTAGTGGTCAATATAGATGACATTGTTATTACTTGCGGTGATGCTACTGGCATTGGTCGACTCAAGTCTTTTCTTCATCAAAATTTTCAAACAAAAGATTTGGATCCACTACGATATTTCTTGGGAATTGAGGCCTCCAAATACAAAAAAAAATTTATCTCAAAGAAAGTATGTTTTTTATCTACTGCAAGAGACTCGCATGACTCAAGCTGACTTGGTTGACTCACCCCTTGAACTTGGAGAAAGGTCACTTCATACTGACAGTGAGATGTTTTAATCACCCAACAGATATAGACAACTTGTTGGAAAGCTCAACTACTTGACGATGACTCAACCAGATATTGTTTGTGCGGTTAGCAAAGTGAGTCAGTTTATGGAATCTCTAACAAAACGCAGTAGGAGGTTATTCTTCGCATTATTAGATATGTGAAAAAGGAACCAGATTTAGATCTTCTATATTCTGATCATGGGCATACAAATATTGAGGCATTTTGTTATGCAGATTATGATGGATGTCTCTCTTCTAGAAGATCTACGTCTGGTTTTGCAGTACTTTTTCTTGGCCATGTCATTTCTGAAAAAGGCGTTTCTGTGGATCCTGAAAAGATAGAAGTTGTTATCTCGTGGCAACCACCGAAGAATGTCTTTGAGATACGAAGTTTTCTTGGTCTAGCTGGTTATTACCGACGCTTTGTGCGTGATTTCTCACGACTAGCTTCGCCAATGACAGCTCTGACAAAGAAGAATGCTCTATTCCAATGGACGGAGGAATGTCAGAAGTCTTTCCAGGAGTTGAAAGATCGGCTTACATCAACACCTATCTTGATTTTGCCAGAATCAGGACAGGGGTATGTGGTGTACGGTGATGCTTCGGGATCAGGGTTGGGTTGTGTTCTCATGCAAGGAGACCATGTGGTTGCTTATGATTCAAGGCAGTTAAGACTGCATGAGAAAAACTACCCAACACACGATTTGGAGTTAGTTGCAGTCGTCCATGCTTTGAAGACATGGCGACATTATCTCTTTGGTGAGAAATTTACTGTGTTCACGAACCACAAAAACTTGAAACACATTTTCTCACAGCGAGATTTGAATCTGAGGCAAAGGAGATGGATGGAGTACCTCCAGATGTTTGACTTTGACTTGATGTATACACCAGGAAAAGGGAACTCTGTGACGGATGCATTGAGTATAAAGTCATATGCTCAGCTGGCGAAAGAAGCTTCAGATGAATGGCAGTTGATGTCGGTCCTAGCCGACATGCACGTGGAATGTGAAGACCGAGGTGAGGTTGCGGTTTTCTTTTCAGCTACGCTTGTTCCTGATTTGGTAAATGTGGTCAAAGAGGCACAAACATTTGATGCGGAATGTCTGGTTATGAGTTTAAAACTCAATGGTGGGGAGACCATTGAGGGTTGGAAACTTGATGGGAGTTCAATTTTGTGCTTTAGGGATCGTATAGTTGTACCTATGACTTGTCAGGAACAACTCCTTCATGTTTACCACCATTCGAGATGGGTTGTACATCCAGGTACACAGAAGATGTATAAGGCGTTAAATGCGCAGTTTTGGTGGAGCGGCATGAAAAAGAAGGTTGCCAAGTTCGTCTCGCGGTGCTTAACTTGTCAGCAAGTTAAAGCAGAGCATCAGAGACTAGCAAGAATGTTGCAGTCTTTACCAGTGTGGAAATGGGAGCAGACAGTGATGGATTTTGTTACAGGTCTTCCAAAAATGGTCTGAAAACATGATGCCATATGGGTAGTGGATCGGCTTACCAAGTCAGCCCATTTCATCCCAATCCATGAAACTCATACAGTGAAGGATCTGTCAAAAATCTATATTTGAGAAGTGATAAAGCGGCATGGCGTACCAGTTTCAATAGTCTCAGACAGAGATCCGAGGTTCACATCTCGTTTCTGGAAATTCTTACAGCAAGCCCTTGGGACTCAGTTGACTATGAGCACAGCATATCATCCTCAGACAGATGGGCAGTCTGAGCGGACGCTACAAACGTTGGAAGACATGTTGCGGGCTTGTGTAATGGATTTTGGTGGCTCATGGGAAGAGCATATACCCTTAGTGGAGTTCTCATACAATAACAGCTATCAGGCCTCGATACACATGGCTCTATTTGAAGCATTGTATGGACGTCCTTGTCATTCTCCACTATGCTGGGTGGAAACGGGCGAAACTACACTAGTTGGGCCGAGCCTTGTCCAAGAAACAACGGAGAAGATCCAATTGATTATAAAGAGGATGGAGACAGCTCAGAGTCGTCAGAAATCTTATGCAGATCATCGTAGAAGACCGTTGTCGTTTGTCGTGAGTGGTCGTGTTTTCTTGAGGATCTCTCCAAGACTCGGACATCATCGTTTCGGGAATCAGGGCAAGTTATCTCCTAGATACATTGGCCCTTTTGAGATACTAGAACGGGTCGAAGAAGTGACATATTGGTTGGCATTACCACCACAGTTTAGTTCAGTGCAAAATGTGTACCATGTATCTCAGTTGAAAAAGTATCAGTCTAATCCTGACCATGTGATCAGATGGGATCATGTTGACCTAGAGTCGGATGCTTCGTTGATACATATATCTGTATAGATTGTGGATAGGCAAGAAAAAGTCTTGCGTGGAAAAAACATCGGTCTAGTGCAGGTTTTATGGCATCATGGTCAGATTCAGGAAGAGACTTGGAAACGTGAAAAGGAAGTGAAGGAGTGGTGGCCGGAACTCTTTCAGTTGAGTGAGGGTTTTCTACTTTCCGAGGACGGAAAGACCAATGGTGAGGAGAATGTAGTACCCCCGGTTTCTGGTATGTAACCCTTAATGTTTTTCATGGTTATAAAGTTAAGGGTGATGAATGAGAGAGTCGGGAGAACTTTGAATGAAGTTTTGAGGCAAAGGGGAAGTCGCATGGGCGACGCACGGTTTGTCTAACCGTGCGGCCAAACCGTGCGTAGTTGGTCCTTTTAAGGCAGTGGCTCCCGCACAGTTAGAGCACAGTTAGAGAGACCGTGCGAGGAAGTCGTGCGAGGGTCTGGCTAGGCAGTGGCTAACGCACGTTTAGTGCACGGTTTGTCTAACCGTGCGGACTAACCGTGCGGGCACTTAAGTGAGATCCTAAAAAAGTGGATCTCACACGTTTTTGCTTTTAAGTGGGTTGTTTTTGCTCCTAAGTGGCCATAACTCGGGATTTTGATTCTCTTAAGGCCAAAGAAGGTTCTCCCATCAATCCGAAAGCGATTCGAAAGCTTCCCTTGGCGAATCAAAGCCGGATTCTTGAGGTATGTGATCGTTCTTCATCATTCTTGATCAGTTTGTTAGATCTACTTAGATCTACTTCTCCTCTTCTCTCGGTTTCTTAGATCTACGCCCGTTGTGGGTAGATATAAATGTGTGGATGCCAAATATGATGAGATTTGGTCTTGATCTTGGTAGGAGGATAGATCTAAGGCAGGTTCCTGGAGAATCGACCCGGTTTTCTTGAGTGTTCTTCGTTCGTTGTGGTTTTCGTCAAAACCTTTGAGGTGGGAGGCTTCTCTCTCGACTCCTCTTGCTAGAATTGATTGGCTTAGTTTCAAATTGGTTTATTTGAATGGGATTGATTGTGAAAAGCATGGAATAAATCTTCTTCAGTGATGATTTATGGTTTGAGTGAAATTGTGAAATCTTGGTGAATTGTTGTGTAAAGTGATTTAACCTCTTGAATTTAAAATGATGGTTTTAAATTATTGATTTGCTGGAATTGTTAAATGGTTCGATGAAAATTTGGTTTTCAATAAATAGGGTGTTTTATTGAAATGATTTGGTATTGAAATGACTTTGATGGAATTGGTTTTCAATAAAAGGGGTGTTTTATTGAAAAAGTGTTTTGGCATGATCCTTGGGCATATTGGTGTGTGAGTTCATATTGCATTTCTGGGGCTTGGTTGAAATATGACCTTGTGCTCAGTACCAAAGGTTAAATGGCACACAGGATATAAAGTTCATATTGCATTTTTGGGGCTTGGTTGAAATATGACTTTGTGCTCAGTGCCAAGGTTTAATGGCACATGGGAAACAATTACCTTGTGACGACTTGGAAACTTATTTATATTTAGTTATAAACTGTTTTTGAAAAATTGTTTTATGTAAATTATTTTATATAATTGTTGCTAACTCTTCTATCCTAGTGGCGTGAGTAGGGAAGCCATTGGGGGAAACCTACTGAGTTTTATACTCACCCCTGCTTTGGCACTTTGGTGCTTTTGCAGATGCTATCTTCTGGGACAGAGAAAAAGGTAACGTTTCCCACGTTTTTAGCACCGCCTCGTGATATTTGGGTTGTTCGGAGATTGTGGAGCTTGGAGATTGTAGAGCATGGAGTATTGTGGTCTTTTGAGAGTCTTGTGTCGTTTATCCGTTGTGTACTTTGATACTTGGTCATTCTTCTGCTGTTGCAAACTTTGATGTGGTTTTGAGATACATGAAGTTGTTGAGTTGTCTTCCATTTGTTCATGCATCATATAGTGAATGTTTGGCTATGGTTAGTTGGTTCATTTCTTAAAGGGTAAATCGTCCCCCACTTGTATTTGAAACCCTTCAGCATTTATTGTCAGCCTTTAACGTCTTGGGGATGTCACTTAAGGCCAAGTAGTGACTCGTTGTGCTCTCAATCCAATGAGATTGAGCGGGTCATTACAGTTAGATCGTGAGAACTACCCAGAGGGTCGTTATTAAATAAATGTTAGACCTTAGGGCATTAACTGTGAGAGGTGCGAGGTGGTCTTTAATTTTTGTTGTTGCTATGCAAACCAAGGGGGTATGGACCGTGATAGCTACCCAGGTGGTCGTTTGTAAATGATTAGTGTCATATGGGACCAAAGGGGTTAGACTGTAGGAGCTTTCCCAGAGGGTCGTTATTTTATTGAATTGATGATATGTTAAACCAGAGGGGTGATTGTGAGAACTTTCCCAGAGGGTTCCTTTTAAATAAATGAATAATTGTGACGAGTTTGTCAAGCCAAAGCACAAGCTTGGACTCGGTCTTGGTTGTTTAAATGGTCTTCTGAGACGTCTGTAGTTACTATTACACAAGGGGATACAAAGCTTAGGCTAGATCCCGAGGTTACATTATTCAACGGTTTGAATAATTTATAAATGAAAATGAATGTAATTGAAAACTGTAGGATTGTTTAATTTTGAGTACTTCCTAATTTATTGCTTCATTTCTGCATATTACCTGCTATATATATTCACTGACTGTTAGGCACAGAGCTTTTGGTGGTTGCCTACTGGGATTCGTCTCACACCCTGTTTGGGTCATGCTTTTGGACCCAAACAGATTATATGGTTACAGGTATAGATAAGGGCAAGCGCCCTTTTTCATCAGGTACTTGATTGTTGTTGGAGCTAGAAGCATGGGACCAAGCTGAGGCTTGCGATGCTGCTGGAGTTTACTTGCTTTGTTTTGTACTTGGTTTAGTATTGTATTTCCAGCATTATGACTTGTTTGGTTGTTTTCCTAGACATATGTGACATGCATCATTTATATATGTGTTTCAGTTGTTTATTTATTATCAGTCTTCCACTGTTTACTTTTGTTGTATGGTGTTACTGCTTCCGCTATTGTTTATCATTTGTTATTCTGTTGTGTATACTTAGTCAATGAGGGCATAGTTTCCCAATGTCTTACCTTGACCCTCGCTGCTAGTTGGTAGCCTCTGACGTTTGAAGAAATGTGCTTGAGGTTATGTGACCAACCAGATTATGGGCATCTTTGGGCGGCACCCGAAACCGGGACGTTACAAAGTGATATCAAAGAAGTTTCTTTTCTGCTTTGTCTTACTATTTGGAGCCTATAGACAGGGATAGGAAGGAATGGGTAGTTGGTAATAAGTTGTGCCCAGGAGTAGCTAAACCGTGTACAGGAAAAAGCCAATTTACCTCAAATATTGCATTTTTTCTGATTTTGCAGTTGTTACATTTGATTTGATTTCACTGTTGGGTGATACATTTGTTTTGTGTTGTTATGATTTATATCATTGTGGTTCTATTTTTGTTTCAACCCAATGAGATGAGAGTATGTCATCTCATGCATCATATAGGCACTTGATAGAGATCACATGTCATGCATTCTTGTCATGCCATTTAGGATGCATAACCGATTGCATGTTGATGTTGTGCTAGATATGCATGTTGTTGTGACAGATGTCGTGATAGAATACCTGCTATTTTGATGGGGTATTGGAATATGTAAAGTTTCATTTGGATGGACGCCAAACTTTGGTCCATGAGGAGTTATGGGCCCTCTTGGATCGGAATTTGGTGAATCATGTATGAACTTTAGTTGAATTTTGTCAAGTTATGATGTGGAAAAGGAAGCCAAACTTTGATTCATGGAAGTATGGGCTCTCACGGGTCGGAATTTGTCATGCTTTGGACAAAATTTTAAGTTTTTAAGGGTTCCGGAGAAGTTTCAGAGGCTTACTGTCCGGAAATCCAGACAACACGGCGTATGATGTTATGAACACACGTCATGTGTTCTTCTGTTCTGGAAGAAACAACTTTTCTTAAGTACACATCGTATACTGGGAGTACACGTCATGTAGTGCTTGACCGTGTGACTGATTGTGTGAGCAAAGACACGAGGTTGGAAAACTTTTGGTAGAACACGTTGTGTCTAGATTGTACACGTGTTGTAAAGAACTGTGTATCTGGCCGTGTGACCAACGACACGGGTGGATGAAACTTAGGTTGTACACGCCGTGTCTCGTTTATGCACGTCGTGTAGAGTCGACCGTGTATCCGACCGTGCGACTAACGACAAGGACGGTTAGAACTTAAGCAGTACACACCGTGTATAGGGTGAACACACTATGTAGTGTTAACCAGGAGAGAACCGTGTAGTTCTAGCCGTGTAGAAGTACTTGGGCAGGTTGGGAAATTCAAATACACGTCGTGTCTTAAGAGGAACACGCCGTGTGTATGGGTGTTACACGACCAGGTTTGGCAGAGGTACACGCCGTGTTAAAAGCTTAAGGGAACATGCCGCGGAGGGGTTATACACGCCGTGTAACCCTGTTTTGTAAAACTTGAATGTTTCTTCTCTTGTTCCTTTTTTGCACTTCTAAGTTGTTGTCCTTGATAATCTTGAACTGAGGTGTGCGCATGACCTGCAAAGTCATGCCACCAAGACGTCCTCCGGTTGTATGTCAGACACAGAGCAAAGATCAGACACCGGAAATGATAGATCAGGGACTACCAGCAGATCCTCTCGTCGTGCTTGTCTTGGCACCAGCTGTTATACCGGACACAGGTGCTGATGCACAGTTCCGTGAAGCCTTTTTGAGGATGTTACAGACTTTTCAGGGAGCACCGCATCCTGCCCCGTTTATGGCGGAGCTGACGCGGGTGTTCCAGCAGCAGCATCCTCCCACTTTTACAGGGGATGGAGGACCACAGGCTGCAGAGTCATAGTTGGAGGTCATGCTTGTTATCTTTGAGCATCTGGAGACGCCTCCGGAGAGGAGGGTAAAGCCCGCGACATACATGTTACGTGATTCCGCCAAGAGATGGTGGGATGTTATCTCACAGGCAGGACGTCATCGGGATGTGGCTTGGAAAGAGTTTCAGAGGGCCTTCTATGACTACTTCTATCCCGAGACGTTGAAGGCCGATCGAGCCTGAGAGTTCATGCATTTGGAATAGGGCGCTCTTTCAGTGATGGACTACTCTTCACGTTTTACAAAGCTTCAGCGCTTCGCACCTGTTTTGGGAGGTGACGAGTTATCTTTGGCTAGGCGATTTGAGGATGGTCTCAGGTATGACATTCGATCGCGGGTGACTGTCTTCAGACTGACTTCGGTGACGGCTATAGTGAACTAGGCGCTGATTACCGAGCACAATCTGAGGGAGTTGGGAGCTGTGAGCCAGGGCGGTTCAGCATCTAGGGCTGGTACTCCTTCGACAGATAGCAAGAAGCGTCACAGGGAGCTTTCACGCGATGTTTCTTCAGGTAGCCAGGTGGTATGCTACTAGTGTGGGAAGAGTGGGCATACGAGACCACATTGCCCGAAGGACTCAGTTGAGTGTCGGTCTTGCGGCAAGATGGGTCACCTCCACGTTTTTGTCGGGTGTTCTCACCAGCAGCGAGTAACAGGGGTTCTGTTATGACTCCACATTCGGGAGCAGGACCACCAATTTCTCATCAGTCGGGGAACTGAAGTTCGTCCGACCGTTCAGGCCGAGGAGGAGGTCGTGGTCGTGGTAGTCAGTCGGCAGGCTTTCAGCGACAGCAGGGGGGATCAGCTCAGGGTAGTCAGGCAGGGTCGCGGGGTCGCGGTACAGGTCAGACTTTTGCAGTAGAGCAGACCCAGCAAGAGCAGGATCTCGGACCCTCTACGGTTAGAGGTACGATTCTAGTTGTCTCCGTTTTAGCTTCTGCTCTTTTTGATACAGGGGTTTCCCATAGTTTCATATTGGTTGTTGTTGTGGAGAGCATTGGGCTCTGTATCTTTACTTTTGAGGATGTTATGACGCTAGATACTCCGTTGGGAATTAAGACGGGTAGTGTACGTCAGTGCAAAGAGTGCCCTCTTGAGGTTTGTGGGTGTCACTTCTTATGGGACCTTTATGTCTTAGAGATGACAGGCTTCGATGTCATTCTCGGAATGGACTGATTAATCTCTTTCCAAGCCTTTGTTGACTGCTATCGCCGCAGGGTGAGTTTCACATCACCAGAGGGCGGGTCTTTTCTACACAAGGGCGAATGGGATGTCCAGGCGAGCAGAGTTGGACCCGAGCATCATGGGTTGGTAGGATTTACGACCCAAATTGCTAGTTTATATCTGGATGACCAGGGAACTTCACAGATGGACTTTCCTCCAGTAGTAGATTGTTACAGATATGTCTTTCCAGATGACTTTTCAAGTTTACCTCCGGAGCGAGAGGTAGATTTCTCTATTGAGCTTATGTCAGGAGCGGCACCGGTGTCCATTCCTCCTTATAGGATGGCTACACCAAAGTTACAGGAGCTCAAGAAACAGTTAGAGCAGTTGCAGGCAAAGGGTTTCATCCGACCCAGTACTTCTCATTGGGGTTCGCCTGTCCTTTCTGCGAAGAAGGCGAATGGTACCCTCAGACTTTGTGTGAATTATTGGAAGCTGAACCAATTGACGGTCAAGAACCGATATCCCTTGCCGATGATTGATGATCTCTTTGATCAGCTTCGAGGAGCTCGAGTGTTCTCGAAGATTGACTTGAAATCCGGTTATCATCAGTTGCGCGTTAAACCTCTTACAGCCTTTCAGAGCAGGTGTGGTCTATACGAGTATTTGGTTATGTCGTTCGGTCTTACGAACGCGCCGGCAGTTTTCATGGCACTGATGAACCGAGTGTTTCATCCTTGGATTCTTTTGTGGTAGTCTTCGTGAACGATATCTTGGTGTACTCTCACACTCGACACGACCATGCCACCCATCTTGAGATCGTTTTGAGTACACTGAGAGAGCATCAGTTATATACTAAGCTCTCAAAATGCCACTTTTGCATGAACCAGATTCACTTCTTGGGTCATGTTATCTCAGAGACAGAAGTATAAGTAGACCCAGAAAAAGTAAGAGCAGTAGTTTCCTGGGAATAGTCGAAGAATGTCTTTGAGTTACGGAGTTTTCTGGGACTGGCTGGTTACTACAGGCACTTTATACAAAACTTTTCACGCTTAGCAGCGCCACTAACGGGCCTAACTAAGAAGGGTGCAAAGTACTTCTGAACAGATTCCTGCGATTCAGCCTTTCAGGAGCTGAAAGGGAGATTGACTTCAGCATCGATACTGATTTTGCCATAGTCGGGCAAGAGTTACACCGTTTACTGTGATGCGTCGGGTATCAGGCTAGGAGCAGTGCTTATGCAGGGGGAAGAAGTCGTTGCGTACGGGTCTCGGCAGTTGAGGCCACATGAGAGGAACTACCCGACGCACGATCTCAAGTTAGCTGCAGTTGTACATGCTTTACGCTGTTGAAGACATTATCTTTTGGGAGAGAATTTTGTGGTATACACTGACCACAAAAGTCTCAAGTATATCTTTACTCGGCGAGATCTGAATTTGAGACAGCGAATGTGGGTTGGGTAACTTCAGTCTTTTGACTTTGAGCTTACCTACACGCCTCGGAAAGGCAACGCAGTGGCTGATGCGTTGAGCAAGAAGACTCAGATACAGACAGTTCAGGAGGCCAGCAGTGAGTGGCAGCGTATGGCTCTGTTCTCTGAGATGCATTTGGGGGTGCACGAAAGACAAGGGCAGACGTTTCTTTCTTCTATAACTGTTACCTCTACTCTTTTGGATCGAGTGTGATTGAAGCGATTATCAGATTCTGAAGGCCTAGTCCTACGGGAGAGTGTGTCAGGTGAGAACCCTACTCCTGGGTGGATCGTAGGTGAGGATGAGGTCTTGCGTTTTCATGGACGCGTATGGGTGTCAGCAGACATAGGCGAGGAGCTGTTGCGAGATTTTCATTCCTCAGTTTGAGCAGTTCATCCTGGTGTCACCAAGATGTATCGAGATCTACACCGTCAGTATTGGTGGTCAGGTATGAAGAGGGGTGTTGATGGTTTTGTTGTGAGATGTTCCACTTGTCAACAGATAAAGGCGGAGCATCAGCGACCAGCAAGGCTATTACATCAGTTATCCATTCCCGAGTTGAAGTGAAATGATATCACGGTGGATTTCATGACGGGTTTACCAAGGTCGCCTCGTGGGAATGATGTGGTTTGGGTTGTTGTTGATAGACTCATGAAGTTTGCACATTTCTTGCTGATTAAGAAAACCTTCAGTGCTAATGAGTTTAGAAGGTTGTACATCCGATAGATTGTACGTTTGCATGGGATTCCGCACTCTATCGTTTCAGACAGGTACGTCTGGTTTACTTCTCGTGTCTGGCAGGGACTACAGAGGGCGTTGGGTACACAGGTACTTTTGAGTACAGCTTATCATCCCCAGACAGATAGTCCGAGCGCACGATTCAAATCCGGGAGGACATGCTCCGAGCATGCGTCCTGGATTTTGGGGGTTCTTTGTTGCGAAAACGCCGGGAGTTGCAGCGACAAAAACGACGATAAAACAGAAGAGTAAAAGAGAAAAAAAAGAACAAAGGACACAACGATTTACGTGGTTCGGAAATAATCCCTACGTCTACGGAGAGGCAAAATATTGACTATAATCAGGAGCACAATTACAGAGTTTTTCAGGTAAGAAACCCTAGCCCGAAATGGGCTACATATGAAGAAGACGATTCACTGTTTCGAAAAGGAAATTTGCATCGCTACAGTGAAAGGCGGCCACCTTTGTCAAAAAGTGATACAGTGGCTGCCGGCTGGAAGTCAAAAGTGCAACAGTAAAGTTGACTCCAAAGTCCGCACTGCTACAGTAGTCAGAGTTTCTACAGCTCCTAAAAAATTTGGGTCGGGGGCCTTCGGCCCCCGAACCCCTGGAGCAGGGGCGTGTTGCCCCCTGCAACCCCCAACGAGCTCACCGCGGAGCTCGACCCGCGACAGTTGCGGGCCACAAGTATTCGGCCCAACCGGATCGGGCTACACCAATCCAGCATTCTTGGGAGAGACACATACTCTTAGTGGAGTTTGCCTACAATACAGTTTTCAGGCGACGATTCAGATGGCACCTTATAAGGCTTTGTACGGTAGGTCATACCGATCACCCCTATGTTTGTTGGAGGCATGAAAGATAGCTATGCTGGGACCTCGTCTTGTCCAAGAGACCACTGAGTAGGTGGAGTTGATTCGAAAGAGGATGATTGATGCGCAGTCTCGGCAGAAATCTTATGTTGATCGACGGAGACGACCTCTGGAGTTCGAGGTCGGAGATCAGGTTTTCCCCGTGGTCGGTTTGTTCCTCTAGTACGGGTGTTATGGCAGCACGGGCGAGTACAGGACGAGACTTGGGAGAGGGAGGCCGACGTACGATCACAGTGGCCTGAGTTGCTTGAAGTTTCTTCTTCGCCACCCTTAGAAGGGCAATTCGGGGACGAATTGCTTTAAGGGGGGAAGTTTGTAAGAACTTGGATCTCCATTTTCAGGTATGGATCTTGAATTCGGGTTGTTTTTGACAAAAAAATGAAGATTTGGAAAATTTTCTAAGTACACGCCATGTACCCGGTTGTCGCGTGTCGTGTACTGGTCGTGTAACGGCCAAGTACATGACCGTGTGGGTGACCTGGCAGACCGCCTAAATCGAGGGTCGGTTGAGGCTAGTACACGGCATGTACATTAAATGAACACGCCGTGTATTTTTCTTTTTAATTGATTAGTCGGAGCGGGGTCGCGTCTCATCTCCAGAAAACACGTCTTCTCCCCGTGTTTTGTACAGGAGAGCGACGTACGGTCGAAGAACTTTGAACTCCTCTCGGTTCTCCGTCCGAGCTCCGATTGAGACGTCACCGGGTGCGTTGGATTCCCACCGGTGAGTTCTCTCTTTCCCTAGAGTCTCTCCCTGATTCCTCCTCTCTCATGGGTTATTCAAGGTTGAGCGATTTTAACCTTTTTGTAGATATATGTCGTTCTAGGCCGATTCAAGGGCCGACGCTCGAGACTGTTCATTGTACGACATCGAGGTAGGTGGTTTGTGCCTTTCTTTGATTGTCTTTGAATTATATATGCTAAAAGTGTTGAATATTCATGTTTAGGGTATTGCGTGTTTTGGATTTTAACCCTGCTAAAGACCTGTTGTGGCGTGTTTGATTGAGAAGAGGTTATTGATTACACATAAAGATTTATACCTTGATTATTGGTGTGTTTCCTATGTTTGATTGATTATGGTCGTTTGGTCTGAAAAGTCTATTAGGCTTACTTTGTTTTCCATGTCTCGTGTTGTTAGGATGGAGTTATTGTTTATTTGAGATGCATGTGATTCGCATTGTGAAAGTATGACCAAGAGGAATAAACTATGAGCGCTTCCCGAGGTAGGGTCATTTATGTATGAATTATTGTTATGTTGACCCGGAGGTATTGACTGTGAGAGCTGTCGAGTGATCATTGACCAGAGGGGTTAGACCGTAAGAGCTACCCAGAGGGTCGTTAATAAATGAATGTTAGACCTTAGGGCATTGACTGTGAGAGCTGCCAGGTGGTCATTATATTTTGTTGTTATGCAGACCAAGGGGGTATTAACCGTGAGAGCTACCTAGGTGGTCGTTTGTAAATGATTAGTGTCATGCGGGGCCAAAGGGGTTAGACTGTGTGAGCTTTCCCAGAGAGTCATTATTTTATTGAATTGATGATATGTTAAACTAGAAGGGTTAGACTGTGAGAACTTTCCCAGAGGGTTGCTTTTAAATAAATGAATAATTGTGACGAGTCTGTCAAGCCAAAGCACAAGCTTGGACTCGGTCTTACTTGGTTGTTTAGATGGTCTTCTGAGACGTCTGTTGTTACTATTACACAAGGGGATACAGAGCTTAGACTAGATCCTGATGTTACATTATTCAACGATTTGAATAATTTATAAATAAAAATGAAAGTAATTGAAAACTGTACGATTGTTTACTTTTGAGTACTTCCTAATTTATTGTTTCATTTCTGCATATTACCTGCTATATATATTCACTGACTGGTAAGCACAGATCTTTTGGTAGTTACCTAGTGGGATTCGTCTCACCCTATTTGGGTCATGCTTTTGAATCCAAACAGATTATATGGTTGCAGATATAGATAAGGGCAAGCGCCCTTCTTTATCAGGTACTTGATTGCTGTTATAGCTGGAGAACATGAGACCAAGCTGAGGCTTACGATGCTGCTGGAGTTTACTTGCTTTGTTTTGTACTTGGTTTAGTATTGTATTTTCAGTATTGTGACTTGTTTGGCTGTTTTCCTAGACATATGTGATATGCATCATTTATATATGTGCTCCAGTTGTTTATTTACTATCAGTCATCCGTTGTTTACTTTTGTTGTATGATATTACTGTTTCCGCTATTGTTTATCATTTGTTATTCCGTTGTGTATACTCTGTCAATGAGGGCATAGTTCCCCAATGTCTTACCTTGGTCATCGCTGCTAGTCGGCAGCCTCTGGCGTTTGAAGAAATGCGTTTGAGGTTATGTGACCAACCGGGTTCGGAGCATCTTTGGGCGGCACCCGGAACCGGGACATTACAACAGCGTGGGAACCAGTCATGTGGTTTGTGGCACCGGTGTCAAGGTACCATAGGTCATCGTCGCATGCCTCCTTCTGAGCCTGCTGTGCAAAGACCTTTGCCTCGACCAGCCAAAGAGGATTGCATCGTGGCAGCGGGGAATTGGAAGTGGCGGATCGTGGTGGTGGGGTATCGGGCAGCGCGGTGCACGCCCTTGCCATAAAGAGCGTTGGTTCGTCGTCGTCGCCATGGGTTAGAAGGGCCTTAGCCTGCTTCAGCCTAGTGCGACAATCTTTGGCCCAATCTTTGCCCCAGTGACCCATTTTTCCGCAATAGCGACATTGGTCTCTTGAAACATCATGACCGTCGTCGGATCCCCTATCATCCCTTCGTGGTTGTCGGCGGCGCGGGTTTCCGGTCTTGGGGTCGTTGAAGAGTTCATCCCCCGTCTGTCACTCCTTCATCCGTGCAACCCACTCCTTAGTGAGGAGCAAATTCCCTTCATAGTCGGTGGTGGGCGCCAGCTCAAAACAATCCCCTGCCACTTTGAGTCTCTCGATTACCTCCTCTACAAAGAGCGTTGAGATATCGAGAAGCGTCTCAATTGAAAGAGCAGTTTGGGAGAACCTGGAAGGAACGACGCGCAGGTACTTCTCAACGACCTTGTCTTGAGGCTCCGGATCGTCGAGGATCATGAGTTGGTTGACCAACCCAATGAGCTGCGTAGCGAAGTCGTCCATTGATTCGTCGTTGCGAAAAACAATGCTTTCGTACTCCATGCAGAGCTTCTGATCATTGGCATTGCGAACGCGATCAATGCCAATGCGTGTGGTATTCACGGTGTCCCATGCTTCCTTGGCAGTTGCCTTAACGGTGAGTATGGAGATCATCTCCGGCGGGACAGCGCGGAGGATGGCCTCCAGCGCCATCCGATCTTCCTAGAGTTCGACACCGCCGGTATCAACGGCATCCAAAAGTTCGTGTGCTTGAAGCATAACCTTCATCATCAAGGACCAGTCGTTGTAGTTCGTCTTCATGAGGATCGAATACATCGTTGATCCCCCGATCCCCTTCACCACCCGATGTACCACCAGAGGGCTACTACCGTCGTCGACGGGGGCTCTGGGACGTGTTGATGTTGTCTGGGAGAGTCGGGGTGATGAGGGCTCCGAGTGCGGCATCGTTGATCAAGTCAACCTCCTCTGATACCAAATATTGGAAATGCCCGACCAAATTGGGATGCTTTTCTGGAGAGGTTTTCATTGCTTTATATACACACATAAAAGCAAGATGTATTTACAACACAATTAAAACCAAACGGCAGCCTTAATGAGGTCAAACCGCGTTGACCCATAAATAAGGGGAAAACAATGCGGGGGAAGGGGGAAAACAATGGAATTAAATCCCAATAAATGAAATTAGCCAACATTGACACTACTGAAAATTTTAAATACCCAATATAAAAGATGTGCCCCACCTTGCAGAATAAAACGTGCTCGGGCTGGTGAAGCCCGGTGTTAGGACCAATAGGGGCCTATATACCCTGAGAGGGGGGGTGAATCAGGGTATGGATATTCTTTTTCAAAGTTCTTCATGCCCCACTGGATCTTGACCTCTTTATTACAAGGGTCATTTTGTTTGCACTTGTGTGTTTATTATGATCACTTTTTTTCTTCTTTATCTGATGATGATGATTTAAATGCAATGCAGGGAAGTAAGCAGGCAGACACAGAGATTTTTACTTGGTTCACCCTCACTGGGCTACGTCCAAGGAGCATACGCCGACAAGTTGTCGGTCGTACCAAATTCCACTAAACTTCACTAGCTGTGGATTGCAAGGTTCGGGCTAGATCACTTCTATGCCCAGGTTCACTGCCTTTACAATGTTTAGGGTCAGCTCACTGGTTTCCCAAGGGTCACTCCCCATTTCTCTCTCTCCGGCTCACTGCCGGTGAAGAGGATCACATTCTTTCTCTTCCTTTGCTCACTGCTCTGAAAGGAATCCACTCACAGTTTATAGACCTGTAGGTCTCTTCATTTGCATGAAGAAATGCATCTTCCTTTGTATGTAGATGCTCTGTTGAAGTCCAACTTTCACCCGTAGATGAATTTCTCTTTGCACCGACGGTATCGGGCAAACTTTCAGCTTCCACGCAGCCCGACAACACTGCTGGAAAAACAACCTTACTTGGCGCGCAAGTCTAACCCGGCGCGCAAGTCACAACTGGCACGCAAGTCCACCACAGACACTTGCGCGGCACAAGCTTCTTCAACTTCAAACTTGCGCGACTCACTTCCCTTTACGCCCAAACTGATATTGGCGCGCAACTACCAACAACCGCGCTTCTTCAAATCTAGCGCGCAAGTCCCACTTGCGCGACACACCACCACTTGCGCGACCACCACACCTGCGCGACGGGAGCTCTGAATTTTCAAAGTGTTGAACTCCGTTGAAAATGAGGAGGGGTGGTCCAGTATTTATAGGCATTTTGAACACTCTGCGCGACGGCGCGCAAGTCTCCCTTCGGCGCGCAAGTCTCGGCGCACAGGTCTCTGCCCCTGCAAGTTACTTGCGCGACCAAACCAAATACTTGCGTGACCCTCTTTCCTTTGCCATATTTTGATCTTCTCATCTTGAAAAACAACAGGCGCGCAAGTTTCCAATCCTCCTAGACACCGGCGCGCAAGTCCTTTCTCAGCGCGCAAGTCACCTGCGCGACCAACCCAATACTTGCGCGATCTTTATCCCTTTGCCATATTTTGATGATCTGATCTTCAAAAACATATGGCGCGCAAGTTTCCTATCCTCCAAGAACATGGCACGCAAGTCTCTTTGCCAAAAACACTTTTTCTCCTTTTGTCGATTTTCAGGCCCAAAAATTTGGCAAACACTGGAAAACGGTGCCACCTTATATCTGTTCTTTTTGTACCGTCTCCAGATCATCCATTCTTTTGTCGACGTTCTTGAATCAAACATGGATCGTTGACCACAACTCTTGAACTCAACATTGCACCATGAAATCCTCTTTGTCAACAAATTTGTATGTCATTGTTTTGCTTCGTCAACAATCACAGCACAGTTGTCCACTTTGTCAACAAACACAATCACCTCAAAAAAGCTTCAACGATGCCTTGAGGGATTTTTGCCCAACACCCAGTCCCCAGCCTGAAGACATTGTGCAGGTCAAGCCAAGTCATGCCATGCAGTGGAACAAGGCAGCCCAAGACTAACCCAACCTGACAGGGCATGCTTTTGGTGGCAATTTAAAAAAACTAAGACTAAAGTTTTTAAATATTTTTTTAAATATAATATTACAAATACATTATTAGGCCATGCCATTCAGGAACCGTGGCTCAGGCCCGACCTAACCACCAAAATGTTGCGGAAACGCCGGGAATCGCAGTGACAGAATGGTTTGCAAATGAAGAAAAATAAACAAAACAAGAGCAAGATAAACACGAGACACAGCGATTTACATGGTTCGTAAAATGATCTCTACATCCATAGAGAGGCAAAACACTTCACTAATTTCGGGAGCAAAATTACAAGGTACAATATCAAAGTATGAAAACCAGACTCGAAATGAGCTCATAAAGAAGATGCTGCAATTGTGCCACCAACAGCAAAGTAAAACCACTGTGCTACAATAACCCGTGGGTGGAAGTCCGCGAAGCAACAATGACATGTCGGTGTCGCCAGTCACATACTGCAACAGTGTCATATCGAAGTTCACACCACTACAGTGTTCTGTCGCATGTTGCTACAGTAAGTTCGCGCTACTACAAAGCTTTGTCGTTGTCATCGATCAACTCTGCTACAGTGAGTCAACATTGCTACAATACCTTGAAAATTCAGTCGAGGACCTTCAAACCCCTGAGCAGGGGCACGCTCCCCCTACAACCCCCAACGACCTCATCGCGGAGGTCGAACAGTGGGAGTTGCGGTCTGGTGTGATGTATGGGCCGCCAACAGTTGGCCCAACTTCATCCAAGGATCAAGCTATACCAATCCAACACAAAATGCTGGCAAAACCCATCAGGCAAGCCGAATGGGTCATTTTTAAATCTCTAACCCCAACCAAACAAAGAAATTAAATTCCTAATCAGAATTCTAAATTCCTCAAAGCCAAGTGCTTCCTAACGGATATATACTACTGCAGGAAGCACTAAAAAATAAATAAACAAATAAATTTTACCTGCTTCTGTGCAGCTATTGAACAGATCTCATCAAAAGCCTGGAATGAATCATGGCGACGTATTTCATCTTTCTCCATATAACCCATATGACAATCTGTTGCAACTAGAATTCGGAGTGTATTGATGGCATCCTCCCTGAGATGTTATTTTAGTTATTCATATCAGCAGAACATTCTTTGATTAAAAAAATGGACCCCGATAGTTGAATTTTTTTTCCAGGTCTAACATAAAAACAGTCAAAAAAATTAGCAAGAAAAAACTCAGATGCTCCCGGCACAGCATTTCTGTTTGTCTAACTGGCCGCGCTTATGCAAAAAGTAGCTTGCTATATCCAAACAATGCCAGTTTTTATCTCCTCGCATTTCACAACGGAATATAGAAAAATATAAAAAGAAGTTCCCAAGAAACGTTTTACAAAAAAAAAAACACGCCCATTAGAACATGAGCAATCATGATAGCCGTTTGGAGCCCAGTTAAACAGGCTTTACCTCGATGGATGTCCCATTTTGAAGTGTAAAAACTGAAACCACAGATGAAATTTACAGTTAGCAAAGCAAAGCCAGTTTTCAAAAACCAAAAGAGACAGGGAAACAAAACCACGCCACGGCCCACGGCATTGAAAGGTAACCTTACGACTGCCATATAATTAATAAGGGACGCCAAGGCTTTGTTGATAAATTTAAATGAAATAAAATTATGTAGAGGAGGCTGCGGATTTAATTACAGAGGGCTCACTGGTTATAAAGAATCTTAAATTTCGGAACCCTAGAATCGTGAGAGCGGCAAACACGACAGAAAGAAGCGACTCAGAATCAGGAACGACCAGTGAAAATATATTAGGCAGACAGAAGAAAAGGGGGATATAAGTGTACAGCGAAGCGTCGAGCAAGGGCATGGCGGACGTAGGATGCTGGACAGCAGCTCAGTGAAGAGCATGACCCCCACCCCCCCAAACACACACACACGGGTAGCCTGCGTTCCGATCCCTCCTTTCACATGGCAAGAAAAATGAACAATGATGATACGATTACCTTGATGTCGGGCGGAGGTTGAAGAAGAGTGAGCAAAGAGGCTCAAAAGACCTGAAGGTGGCGCGGAATTTCAAACCGTGAGACCCAGCGAACGGAAATTCCAATTCGCGGACCACTGGTGGACCAGGTCACTAAGTGGCAAAATAATAAATAAGAATTGCATACTTAATTACATGTAATTTTTCATAATTTTTAATATTTAGAGTGCAGTTTTGTATTCAACATTTCTCCTTTAGAATGTATTTAGTAATAATCCCGAATTTTCCCCCCCACCGTGTGTGCGAGGTGGCTATAGTGGGAGGGGTTTGGGGTGCAAGTCGTAGGGTCAAGTCTTCGTACATGTTTCAATTCTAATGTTGTGAGTCGGGGGTTGGGAGGGGTTTGGGGTGCAGGTCATAGGATCGAGTCCCCGTACATGTTTCCTTTCTTGTGTTGTGTGAGGCAGGGTCAACTGTAACCTATAAATAAGATACTTAGTAAGATTATATATCTTTGAAAATAGACTTTAAATAAAAAAACAATGACAAAAAAATGCAGTTAGGTAGAATAGTATAGTATTCATACTTCCAAAAAAATGTTAATAATTGTTTTTAACACATGTCGATATTATATGCATGTCTTTTAAAGATGGATGTTGGTGATGCTTTTATAAAGGGATCGAATGGATTATCAATAAGTCAAATTTTACAAATATCAATACATTCACTTTTGAGGATATCATGGGTATAAAACAACCTTAGCAAAACGTGTTTGGTCTGACCATTGTCTATGTACCCATCTTGGAACTATGCAATACACGACGCATTGTTCTTATGTAGTGGTTTCCTCTTTCTCTTTAAACAGCTCGTTATCCGTTTTTATGCATTGGATCATGGGTCTTAGTCATACACATTTACGACTTGCCTCCTCAACTATCAAGATCTATGAATGGTTTGAAAACATGACTATAAGAGTGCTTAATATATTTTCATGAGATAGCGATGTTACCACGTGTAAATACATGATTTATTTTCTACTCGTCTTGATGGGAACATAAACATAACCAGCATTGATATACTCAACCAATATAATTTTCACTAATTCTGGATAGAATGTGCTCATATATAATATTTAATAAAGATAAAAAAATACACCTCTCTTAATTTCAATGTTATCAAGTTGGTGATGAGCTAAATTTTGCAAGTAAATTAAATGAAAAAGCTACAACAACCATAGTGCAATATGTAAAATACAAAAAAATGTTTCAATGGTACAAAAACATGGTATTTCATGGCCAAGTCTCCCATCATCATCTTTAGGATGACATAATGGGTCTTTCATTGGAGCAAATGATCAAATAATCAAAAGATAAGCTAATGGATAGGATTTGCGCATGTAAAATAATTTAAATAATTTCTCTATGTAGGCAAACCCGTGAATTAAGACTTCCTCACTTAAATGTCTAACTTAGAAACCAAGAAAAAATATATCTATAATACGTTTCATCTCAAATTCTTTTTCCAAGCAATCAACGTTCATTTATATCTCCATAAGAGTCTCAACAATGTTGATGACATCAATATGCACATAAAATCACAACAAAACCAAAAATGTTGGTGTAATGCCCCGTCCTGAACCACTCTCTACAATGTCCAAACATGTGGTGCCACGTGACCTCAGACGTGCATCCTCATATACTAGAGGTTGTCGATGTAGCGACCCGACCCCATAAAGCTTAAAACCGGTGTCATGCTACCATTACATTGGCACGAGATACAACTAAATCGCGTCCTAAAGGACCAAATAGTTTAGCAGTTTTGGTAAATCAGATACATACATGAGTATTGTATTACAAATAAATACACTAATTATAACATGATTTTATTTCTTTTGAGGATAATAACTTTATTTCATCTAGTGCATCCTTATATGTCTATCTTAGTATACTTTTTGGGTTTCTAGGGAAAGGAAATAGAATAAGGGTGATCTTAAATGCTCAATAAGGGTAAAGTACAGCTGAAGCAATAACGAATCAATGAGAATAATCAAATGACAAGGTAAATAACTGAACACACTTGTCATGATATCAATAAATTAAGAAGAAAGTGTATAACCAATATGGCAACGTAAATAAATGAAAATACATGCCATTTAAAAAACCAGATAAGGTAAAATAAACACGACAATGTAAGAAACTGAAACACGTGTCATTTATTCAATGAACTGAGAATGAAATGAATCCATAGATATATCAATGCAAAATCTAATGGATAAATAATAACTGAATCAAAACGAAGACAATGCTTAATTATTGAACGTCGTGTCTCAGGCACATGAAAACCTATATTGTCAATATAAGGCCCCAACCTTAAAACTTACTTAATCTTGAGTTATTACAAGATTACACATTGAGGATCTTTTCAGGTTTAGAGTTTTAGAGAATTAGATCATGAAACTTGCATTACATTCCACATTCAAACAAAGTGGTTACATAAAAGACATTATTCATTCTTCCCATCAACGGAAACATATTTAAAATAAAACATTGATTCTTTCTTGACACATCCTTGACACTATCATCACATCATGTACCTTTCCCTTGACCTGTGAAAAACATTTCAAAAACTTGGGATGAACATAAAAAGCTCAGTAAGGGTTATAAAAATATGGAAAGGAAACATGAGTTCATATATACATAATAATGAAATCATACTTTACCCATAAAACATAGGCACTCTACATACCTCATAAAATCATGAATAAATCATAGAAATCATAAAGACATAAAGGTAACTTGAGGCATTCATAACTTTCTTACGTAGGGAGTAACCCTCTTGGTTACGTTTGGAATACCCACCACAGTATATTCCCTAAATCTCTTTGGAGAAACCTTAACGTTTAACCCCTTCGCATTACCTAATGCATTGGAGAGCTATATCGGGCTCACCCACCCTTAGTTTATCACGGAACCACCCATTTTCATAACAATGCCCAAGAACCATAACATAAATGTATCACATAAAAAATGCATAAAGGAAATATAACATTTCCACATTTCAATCACAATATAACATTTTAGGATATTGAAATAATGAATCCATTAAAAAAACCATTTTCAAAACCATTTAAAACGTTTAATAAAGAGATTTTTGAATCAAAGTGTCCCAAACCACCTTGAAGCTTTTATCATTTTAAACCATTAATATCCATATAAATAAATCCTTAAAACCATTTTGAAAACATGGATATTAATAATAACAAATCATTAAAACATTTAAAGCGATATTTTGGTTAAAGTGTTTTTACCAAAATTAGAGACACTTGAATACAATAATTGAGGAATAACATTTAATCAGAACTTTATAATATCATGAGAGCAAATGTATTCATGATATAATATTCCAAAGGACAGTATATACACCATATAAGAGTGAATTGGTGCATAACAACAATTAAGTCTCAATAAAGATGTAAAATGTGATGAAATCCCTTATAAAAAAGGTATCCTTAAATTAAGGATAAATCAATCTCAAAATTATGTGTGACAAATATAAATACACCCAATATAATTGGATATTAAGTGTAAAACAATAAAAGGTCATTCACACATATTCAAAGGATGACATATTCAATAACTACATGTTGAACCCAAAGAAATCGAAATTGGGTTAAAAAGTTCCCTTGGTAAAATTCGACAGCCTAACGGCGTCACTTCAAAAATTCAGAAAATGAGTTGATGAGAGATAAAAAGGGCATCTCATCACCTGGACATAAAATTTACATCAATAAGGATATAAAATAACATATCCCAACATAATAGTATGTGAATTAAAAGACATAACAAAAGAAGTCTTTTAAAAAGAGGAGGGTGAAAGGTCCCCTTACCGAGTTGGGTCACTTTCGAAACGTACACCCCATGGAAGAAGGGTCATACAATGAAGATGTGAATACCCATAAATGAAATTATACTACACAAAGTGTATAATAATGGGAAGTACATACACCACTGAAAGGAAATTGTGGCAAATTTAGCATAAATCTCACGGGAATAAAAGTGAGATGAAAAATCCCTTACGAAAACTCGGCAGCCTAACGGCGCCACTTAAAACTTCCAAAATGGATTGATGAGAGGAAATAGGGTATCTCATCATATGAACATAAAAATTACAGTAATATTAATATAAAATAACATCCCAATCACAAGAAATATGAGCTTAAAAGGAATTACATAAAAGGGTGTACTTAAAAAGAAAGAGAGGAGTATGATCCCTTACCTCAAGTCCAACTTGTCTTGTTCGTTTCTTTATATTCCTGAATAATAAACTTTGATCAATTTATAATTGATTAAGGACATACAATAAAGATTATTATTCAGTTCATATCACATATTTTAATGTTATAATAATTGGTTAATAATATGAGTTCATATCAGACGTTTTTGTCGATGTTTGGTACATGAGTCAAAAATTGAACTTGTTGGAAAATAATTTTCCATGTAGTTATAGGTACATCATATCTAGAATAGTATTGATGTTTTAAATATCGTATATATACAGTATATATCCATTTTATACTATTCCATAGCATTTGGAGATAAAAATTAAAAGCACCGTTCATGGAGACGGTAGGTCGTACGTACGCATGAACGCTACTTTAATTTTTTTGTCATATTAATGGAATTAAAACAAAATGAAAGATATATATATATGTTATAATTCCAGAATTATATCCATCATTTATATGTAATATATTACATATATATCCATTATATATATATACTTACAATAGTACATAACATTTTGAGATAAGAAATGAAATGTACCGTTCATGGAGACGGTAAGCCGTGCGTACGCATGAACGCTACTTCCATTTCTATTTCATATTTAATGGAATTAAAACATAATGATACATAATAGTATTTTAATTCCAGTATGGTATCATATATAATATCATTAAATATATCCTTTATACTTACCACATATGGTATTAACGAATCAAATCACTTTGAGGGGGCGGTAGTCTGCACTTCCTTAAATGAAGATATCGCGTTTACCCATAATGGAAACCATAAAAGTATGCCATAAATGAAAAATAAAGAAGCTTAATTAAAACATAAACATATTATATATCATATATAAATATAGTTTCATCTTAATGTCCACCTTTGAAGGTGTTAGAAGAATGTTGAACAATCATCGTTTCGTGAGGCAGAAATTCGCCATCCACAAAAACAATATGTTCTTTAACCATTAGATGTAGGTGTGTATAAGTGTAGCTCGAATACTTATTATAACAACATCCTAGTATATTTAAGATACTGGATTTGTTACAAAATAAATGAATAAAAATATTTTAGGGGGTTGAAGAAGCAAAATAAAACAAAAGGACTCAAGTGAAGACATTACCTTAAAATCGGGTAACTCCTTTTGGTTTGAGCTCAAAGGCTTCCTTGGAAAGGCTTCTTCCCAAAGTGAGGCTTCAAGGAGTTATAGAGGGATGTGGAAAGGCAAAATGGGCAGGGGTTGGATGATCCAAAGGCTTTGGAAGTGTGGGTAAGGAGGTATAGGTGGGGGCCTTTTATAAGAGGAGAGGAGGGGCACTCTTGGAAAGGTATAAAATGTAACTTTATTTTCAAATGAGTTTCGGATTTTAATGGTCCCACATTGATTTTTTTCGTGGATAAGGTGACAAGGGTTCTAAATACACCCATCCAATAGGTTTTGTACATGTGTAGGTCTTATATATTACATTATCTTTCCATTTTATTTAAATCGTTAAATAATGAGGTCATCGCTACATCATCATGATGTCATATATAATTTAATTTATTTAATGTCTAAAAATAATAAAAAAAATACTATGATGTAGAAAATCTTTTTATCTTTCCAATGAATATTTATAGTCCAAAAGATCATTTATGTAGACAAAATTAAAAATATTTTACTTAGGAGATACATTCTTTGTTACATTTAACATTCTTTAAAAAATAAAAAGATAAAAAGTCACTTTCTCACAAAAGTGATTCCATGGGGCCCCCAAGTTTGGTACAAGGCATCCCATGGTCGGCCATGAGACAACCAGTAGCCTTAGGACACATGTTGTGGTAATTTTTTATTATTATGATATTATTTTATTATCTTTAACTACCCGATTACTCATTAATCAAGATAATTAAAGATAATTACCGTCGTTACTATTCATAATGTCCAAAAACAAAAGAGTCTTAATTACATAATTTGGACCTTATGATTCCAAATATTTAATCCATTTTACCAAATTCCAAACACATAAATTTCAATAATTAATTTAAAAAAAACTTCCCGTTGTCAAAACAAATAGCGGGTTTTTTAGAAACAATATTTATGAAAAGTTTGGCACTTGTTTATGCCTAATTCCAAAGTGAAATTAATCCCAATGACCATAATTGTATTACATGGTAAAAATATATTCTAATTAAACTTTAAAACAAATTAAAAAGATAATATAACCATATAATTAAATTATATGAAAAAGCAGTTTTGATGTAAAATGCAGTATTTTTCACTATTCATTGGAAAATGAACATTGTCAGAAAAATACCAAAAATTAACCCAAGGTAAATTTCAATGTCCCAATCATAAATAATATGTTTATTTTTAAAAATAGATCTTATAAAATTGTCAAAATTTTGATTTAAAAATGGGTTGCCATCAAAAGGTAGTAAAACAATCTTTTAAAAATACTAGTGTATTCAATGCTTAAGATTGGATTCATTTGTATTTTAAGCCTCTAAAATTTATTGGATAAAAGTAAAAACATTTAAAAAACATATATAATCGTATTTTAGTTATTTCTATTCATTCCCGCCAATACAACGACTATGTGTTAACTACTATTTAAAATAATATTATTTTATTATTAGAGTGCAACGTAAGATTTCAAAGGAACTTGTTGTTGCGTATTGGGTAAGCCATCGAGCATAGCGTTCCATTTAAATTAATATTGACATTTTTTCCACAAATAGGGATAAATATAAAAATGTCATATTCTTTATTTACCTGGGGTGTTACAGTCAAGACCTTTTATAAGATTGTTTAAAACTACAAGTGGAAACCCATTTAATTTGCGCAACTTATTTGTCACATGAGAACCTATCGATGCATCAAGGGGTTATATAAAGTCTGGGTCTCACCCATTATTATTAGTCCAAAGCATTCCTTATATCGAATAATCTAAATAAATAATAAACAACATGCCTTATCAAATATCCGCATTGAATAAATGATATGGATTTATCAATATTTCCCCAAATAATCAAATAACTTTAAAAGTAAAAACTGTATGAAAAATGGTATATGATTTAGAAAATAATCATATCAATGAAAAATGGCATGCATATTTAGGTGAAATTCAATGTCAAATTATCATAGGAAATTAAATATTTCAAGGGGACTAAAAGGAATCAAAGAAATGAATGAAAATACTATCCTTGGCCAAATCAATCATAAACCATTCTGAGGAGGGATAAGGATGGTATCAATACAACATATCTCAAGTGGAATAAAAATAAAGGGTTGTTGTAGTTGATGAATATAAATACTATAAAAAGATATTTTAAAAACATTATCGAGGAAAATATCTTTTTTATTTTGTTTTTTTAATCCTTTTCTTTGAAAATATCTTTTGATAACATTTTCTTTTAAAAGTAACATTTTAAACTTGAAAATGAAGCTTTAAAGAAATGATGACATGTAAATCTATACATGCCATACGAGGTAAAAAGAACATTCCTTTTGCACGGTAAAAACGTTAGAAAAATACTATGGTCAAAAAACGACAAAAAGATTCCTTTGAAAACATTGGTAAAAGACAAAAAGGGTAAAAATGTTTTTAATAAATCATTTTGAAATGGTTAAAAACATTTTTGAAAACATTTTTAGAAAACAAGGTTTTTAGAAGAAAACAGGTTCTCTGACTAAAAAGAGAAATGAAGTCATGTTTTCTTAAAACCATTTTCTAAAACATTTTAAGTATCAGGACAGTGATCAAATAATCTCCTCTGATGTAAATTTAGGTGTAAAAAATCTCATATAAAATGAGATTATAAAGTAAACCCTTGAAAAGATTATAACGTTGAAGTGAGAATCAATTAATGAGTATATTATGTGTAATAACTGTAAATCCACATAAGGAGGTGGAAATACATCAATAGATAGTCAAAGTCATTATACACATAATCATAAAATATTAATGACAACGAGTTAGTAGTACAACCCAATAAAAAGAAATTGGAATTTTAAATTCTTTTCCACTTGGTAACTTTTAAATCAAATCCCCTAAGATGAAATAATTCAAATTGAAACTCAAAACATTACGAAGAATGAATGAATCATGATACTATATGACAAAGTGAAAATATGTACACCATATATAAGAAATTAGGTGCACAAAAATAAAGTGATTGTTTTGACATAAATCTAACAATCACAAAAGGAAGTGAGATTGCAAAGATAATCATTAAAAATGTTCTCGAGGAGAATAATATTTAAAGATTCCAAAGCATCTCATACCACTTTGAAACATTTTAATCATAATATTCATGAAGGAATGACATTAAATGAAACTTAGAATATCATGAGAATAAATAGATTTATGATATAACATGTCAAAGGGTGGTATATACACTATATAAAAGAAATTAGGTGTATAACAACAAATAAGTCTCTATGGAATGTAAATTGAGACAAAATACCTTACCTTGCATTTCCTTTTGGGTGAACGTCATTTAAATTCCTATATAATGGTTTTAAAAATGTCACTAACTTATTCCAGAACCATATTAATACTTATGATATCATACATGATATTCTTATAATATCTTATTACCTTTTTTCTAACAATCTTTCATTATTTTCTCTATTTCAGGTGTTAATTGCCTAGTTTTTCGAGTATGTTTTGACTTGTTATTTGTTGTTATTATTACATAGATCATGGTTTCATCATCTTAAAAATGTAAACCATGATGTAATTATTATATATATCTAGTATATATGTATTCAGAATATTCCATAAAGTTTGATGATAATAAATTAAATGCATCGTTCATAGAGACGGTAGGTCATACATACGCATGAACACTACCTTCATTTCTTTGTCGTATTAAAAGAATGAAAAGTAAATGATTTATGTATATTATAATTAAATTATAATATAGATTTTATATATTTTACATAGTTTTATTAAAATCATCCTTTATATGTTCCATGTATAGTGTGAACGAGTCACGTTGCTTTGAGGGGGCGGTAGTCCACACTTCCACAAATTATGTTATCATATTTACAAAAAATGAAAACATAAGGGTATGTATTAATATAATATATATCATATATAAATAGTGTTTCCATCATAATTCTCGACCATGATATGTGTTATAGGAAAAAATGAATGACATCGTTTTGCGAGGTGGTAGTCCGTCGTACACATAAACGGTAAGTTCGTTACCCATTAGATGAAAGTGTGCGTAAGTGAAGGTAAAACCCTTAAAATAACAACATATCAGTATATTGAGGATACTGGAATTATTATATAATCATGTAATAATAATATTTTAGGGGGTGAAGAATGAAAATAAAACTAAAGAGCTCAAGGGAGGAGGTTACCTCTTATTCGGGTAAAACCTTTTGGTTTGCACCAAAGGGATTCCATGTATAGATTTATGCCAATGGTGTTGCTTTTATATTTATGGGAGGGATTTTTATAATCTATTTTTATATACCCTGTTCAATAAAAAGTGGTTTGAGAGGTGTGAGGAAGTGGGAGGGTTGATTGCCTTTTTATAGTGGAGGGGGAGTGACACTGTTATAAATTTTGGAAAAGGGAATTAAAACCACGTTTTTTCCATTGAAAGTGGATCCAAAAATAGACCAAAGTAAATACAAGGGAGTATAGGGTATAAATAATGACATAAAATGTATTTTGGACAAGTTTCTAGGTAATTTTGGATCTCAAGTTTAAGATTTACTCTCTTATTAAGTTAATTTTTCTCTTAATCACTGTAATTAATTTTAATAAAATTTAATAATATTTTTGGTAAAAAACTAAGATGACCTTATTAGATATTATAAATCATTATAATTCCAAATATGTAATCCATTGTTCCAAATTCCAATCACAAAAGTGGCAGAAATTAATTTAAATTTAATCCCACATACGGGATGACAATGCGAGTTTTCAAAGTAAAGACGTTCAAAAGTTTGCTATGTTTTTATATTCAATTTCAAAGTAAAATTGATTATAATGAACTAAATTGTATTAATTAATAAAAAAATTCTCTAATTAAAATTTAAAACTAATTTAAAATATAATTTAATCTTATAAATAAATTAGAAGAACAAGTATTTTTGAATTATAATTTAGTATTTTTCATTATTCATCAAAAAATGAAACTTCACAGAAAAATGCAAAAAATTCACACTAAACTAATTTTTATGTTCCTATTTCAAATATAAAGTTTATTTTGACATATAAAATCAATAAAAGTTCAAAAAATTGGATTTAAAATAGGTTCTCCATTGAAAGGCAGTAAAACCACCTTTATAAAAATATAGGTTTTTATGTGTAAAATTGAGTTTTTTTATCTTATTCTTATCAAATCTATTAGATGAATATCAAAATATTTTATTGAATATAATATATATATATATATCATATTAATATCACCCTCTAATTGTAATTAATTTAATTTATTAGGACAAAACATCTTTGTGAGCATAAAAATAGTTTTCTATAAAAACATTCCCTTTATATTCAATTGGTTTTTATATTCATTTATAATTAATTATTAACCAATGAATTCATTTCATATTTTTCTAAACCATATATTTTCATAAGTTATTCACAACTGCTAATTTAACGACTAGGTTATATCTTATTATATTAAATAATAGTATTTCAATAATATATTATTGTTTGGTAAAACTCAGTCTTGCGTGTAACATAAGCCATTGAAGAAACTTGTTGTTGCATGTGATGGATGCTAACTCAGTGTCGCGTGCATTGTAAGCTATAAAATATATTGAATTTATTTAAAGTAGTAAATATATTGTAAATTCTCAAGATATTATATTCCCTTACACACTTGGTGTTGTGTGTCATACACGATATCGAATACAATGTTCTTACTTTAAAATTTCGGGGCGTTATATTCTCCCTACCTTATATAAATTACGTCCTCATAATGTAAACTCAATCTTGGTAATATATTGTTTGATATTTTCTATGTTGAAATCCCACATCATGAGAAGGGTTCATAAAACATCCTCTGGAAAAGAGAGAATGAGAAGTACACAGGTCACATAGACTAACATATAACTAGGTCTCTAAGTAGGGTAACATTAGTGGTAAGTGAAGATATATGCATGTAGGAAAAGCATAAATATTTATAGGGAGTGATTGAGGTCATCGATCAAAAACAATTAAATAATCAATATAAAGTTGAGGGCCTCAAAGAAATAAATCCTTGGTGATCTAAAAGACCAATAGTTCAATAAAAATTAAGGTATTAGGACAAAATTTTATTTCTAAATCATTTTCCTAATGTTGGGTAATTCTTTTACTACATAAGAATATAAAAAAATTTACATACTTGATATATTTTTATTTCATAATTTTCATACTTTTTTGTGTTTTGATCAATTTTCAATTCATCCACTACTTCAAGAAATAGATATCCAAAAATTAACTTTGATGTATAAAGCACTAAAATACACTTATAATGGATCGTAAGGACCATAAAAGAGTAAAAAGTCTAACTATTTGTCTCTAACTATTCTCCAAAGTCAATGTGGTCAATAAATTAATCTCTAAACCTAAAAAGTAACACTACTAGTTCATCGTGAATATTTATTCATCAAATTTTTTAACTAAAAACAACAACATTTTAACTAGCACATTGCGTAGGTCAGTGGTTGACATTAAACCCTTATCATTCTTTGGTCATGGGTCCAACTCTACGGCCTTGAAGGACTTGATGAGTTTTCACCCGACATACCGGTTTTCCTTTTCTAAAACCATATTAATATAATTTTCAAAATTAAATATGATGGACATCCTTGAAATAAGGTTAATCACTAAATAGCCTTTTAACTAGTGTTTTCAATACAACCTCAATACATAAATACTTCAACCATTTATTTCCACATAGGTCCTTTCTTGGTATAAGGTTTAACCTAGGTAATTCATTTTCATTATCTATTCAAATATTTTGTAATGGTTTGTAAAGAAAATTTGAATTATCCTAAGTGTATACCCCAGGAGTGCCACACCAGGTGCGCAGTAAGGCCCGTTGTCGTGTACCAAGTTACGTCGAGTCAGACCCGATGCACCTTATCAGATTTTTTACCCTTAGGTATATTTGTGCTAAAACCATGTCCACTTATAGTATCCATATAAGGGTGTATTGCTAGGAAGACCCACATAATATATGCCTTACCAAAATTCTAGGATGTTCTTCTATACATATCCTCAAATTCTATCTTAGGGTTATATTATCTAATCTATGTTTTCCTTAATCTAATTTCTAAGGTTGCTACTAAACTTGCTTTGATACCAACTATAGCAACCTGACCCCAGAAATCCTAGAGACTGTGTCATTATACCATTATATTGGCATAAGATACAAGTAAATCGCATCCTAAAGAACCAGAGAGTTTAATAGTACTGGTAAACCAGATACATACATGAGTCTTGTATTATAAATAAATACACTAATTACAATATAATTTTTTTTGAGGGTAATAACTTTATTTCATCTAGCATATCCTTGTATGTCTTTATTAGTATACTTTTTGGGTTCCTGGGGAAAAGAAACACAATAAGGGTGAGCTTAAATGCTCAGTAAGGGTAAAGTATAGTGGAAGCAATAATGAATCAATGAGAATAATCAAATGAAAAGATAAATAATTGAACACACTTTATATGATATCAATAAACTAAGAAAGAAGTGTATAATCAACATAATAAGGTAAATAAATAGAAACACATGCCATTCAAATAACTAGGTAAGGGAAAATAAATATGGAAATGTAAGAAACTGAAACACATGCCATTTAATCAATGAACTGAGAATGAAATACATCCATAGATATGTCGACACAAAATATCATGGATAATTAATAACTAAATCAAAATAAAAGCAATGCTTAATTATTGGTCATTATGTCTCAGGCACATTAAAACCTATATCATCAAGATCTTTCATAAGATGGTTTAAAACTACAAGTAGAAACCCATTTAATTTTTGAAACTTATTTGTCATATAAGAACCCATCAATGCATCGAGGGGATATATAAATTCTGGTTCCCACCTATCTTTAGCAGTCCAAAGCATTCCACATATTAAATAATCAAAATAAATAATAAATAATATGCCTTATCAAATATCCGTATTGAATAAAGGATATATATTTTTCAATATTTCCCTAAATAATCAAATAACTTTAAAAGTAAACACCATATGAAAAATTATATATGGTTCAGGCAATAATCATATCAATGAAAATTGATATGCATATTTAGGGGAAATTAAATGTCAAATGATCATAAGAAATTCAATATTTCAAGGGGACTAAAATGAATCAAAGAAATGAATTTCAATACCATCCTTAGCCAAATCAATCATAAACCATCTAGAGAAAGAATAAATATGGTATCAATACAACATATCCCAAGTGGAGTAAAAATAAAGGGTTGTTGTCATTGATGAATAAAAATAATATAAAAAATCTTATTGAGGAAAATATCTTTTTTCATTTTGAAAAACATTTTGAAAATCCTTTTCTTTGAAAATATATTTTGAATACATTTTCTTTAAAAATCAACATTTTAAACTTGAAAAGGAATCTTTAAAGAAATGACGATGTGTAAATTCATACACTTCTTATGTGTTAAAAAGAACATTCCTTTTACATGGTAAAAAGGTTAGAAAAATGTCTTGTTCGAAAAGTGACAAGAAGATTCATTTAAAAACATTGGTAAAAGACATAAATGGTAAAAATGTCTTTAATAAATCATTTTGAATTGGTTAAAAAAATTGAAAACCATTTTATAAAATATGGTTTTTAGAAGAAAATAGGTTCTCTAACTAAAGAGACAAATGAAGCTGGGTTTTCTTAAAAACATTTTCTAAAACATTTTAAGTCCTAAAGAGTGAAAAAATGGTACTATTATTTGATAAAGGTCATGAATAATCAGAGAAGAAGAAAATGAAAGGGTTTATTATACAATGATCAAATAATTTCCTTTAATATAGATTCAGGTGTAAACAATCCCATACAAAATGATATTGTAAAGTAAACCCTTGAAAAGATTATAACATTGAAGTGAGAATCAATCAATAAGTAGATTATGTATATCAACTGTAAATCCATGTAAGGAAGTGGAAATACATAAATAGATATTCAAAGTCATTATACACATAATCATAGAATATTAACGACAACTAGGTAGTAGTATAACCCAATGAAAATGAATTGTATTATGAAGTTATTTTTTACTTGGTAACTTTTAACTCAAACCCCCTTAGATGAAATAATTCAAAGTGAAACTCAAAATATCACGAGGAATGAATGAATCATGATATTATATGACAAAGTGGTGGTATTTACACCATATATAAGAAATTAGGTGCACAAAAATAAATTGATTGTTTAAACAGAAAGTTAATAATCACAAAAAGAAGTGATATTACAAAGATAATTATTAAAAATGTTCTCGAGGAGAATAATATTTAAACATTTCAAAGTGTCCCATACCACTTTGAAACATTTGAATGATAATATCAATAAAAGAATATCATTAAATGAAACTTATAATATCATGAGAATAAATAGATTCATTATATTACATGTCAAAGGGCAGTATATACACCATATAAAAAACTAGGTGAATAACAACAAATAAGTCTCAATAGAATGTAAATTGAGACAAAATCTCTTACCTTGCATTTCCTTTCGGGTGAATATCCTTTAAATTTATGTATAATAGTTTTAAATATGTTAATAACTTATACCAAAACCATATTCATACTTATGATATCATATACGATCTTCTTATAACATATTACTACCCATTTGCTAACAATATTTCATTATTTTTACTATTTCAGGTGTTAATTGCCTAGTTTTTTAGTATGTTTTGACTTGTTACTTGTTGTTATTCTTATATAGTTCATGGTTTAATCATCTATAAAATTTAAACCATGATATAATTATCATATATATCCAGTATATATGTATTTAGAATAATCTATAAAGTTTGGAGATAAGAAATGAAATGCACCGTTCATGGAGATGGTAGTTTGTACGTACGCATGAACACTACTTTCATTTCTTTGTCACATTAAAATAATGAAAAGTAAATGATATATGTATATTATAATTATAGTATAATATATATGTCATATATGTTACATAATTTAATTAAAACTATACTTTATATGTTTTATGTATAGTGTGAACGCGTCACATCGCTTTGAGGGGATAATAGTCCACACTTCCACAAACGATGTTATCGTATTTAACCAAAATGGAAAGCATACGAGTATGTGTTATATAAAAATTACAAAAGAATAAAGAAATTATAAATATAATATATATAATATATAAATATCATGTCCATCATAATGCCCAATCATGAGAGGTGGTAAAGGAAAAACGAATGACATCGTTTTGCGAGGCGGTGGTTTGCCGTACACATAAATGGTAAGTTCGTTACCCATTAGATGAAAGTGCATGTAAGTGAAGTTCAACCATTAAAATAATAACATATAATTATATTTAATATACTGGTTTTATTATATAATCATATAATAATAATAGTTTAGGGGGTGTAGAATGAAAATAAAATTAAAGAGCTTAAGGGAGGAGGTTACCTTTTATTCGGGTAACACCTTTTGGTTTGCACCAAAGGGATTCCATGGATGGATTTATGCCCAAGGTGAGACTTATAGGTTGAGGGTATGGATTTTTAAAAGCTATTTGGGTAGAAATTGGTTGATAAAAAGTGGCCTGTTAGGTGTGAGGAAGTAGGAGGGTTGAGGGTATTTTTATAGCGGATGAGGAGTGATGTTATTGTAAATTTTGGAAAAGGAAATTCCACCCATGTTTTTCCATTGAAAGTGGATTCAATAATAGAAAAAATTATATAAAATGGAGTATAGGGTCTAAATATATACATAAAATAGACTTTGGACAAGTTTCTAGATCATTTTGGTTCTTAAGTTTAAGGTTTAGTCCCTTGTTAAACTAATTTTTCTCTTAATCGTTGTAATTGATTTTAATCACATTCACTAATATTTTTGGTAAAAAGATAAGTTGAAATTATTAAACATTATAAATTATTATGATTCTAAATATGGAATCTATCTTTCTAAATTATAATCAAAATAGAGGAAAAAATTAATTTAAATTTAATCCCGTAGACGGGACAACAATGCGGGTTTTCAAAGTAAAAACGTTTAAAAGTTTGCTATGTTTTTATATTCAATTTCAAAGTGAAATTGATTAAAATTATCTAAATTGTATTAATTAATAAAAAAATTCTTTAATTAAACTTTAAAACTAATTTAAAATATAATTTAACTTTATAAATAAATTGGACAAAAAATCGGTTTTGAATTAAAATTCAGTATTTTTCACTATTCATCAAAAAATGAAACTTCACAGAAAAATACCAAAAATTAAACCTAACCTAATTTTTATGTTAATATTTAAAATATGAATTTTATTTTGACATATAAAATCAGTAAAATTTCCAAAAATTTGATTTAAAATAGGTTCTCCATTAAAAGGTGGTAAAATTGTCTTTATAAAAATATAGGTTTTTATTTGTAAAATTGTGTTTGTTCTTATCTTATGCCTATCAAATCTATTGGATGAATATAAAAATATTTTATTTAATATAATATATATATATATATATATTACATTAATATTATCCACTAATTGTAATTAATTTAATTTATTAGGATAAAATAGCTTTGTGAGTATAAAAATAGTTTTCTATAAAAACATTTCCTTTATATTCAATTGATTCTTATATTCATTTATAATTAATTAGTAACCAATGAATTCATTTCATATTTGTGAAAAATATATATTTTCATGAGTTAGTTAATCATATTCATAACCACTAATTTAATGGTTAAGTTATATCTTATTATATTAAATAATAATAGTTTAATAATATATTATTGTTTGGTAAAACTCAGTTTTGCATGTAATGAAAGCCATTGAAGAAACTCATTATTTCATGTGACGTACACTAACTCAGTGTTGCGTGCATTGAAAGATATAAAATATATTTAATTTATTTAAAATAGTAAATATACTATAAATTCTAGGAATATTATATTCCCTTACACATTTGGTGTTGCGTGCCATACACGCTATCAAATACAATATTCTTACTTTAGAATTTTGGAGTGTTGCAGCTGAATGACAACAAGGGTATTATATGTTACCATGAGAAGACTATACTCTCATATTAAAATGAGAAATAACAACAAAAATAACCAAATAACATCCATAAAAAATTATCATAGTATGCAAAATAAATACACAGTCATGCTATATCAAATGAAATGTGACACACAACCATACATCACAATGAGTCGCCCCACTAAGTTGATCATATATACAAACAAACAAAAAAACAAAACAAAATACACTAGAGGCTACACTACTATCCTTGGGACTCATCCCATCCAAATACCCAGATTCCATCTGAGCCATCATGATTGATCATGCAACATCAAACCTCTTTCCTATCCAGACCTATGAGCAGTGAAGTCAGCTTGGGTACCCAAGTGTCCTGGACACTCAAGAAGGGTGTGAGTACAACTCAACAGGGCACCACCAATGGGGTATCTAATATAACCAGTATATACAGTGTATCCACTGATGGGTTTCTTACGATCATCATATGATCATATACGACGGAAGGTAACCCAAACACAGACAGATCTATCTTGAAGAATCAATGCGTAAATAAAACTATGAAATAGAGTACCTAGAAAATGAAAACAACAACAATCTTCTTATTCCTTGGTGAAGGAGAATGGTTGATAAAGATCATGAAGTAATGAAAAAAAAGACCTTACCTTTGAGAGGATAACATCGACCAATGGATCCATGATCGTATCGTGAGGATGCCTGAATGTTGAAGGGGTGTTATCACCTTCGTCTAAGATGATGAACAACGATATGCGAGGAAGATAAAATTCATCGCACCCAACATAAGAGGACACCATCCTCTTATATAGTCAAAGCCTAAGACTCCTCACTTCACACGTGTTTCATAATGTTGGTTTAATTCATTGAACATTTTTCAATGAATTAATATAAATCCATTAAAATATTCATAATGGTTTTCAATTGTTAATAAAATTATTCAGGATAAATAAATATATATCATATATATATTTATTTATTTATCATCGTATGTATATTTAATACATGCATAAAAATACCTGCATCATATGCACGTATTAAATATACACATATATATAGTATCATGTTATACATATATACATATTAGTGAACATCTAACAATCTACCACTTGCACTAAAATCTCACATGACTTTATGCATAACTTTATAACTCTTTGTGATTTCATCCAAACTCTTTTGGATATGGTTTTTCATCAAACTCTATTTATTTTGGACAAATGCTTTGTCCAAAATTTTATCCTTATTTAAGAGATTAACTGTGTAACCCTACAGGTCTTTGTAGTGTTGACAATAACCATGAAATATCTATTTCATAGATGTAATAAAATAGTGACTACTAACAAAACATCAGTGCTTATCAAGCCACTAAGGAGTCTAGTGTGATCTCCATCAAACATACTCATATATCTATATGAACATGTCCACCACAAGATGTATCATATACATCATATGCATCTTATATAATACCTTTATCCATGACATTGAGCGACCACTGGACATGGAACATGTCAATCTAGTATTAGCCTCTCATTATTCTCTTAATTCTCTAAAAAAGATCGACTAAGTGTATGAATTCATCACATGTCATTCATCTATCTGATAAGCACATCACATGTCACTTATCCATGTTGTTGAACACATAATATTCTAAACAACTAAGCATGACCATGAATTTCCTTAGTCTAATTAAATCAAGGATCATATGTCTTTTCTTGTCATAAAAGTGGACAAATCTCATATTGGTTGCACTCCAACTGACGACATGACTAGCAACATACCCAACCACCCCTGATTAGCTAAGTTCATATGGTTACTTGTGTAAGTAGGGTATCAAAGTATGAAGGTTATCATGCTATGTATCTCACCAACCTTAGGTAAAAAGTGAAGGTTCTAGGTGCAGCGGAAGCATCCTTTGATGGTATGACCAACCTAAATTTTAGTCTAAATGTATGTGTAATTGTTTCCACACATGATCAAAATGTCATGTCCAATGATAAATGTATATTACTTGACTAGAATAAAATGACAAAACCTGAAGTAAAGGATCTTCACATGTAATTTATATTTAATTTATGAGTAGATCTAGAATTACCTTAACATGTATTCCACTTTTGTTGATGATCCGGTTAACTAGATATTGTCGCACCATCATTGTGCTACATGATCCAATTGTAGAATCTCTATAGTGGTGATCCAATCATGCACCACAATATCTGAATTATGTCATAGAATCTCTAGGTGATAGCATGGTAGATCCTGATTGCTTTGCGTTGTTTGTGGTTGATCGCAAAAATATTCTTCTCAAATTAGGAATAACTCTTGGTGATCTCTCGAAGGATTGAGAGAGGAGGAAGAGAGAATTAACTCTAGGGCTTGAGCAATTTTATGTCTATCTGTTGTACACACCAAAAGTGATTTAGGAAAGAGTTATAATTAGATATTTATTATGGTAGGTTTAGGGTTGAAAAATTATACACAAACCTCTAACCATTATTAATATTCTTAGTTGACCCCATGCCCATTAATAATAATAATATTATTACTATTAATCATGTGACATGTGTAGTGCATTAATAATATAAATAAAGATCATTTATATCATTTCAATCGGACCATTAAGCTCATCCCACTTTCCCTCTTCGACATTTACCGATCCTCAAATAATGATTATTTAATTAATAAATAACAGTCACAACATTATTCTATGATAAATATAATAAATATTATATTTTCCAAATTTGAAAATAAATATTTATTATTATTATTTAACTCGCTTATTATTTAAAATAACTCATGATTAAATTATGGTGATCAACCAAACTGAATAAATCTCATTTATTCTAACTTGTTAAATTCATTATTTGAATTTAACCGAGATTGCAGATACACTAAGTGTGTAACCCTCTAGGTCTATTTCTCAGTGGAATTATATATAACTACCTAAAGTACAAGGTTAACATTTAGAAACATGCCAAGTCTCCCATGGAGAAATATATTAATGTTGCAATGACATCCAACCTCCTATAAACACTTATTGTATAATATAATCCCTTCATTTTGATATCTCTAATAAAATAGGTTGCATGTTGGTGTCATCAACCTATATGCTCAATTTATTTTGAATTGAATTTATAGAAAGGAACTTGTCCAATGAACACCATGACCATATGTTTATGTAGGCAAATCCATTCCCATCAAAGGGCTTGAGATATCAACTTTTATTAAGGGACATAAGGGATAAATCATTTATTGTATTATCCATTAATGCAATATCACTCATGATGCACCTAATGTATCCTACCTTGTCGTAAGCACATGTCATCACATTTTTTATCAATACATCAAAGTATATAAGTCATGATATCCATTAATGACAATCTTAAAGTATAAGGGTCAATACACATGTTCACATATAGGAACATCCAATAACACATGTAAATATGGATTTCTTATTAACAGGTATGTTCTCATAACCTCCTATCTTGGAGATTATCAAGGGATAACACCATGAGAGAGTGTCTTAATGTCTTATGAGCCTCTTACCCCTAATATCCTATATCGACCGTGTCTCATTAGACAATATCATCTGGCTATATAAAAAGGTTCAAGAATAATGTTGTGGCACATCTAGGTTCTCATCATAGTGGGGAAATGCTATGACCTTTCAACACAACATATATTCTTAGGACATTATCATGTAAAAATGTCATGTAGAGGGATAATAATAATGTGATAAAAAAAACTTCATTAATATTGAAAAACATGTAATCAATTACTAAACAAGTTGGCTCTAGGGCACCAACTCCAATAGGTTACTGCTTTCACTAGAGCCAACTGACAATAACATTTAGTCCACTAGCTATCACATGATACTCATGCCTCTACTAAAATAAAACCTTAGTTAAGGGGGCCTCCATTTTTTTCTTCATGGATACTCTAATCACCAAAACTTTACCTCATTGAGAAAAATACCTCAAGAGATGAAACTTATGAAGTGCGTGCTTTGTCCTTTAGTATGACCTCGACTCTTTAGAGAGAGACACCACTGTAGTGTTATCACAATAAACCGTGACATGGTCTTTACTACTAGGCACCACATCAAGATCTTGGATAAAGTTTCAAATTAAAACTGCTTCCTTAGCTATATCGAAAGCTGTAATATACTTGGAATCTTATATAGAATTGGTTTCAACTAGCTGCTTTGAAATCTTCTAGTTCACAACTACTCCATTGAGAAAAAATATATATCTATACCATGACTTCAGATTATTTTGATCTATTTAAAATATATCATATGTATAACCCCTGATGAATAACTCTCCATATCCTCCATAACCAGGAACATGTCTTTAGTTCACCTTAGATACTTAAGATAGCCTTAACAGTAGTCCAATGCTATTCACCTGGATCTGCTTGATATCTTCCTACCATGCTCAATGCATAGGAAATATCAAGCCTCATACAAAACATGGAACACATGATGAATCCTATCACAAAATCATATGGGATATTACTCATTTTATCTCTTTCCTATTGTGTATAAGGACCCATTTTCTTGGAAAGATATATACTATGTGACACTAGAACCAATCCCCTATTAGATTATTCCATATTGAACCTCTTTAGTATATGTTTAATGTATGTAACTTGACTCAGTCCAAGTTAACTATTGGATATATCACACATGATCTTGATCCCTATAATGTAGGCTGCCTTAACTAAGTCCTTTATGGAGAAACACTTGTTCAACCATGCTTTAACCTCTTTCAAGGATGGCATCACTAGTGGAAAAATGTTTTTCCACATCGTTTTTTTTACATTTTGACGTCGGTTTTTAACCGATGTCTATAAAGGATATATTAAAAATTGAAGTTTCAAGATCAGTTTTTATAAAACAACATCTAAATATCAATTAAAAATCTGGTTATAGGCATTTTTTGACGTTGGTTTTTACAAAAAATGACATGGAAACTCGGCCCCCAGGGGTCTTCAGCACCAGTTTTTATAAAAAATGACACCGAATGTTAGGATCTGTCAGTATTAAATACTGGTTTTTATAAACCAATGTTAAAAAGAAAAATATTGACCTTTCAACATCAGTTTTTTATAAATCTGATGTCTAAATTTTGATTCTACATGGTTTTAATGTCATTTTTTTATAAAAACTGACGTGAAAAGTACATTTTCAAAAAAAAATCACATCTTTTTTTTTCCAAAAACAATATTAAAACATTAAAAATCTTAATTTTAAAATATATTAGGTTTACTAGGCTTCGATTTGACTGGCCATGGAGCTAAAACGGACTTACGAATCAAAAGTTATGGTCGTCATAAGTTGTACCTCTTTAAGTTTCAATAGATACAACTCACTTAAATGAAAACATGAGAAACAAGAACCCAAAATTATACACCAAGTGACCTCAAAAAATAATAAACTTAAATATTCAACCTAATTTTATTTTATTTTATTGTTTTCCTTTGAATCGATATGTTGTTTGTCGTTATTTCACTTCTTTTTAAGGAAGAACTCATGTGGTAATAAAGACAGTGACTGATAAAGAATTGTGCACCTCAGCCGATGAATTTCATGCACATGTTTTATCTTTTTATCTTGATCAGAAGAATTATTCATCATCATAATAAAAAATATCAAGATTTTTAGTGATAAGGAAAAAAATAATAATGAAATTAAATGATGAGAATACATACCATGTACAAATCGTCGATTGAAGAATTATTGAAATTTTGATTGTATCAAAGATGTAAAAAATGTTAAAAGAAAGAGAATGAGGATGTATATATTGTAAATGAAAATATTTATGGTGATGATGCATTAAAATTTAGGCAGGATTTTTAAAATAGAAACGTGTATTGTGAAAAAATTAAAATACCAAACCTGTTTATTTGAAATTTACTTTTAATGTCGGTTAATATATAACCGATGTTAAAAATATTCTCATGTTAGAGTTTTAACATAAATTATTGAAAAACCAACACCAAAAAGTGACTTTTAACATTAGTTATTTGAAAAACCGATGCCAAAATGTGACTTTTAATGTGGGTTACTAAAAAAACTGATGTTAAAAGTTAAGTCTTATAATGTTCAACTTCTGACGTCTATAACATTTGATTTGTAAGTCTGTTTTAGCTTCACAACCAGATAAATAAAATCTTGAGAAAATAGATACAACTTGGATTTTTATTTTTAACGTCTTTTATTTGAAAAACTAATGCCAAAAAGTGACTTTTAACATCGGTTACTGAAAAAAACCGACGTTAAAAATCAAGTCTTATAATTTTCAACTTCCGACATCCATAACTTTTGATCCGTAAGTCTGTTTTAGCTCCACGACCTGTCAAATAGAATATTTAGAAAATTTTTACAACTTTAAGTTTATTTTAACATAAATTATTAAAAAAATTGATTCCAAAAAGTGAATTTTAACGTTGGTTACTGAAAAAAATGACGTTAAAAACCAAGTCTTATAATGTTCAACTTCTAACATCCATAAATTTTTATCCATAAGTCCATTTTAGCTACAAGACCCTTAAAATTGAATCTTGAGAAATTATATACAACTTGGATTTGATTTTTAATGTTAGTTATTTGAAAAACTGATTCCAAAAACTGACTTTTAACATCAGTCTTGAAGAACCGACGTTAAAATACCGACATTAAAGACCATTTTTCTACTAGTGTATATCATTTACAATTAGTAACATGTAATAAATATATACTACTATTAAAATGAATTTAATCCAACTAAACCATTTATAAACACATGTATCACATTCATTTTTAATGAAACCAAATTTCTTTATGGATTTATCGAATCAAATGTTCCATAACCAAAATGATTTCTTTAATCCATAAATGGATCTCTGCAACCTGCATACCCTTTTGAAAATTTTGAGAGTCACAAACCCTTATGGATTTATTATATACACATAATCTTAAAGTTTTACATTAAATAATGAACTTTTGACATCCATTTTCCAAATATCATAGCCATGGTAAGCTGCTATGGAAAACAAAATTATGATGGATTTAAACATGGAAACTGGAGAAAATGTTTCATTATAGTCAATGACTTGATGTTGTATAAACCCTTTAGCCTATAATCATGCTTTATAGATATTTACTTTACCTTTCATGTCCACATTTCTCTTAAATACCCATTTGCACCCAATAGTATTTACATCAAATGTCGAATCGATCAGAACCAAAACTTGTTTTTGATACATGAAATCCATCTCAGAATTCATGGATTCTTATCACCTTATAGATTATAAGATCTATACTACCACATTATAGTATAGAGGATCATTATTATCAACCAATAATGAGTCACCGTCATTAGTGACTAGAAAACCATATCTCTCTGGTTCTCTTACCACTCTATTACTCTTATGTATCACTTGTGTTTTAGGAACAAATTCTTCCACAAGGACTTATGGAATCTATTTTTATACCAAATATTATATATCTTGAGCATAAACTTCATCAAAGTCAATCTTTCTCCCACTATCCTCCTTGAGGATGTGCTCCCTCTCAAGAAAAATGGCATGTATTACGATAGTCACTTTTTTTCCTGGAGGTTTGTATATGTAGTATCCCTTTGTTTCCTTAGGATACCCTATAAAGATACACTTCGTACCTCAGGGTTCTAGTTTATTGCTTGAGTTAGCCTTAACAAATACCTCACAACCCCATGCATGAATCTGTGACAAAAAAGGTTTCTTTCTACTCTATAACTTGAAGGGAAGTTGGTACTTGGTTTAGTAAGTAAAATGTCATCTATAATGTATATGCCCAAAAGTATAATGGAAGTTTTTCATGACTCATCATAGAACTTACCATGTACAACAAGGTATAGTTCCTCCTTTCACTAACACCATTCCACTATGGTGTATAAAGAAGAGTGAGTTGAGATAAAATCTTATATTATCATATAAAGTTGATAAAGTATTGGTTAATATATTCACCACCTTGATCTGATTGAAGCTTATTTATCATATTACCAATCTGATTTTCAACCTCATTCTTGAACTCTTAGAACTTGTCAAAGGATTCAAACATATACCTCATTAATCAAATATAACCATACTTACTCAAGTCGTTAGTAAAAGTAATAAAGTATGAGAATACACCTTTAGCCTCTACTTAAAAAGGTCCACACACATCACTGTGTTCTAAATCTAGAAGCTCTGTGACCCTTTAACCTTGAACTATGAATGGTAGTTTATCCATACTATCTTATAAAAAATCATGAAATATTTCAAGTGGCTTAGTTTTAAAAGAGCATAAGTAACCATCTTGATAGATATTTTTCAAATGTTTCTTATTTACACGACCAAGATGGTGATGAAATAACTGAGTATTATATGATTTGTGTGCATTTGTTCTGTTATCTATTTCCAATATTTAGTTTTTGAAATTTAATACATAAAAACAATTATTTAATTGTGCCATACCATAATATTTTATATATTTATAAAATTATCAACCTTTATTTCCAAAGATGAAAATAAATCCATCCATATCTAAATAAGAAATGAAAATAATGTTTTTTGTAACACTAGGAATATAATAACAATTCTTTAAAACCAAAATCAATCCTATCAGTGATGTGAGATAGTAGTATCTAATGGATAAAGCAACCAACCTCACTCCATTGGAAACCTGTAGATCCACCTAATCTCTATTGATCTTCTGAAATCTACTTGGTTCCTATATTTGGATACAAATGTGAGAACCATAGGTAGTATTTAATACCCAACTTGTAATTATAGAAAGATTATATTCAATAAAAAATGCACCTGAAGCTTCCCCTTTATTCTTTGGCTGGGTGTGATTCCTCTTCAACTAGCCCTTCTCGCCACATGAAAAACATATCATATCATGTTCATTTCCCTGCCTTTGGATATTATTCTTCTTGGAAGGATGGTGCTCCAAAACCTTATAGTTGGAATGAGTTTTTGATCCATTTTCCTTTTTCTTCCTCTTATTATTCACCATAAGTACAATGGGTTTATCACTACCCATGTCTTTATCAACTTAGAAAATAAGCATAAGAAGTTTTGATAGTGTCTTATCGATATTTCTTATATTATAATTCACAATAAAACTAGATAAGTTCTTAGGTAGTGAGGGCTGAAAGAGATCCATGTGAAGATCATCATGGATATTAAAACCCAAGATGTTTAGGCACTCAATGTAGCCGATCATATTGACTACATGTCCTCCATCTGGTACCGACTCTCCAAGCTTACATGTGAATAGTGCATTAGATATCTCATATCTCTTCAATCTTTCCTTCTCTTGATAGAGATCCTTAAGGTGATAAATGATACTATGAACAACCATATCCTTATATTACTTTAGATTCTAATTAGATATGGAGGATAACATGAAATATTGGACATCCATAGCATCATCCACATGATTCAAATAGAGCGACACTTTTTTCTCACTAACCTCTTTAGAAATGAACTCAGGACATGGGTTTTCTAGCATGTATAATTTCCATCCATGGCGTAGTATAATGCATAAGTGCCTATACCATTCCTAGAAATTCATGCTAGTGAGAAGGTTATCCTTATCTAGTATGGATCATAGTGATATCATCAAAGTCATTTGATTTTCCATTTCTACAAGTTAAGAGAAGATAAATAGTACTTGTTTTGATTACAAAGCATATTAATAAATTTAAAATTAATTAAATTATATTAATCTCCCATGATTTTTCAAAACCTAATATCCCTCACCATCAGTTTTTGAATATCTTATCGCCTAGATATTTTAGTGGCAAGGATCCATATTCCCCTTCTCATAACTTAGACTTGGGATTGAAAAGTTGTTTGAAGGGTTTTAGGTAATCATAACTTTCCAACTATATTAACTCATAGTTACTTAATTTGTTCAGTGGACTCCCCAATCCTGAAATACCATTTAAATATTTTCCCAACCTTTTCCTTTTAGTTGCACCAAGTCCTACTTGGGAAGTCAACCCTTGATGTGAACTAAGTTAAATCAGCCCAAAACTTCAAGATAAAAGTTTCACGATAATTTAAAGTGCCCCAACTTGTGTTGGTTAATCACTTTGAACTACGAGGTCAATTCTAACTTAAGTAGTGAAAGGCTATACCGACTTATCATTTTATTTCACATATTTTTATCCTTATACATAAATCCCATTTTATCTTTTCAGATGCCTTGTTAATATTAAGTGGATTTTAATTAAGTTATTAACCATGCATGATAAAACATTTATGTATACTCTGATTATATTTTATTCCACATTTCTTGATTGTTAACTCATTTATTAGATGATTTCATAGTTTCAATATACATAAATAATTAACCATGCAACTAACAAAAATAAAATATAAGTGACATGATCATGAGATTATCTAATGGTTAGTTTATCTAATAGATGATAAACTAACCATCGACCCTAGGGAAAAATACCTTGAACTATATCTTGGTTAATGTTACAGTATTCCACCTTGGCTCTTATGTATTGCCTTGATTGGTTTTGACTTGACTCCTTAATTCAGGCCACCTCCACTCACTTGGGAGCTCTATCCTTACATAATATTTTACTCATACACAGGTGAGGGGATCCAATAAATTTAATAAAGGAGGTTTACATAAAATAAACCTCAATAATGAAGACCTTTAAATAATAGGGAGGAGGGGATGACATTCAAACCATCAATTTTAATAAATTTAAAGAAACCAATCACATACAAAGAGTTATTCTAATCTCATGATCATCCACTCAACATGAAACAAGCATACATTTGCAATATTGTTATCAATTACTTCAATTCCTTATTTAATTAATATAATGTGCCACAAATTTATCCAATTAATTCATTTTATCTTAATTCCACCCAAGTATTCTTAACCCACCATCATCAAAATTAATTTCATTTAAAATTAATAAGTTACATAAGTGTAATTGGAGGCAAATTCGTGTGCTTATCCAAAATTTTTACACAGAATTGATTTAATATAAAATTATCAATCCTATGATATGGAATTTACTTTGTAAAATTAATAACACATAGAACACATGTGGATAGTTTTGATTATATATTTAATTTTTCTCCATGAAAAAACTAGACACACTATTTGCAGTAGACTACACAACGTGTACTAAAGTACATGGCATGTACTATCTTCTTCCCATGTCTGAAGCATATGCCTTGGGAATAGGTGTGTTTCCTTTTTAAGGCTCGTTTGAAGTACATGGAATATTTTCTGACATACATGGTGGTTACTGTCACTTGACCATGTCTGCAACACACACCTTGGGATTGGGCATGTCTCATGACTATGGACAAGCTTGAGGTGCATTGCATGTACTAGGGATACACGACATGAGGCCTTAAAGTTTCACAATTTGTCTGTACCTATGTCATGTATCCAATACATGGATCACTAGGACACCCCGTGTTCTCGATCATGAGATATTAGGGACTAAACATAATGTACAATGGTTACATGACTTGTAGTTCTTTAAGTTGTGTGTGAGCCTATCCAAATCTATACACTGATCCACTATTGTCGGATCTTAGATTAGATTACCTCGGATATATCTAACTTTATCACATGATATGAACATGAAAAAAAAGAACATGGTGTGTATATAGTAATTACACAACATGTACTCCAATTTTGTCCAGGCAGAGCCTTTTCCACCTCCAGATGGTGTGAATCGAATGCTTCTTCATTTTTAATCATTAACTGATTATAGGTTATGTTATAAAGAATGAAGAAGGGGAAGAGACATCGATTTCAAATATTAAAATAAATCATTTTAAGTAAAAGAAAATACAAACACATGCAACCAATCAACGAATAATAAATAATTATAAATTATACATGTGATCGCTCTAATACAACTTGAAGGTTCCGGGCACAATGAAAGTGTCCTTTGATGGTATGACCAACTTGGATTTTAGTATAAATGTACATGCAATCATTATATGACATAATCAAAATTTCATGTCCAACGATAAACATAGATTACTTGACTATATTAAAACATTGGAACCAGAAGTAAAGGATATTCACATATAATTTATAATTAATTTATGAGCAAATATATAATTACCTCAACTTGTAATTTCACTTTCCTTGATGATTTAGTTAACTAGATATTGTCATAACATCATTTTTTAATAGGATAAAAGCATATAATACCTATAAAAATGATCTACACATGCACCATAATCTTTGAATGACACCATAGAATCATTGGGTGCTACCATGACTGATCTTGACTGCCTGCGTTGTTCGTGGTTGATCACAATAGTATTCTTCTCAAAGGAGGAATAACACTTGGTGATCTCTAGAAGGTTTGAGATAGGAGGAAGAAATAATTCACTCTAGAGATTGAAAAAGTATCTCTCTATCTATTTTTCACACCAAAAGTGATTTAAGAAAGAGTTATAATTAGATATTTATTATGATAGGTTTAGGGTTGAGAAATTGCACACAAACCCCTAACCATCTTTAATATTCTCAGTTGACACATGTCTATTAGTAATAATAATAATATTATCAATATATTTAAATGGTAAAAACATTAAGAATATAAATAAATATCATTTATAACATTTTAATCAGACCATTAATCTCATTCCTCTTCCCCCCGTTGACATTTACTAATCCTTGAATAATGATTATTTAATTAATAAATAATTTTCACCGCATTGTTCTACAATAAATATAATAAATATTAAATTAATTTTTTTTGAAAATAAATATTTATTATTATTATTTAACTCACTTATTCTTTTGAATAACTTATGATTAAATTATAGTGATCAACCAAACCGAATAAATATCATTTATTCTAACTTATTAAATTAATAACTTGAATTTAATTGAGATTGCGGATACACTAAGTGTGTGGTCCTTTAGGCCACTTTCTTAGTGGAATTATACATAACTGCCTAAAGTCCAAGGTTAACATCTAACAACATGCCAAGTCTCCCATATAGAAAGAAGTTAATGTCACAATGATATTCAACCTCCTATGAATGCTTACCATGTTATATAATACTTTTATCATGATATCTCTAATCAAGCAGGTTGCATGTCAGTGTCATCAACCTATATAATTGATTTATCTTTCTTTGACCTTTTGGAAATTAACTCTCCCACCAAACACCATGGCCATAGATTTATGTAGACAATTATATTCTCATTAAAGGGCCTGAGATTTCAGCTTCTGTCAAGGGATAGAAGGTATAAATCCTTTCTCACATTATCTATTAATACAATATCACTCGTGATGTACCCAACATATCCTATCTCACTGCGTGCATATATCATTATAGTTTTCATCAATACATCAAAGTAAGTGAGTCATGACATATATTAATGGTAATATTAAAGTCTATGGATCAATACATATGTCTGTATGTATGAAAATCTAATAACATATGGAAATTTGGATTTCCGATTAATGAGCTCATTCTCATAACCTTTTATCTTGGAGATTACTAAGGGAAAACACCATGAGGGGGTGTCTTAATGTCTTATGATCCTTTTACCCTTGATATCCTACATCATCTATGTCCCATCAGATAATATCATCTGGATATAGAACAAGGTTCAAGAATAATGTCATGACACCTCTAGGTTATCATCATAGTGAAGAACTACTATGACCTTTCAGTGTGACATATATTCTTAGGACATTATCACATACAAATTTCATATAGAGGATCAATAATAATGTGATATGAAAACTTAATTAATATTAAAAAACATGTAATCAAGTACTAAAAAATTTGGTTATAGGGAACCAACTCCAATAAAAAGGGATGATAATAAGTATACACCCCTAAGTATATCCATGACCATATGTCATTCCATGAGATATACTTTAGTAAATATATCCAAGTGAAAAGTCTCTACTTATTACCCCAAGAATATATTATTTAATATCTCATATACAACCCTTTGTAATGAATATACAAATCTATTAAAGATAAACTTTACATATCATCACAACCCATTATACTCCATGATGATCATCGGTTAGGGACAACTCAAAGTTTGTAATTTTAGAGGATGTTTGTCATTCAATAATTCATGTAAAATTAATTACAGTATACATGAATGAATGATAAATAGAGATTGTCTTTATTATAAATACATGACATGTTTACAACCATTAAAATACTTCTCTTAAGAGATTCTATACGTCTTTCATGTTGTTGCTGCAAAAATGGTTTTCTGAACATTATATCCAAATGTAATTCCTATCACATCCCCATGTGACCATCTGATAAAATAATCCCACTAAAATTTTAGTGAGTAACATTTATGAAGCAATCTATTTTGAAAAATGATGATACATGGGAATTATATTCCTTAAGTTTAAATCTTTGAACTTATATTCAAACTCCTTCATTTAATAACATTAGATGTCATAATGTTATGTTTAGGGAATAGTGATATTCATTTGTTAAGCTAACTAAATACAACTCTTTAGATTTTTTATTCAACATATCCTGAATTGTTTTAGGATAAAGTGACATTAAATTCACTATGGTAAACATATACAAACATTTACATTTTATATTTACCATTATTTCCTAAACCTTTTAGGAAATAAAGTGAATTTTACTTTGTAAATAAGATGTCATAATGGTGGTATTTACCTTATCATATTAACTAAATGTAACTATTTAATTTTTTCTTTACTATCTCATATCCTAAATATTTAGGATATAAAGTAAACAACCATTAAACTAAATCTAATAAAATCTTTTGTTTGTTAACTTTTAACTTCTCTAAGTTTAAACATACTCTCACTAGCTCCTTAGATACTATACTATCTTCAGAATATCTTTCTAAGATACAACATAAACTAATCTGTGTTTTAGGAAATAACATTTATTTAATTTTAGTGGGAATATTTAAAAAATAATATATTGTTTCAATATCATACGTGGTATTCTATGTGTTTGAAATTTTTCCTATCTGAAAAGAATACTTTATTAAAATATACCACCAATGGGTTGTAGGAACACCTTCCCACATTTTTTAACAAATATTTCGATAAACACTTTTATCTTGGATGGACACTTTTATCATAGATGAAAATTTTTATCCAAATCTTATTCTTAAGAAAATGTTATAGAAATTGATGAATCATAAACCACGTGCATACACTTGATCATCTCATAAAACCCCTTTATTATCGAACATCCTCTATTATTATATAATAGAAGTGAGATGAAGATACACATCTTTTACTTAGATTCATCTAATCTTGACACACTCCTTTATATTCAAATTCCCAATATAGTAAATATTTAATTATTCTAATGAAAATAAACTAAAATTTCAATCAACCATTCCTTTGATTTTGAACTCCTATATATTTAAAACACTTGTAAAACATACACTCGGAATCACACACCATTCAAAATTGAATAATTAATTCTTATAACATTACTACCGTACATGAAAATTCAATGGAGTTCCCAAACTCCTTAAGGTATTTTAGATAATCCCATTTTATGGAATCATCACTTCTTCCTGATAATACACTCAAGTTTCAAATAAAATTAGCTGGATTCTTGAAGAAATATTATTGTAATTTCAAACATTTTCTCTTTTGGTTTTGAAGTTTATCTCCTTATACCATCTATATAGTACCAAAACTAAAAAATAATTTGCCTAGTTGATCTATTATCAATACTTAAATAATATTGGGTAAACTTCTCTTGAATTCATCCATCTTTCCAGAACATTTCCATAGATGACAATAGGATAAATTCCCTAATCAGAACAAGTCATATAGAAATTACTCAGTATTTCCAAACATATTGAATTGTATTGAATTTCATGGACATAACCAATCATATTGATGATATGAGATTATAATCCCTTAGGTAAAATATACATTAAATGACTTTGAAACCTTAAATGAATCATTCCATGCTTCCATAAGCAAATAGATTCACTTGTTTAACAATTTCAACTATAAGATACATAGAAATGAATTGTTATAACACATAGAATATTTAACTTGATCAAGAACTTTTATTAAGGTACTAGTATTAGGAGTTGATTACTTTAAGATTATCATTTCAAGGATTAATATAAAGTTTAGTTTGATAATCGTGATGTATTTATATATAACAAAACCTTTTATCTAGTAAATATCATGTCTTAAATATAGCGACCTAGGCTTATCATACATAGATATTACATAATTTTAGATGAATATTCATTACATTACACAAACACATGCTTGAGGATCATAAAGGTATTTTGATTTTAGTGACTAGACACAAAGTCTTCTTATTTCTTAAAAGATCTTTGACATCTCCCATAAAGATCATTCCACATAGTACTCTTCATAGGCATACCCTACTTAAAAAGTTTCTTTATAACATGGGGAGAGGAAACATAAGAAAGGGTGAGCTCAAATGACCAGTAAGGGTAAAAAAGGGAGAATCATAAGTTTAACATGAACATAAGGGTCTAAGAATATGAGCACAACATTTTAAAACTATACCCTGTATATCAAAGATTATAATCTTGAGTCATGGCATAAATATTAGTAGTTCATAAGACATGGATCATAAGGAAATCAAAAAACATGAGTCATGAGAGCATAATACTGGCATAAGACATGAAATTATGGAATACACATAAGAATAGAAAATCATTTACATATTAGTCAAGGATCACTGCCAAGGATATCATAGTGGAATGAGTTCACTCCCCAAACTATCATAGTAATCAAGGTTCACTCCCAATACCCTCATAGCGGACAAAATCCCTTACTGAATCGGGTTCACTCCCTATTATAGTCCTATCTATCTCATGAGATATAAATATTTACCCAATTAATTAGAGGGATATATAGGTCACACCTGTCACATAATGAAAATCATATGTATGTATGTCACAAGATCATAAAACATTCATCATATCATAACCCATGAAATGAAATGGGTTTCATAAAAATTCCATCATATCATAAACTATAGAAAAGTGACCAGTTTCACAATCATTTCATCATTTCATCATAGCATAACCCATGAAAAGAAGTGAATTTCATAAATATCATTACACCATAAATATAAACCATTTAGAGAAAGAATAAGAACGATATCCTTGGATCATATCCCTAGTAAGGCATAGGTAACATCAAATAATTCCATCTTATATGGAAAATTATTTTGAAAAGACACTTAGAAAATTTATTTAAGAAAATAAATTTTCTTTGAAAATCATTTTTTAAACCTAAAAATTTATAAAATACTTTGGAAATAATTTTATTTGAAAATAAACTTGAAAACTTATAATAGAGGATTTAAAAATCATTTAAAAAATTTATTAAGGAAAATAAATTTTCTTTGAAAATAACTTTTAAAACTTAAAAATTCATAAAATACACTGGAAATCATTTTATTTTAAAATAAACTCAAAAACTTATAAAGTAGGATTTAAAAATCATTTAAAACATTTTTTGAGGAAAATATCTATTCCACTTTGAAAACAATTTTTAAAACATAATTTTTTTTAAAATAATTTTATTTGAAAATAACTGATTATACAATTAAAGAGGATAATATTCATTGATTATATTTTAATATTCAAGTGTTTAAAATTCTATAAACACATTTTTAGAGAATTTTATAAATTTAACTTCATTTCTCATCACAAGTGTAATTTATGTTTAAAATGAAAATTTGGACCCAATCAATCATCTGTTTGTGGAAAACATTATATTTATTATTTGAATTTTATATTTTGGAATATTATTGATCAATTTTATTGAAATTTTTTGTCTTTTAGTATTTATGGATTAATCCCAAGGGAATATGGATATTTTTGGAAATAAACACAGAAATTCCTGGACAAAGCATAATGGGCCTTAGGACCATCAAACAAAAATAAGGCCCATAATTCAAGCCCAATGATCTAAAATTTTAACCTTAGAAGATAAAATTATGGGAATAATTTCATTAAACTGTGTTCGGAGCTAATTCAGAAGTTTTCATGGTGATCCAGGCGGTCAAAGATGAAGATTAAATTTATGGCCAGATTTTAACGCCCATAAAGTCAGCCCACCATTTCGAGTATAACTTCCAAACGGATAATCTAATTGTATTAAATTTTTTAAAGATATTATAGGAAACCTATAAAAATATTTTTTTGGTATATGGACATCCATGATTCAGCCATATGGAGTTTCAAATACACATGTCAAAAGGGGGGATGAATCTAGACGATTTTCGTGGTCAACTTTGAAACGTCCAACTTCCTTTGATTTCTCACCATCATTTTGACTATCTTAATTTATGGGGAAGGAATTTATTGATGGGGTGTGGTATACCCTATTATCCTAATATTACTATATAAAGAGTTGGTGGTGAATGGATTTATGCATCCAAGTTTTTCTTTCAATTATCATTCCCCGCTTTCATTTTGTAACCGCACCTTTATTTTTTTCCATGTATGTTTTTTCATTCATGCTCATTTATTAATAAAATTTATTATTATTATTATATTATTTTATTATTTTCAATATCATATTGATAATTTTTCCTTAGGGAGTGAGGTTATTCACATCATATTTTGTGAAATTCCTCACACAACGACAGAGTGATCGTTATTTCAATGTTTGTCTTCATCAACCCAACTTCATTAAGTTGACTTCCACCTTCCATTGGGATATTTGTATCGATGGAAGGATAAAACTTTTTTGTTTCGATTATAGGGAGTTTATTGTGGCTGGATTGAATGTTATTTGAGGTTATTAAATTCTTTAATTCATTCTATGGTTTGAGAGTTCCATTCTTTGACTTATTTCTTCTTTATCTTCAATGACTTTAATGGTGACACATTTTGAGTTAAAGTACAATCCAATTTCTTAGAGTGATCAAAAAAGTGTTAATCTAAGTGATTTTTTTTATTAGTCTTGGAATTGTGTAAGGATTAAATTAGAGAATGATATTTTGGACTTATCTCATTGATTGAATATCTCTTGAATTAGTGAATAAAAAATTAATAAGAAAACAATTACATCCTTTATTTCCCTTACAAAGACCTAGGATCAGACCATCATCTTTAATTGTTTTAAATCAATTCATTGCATTTATTTTATTATTATTTAAGTTAACTAATTATTTATTCAATTATAATCAACACCCAAGTTGGCAACTTCATAGCCAATTCTTCCATCAAATCATAGTGTCTATAGGTTTCTTCTTTGGTCTCTGTGGATTCGATAACCCAAGATGTACTACAAATGACCGCTTACACCATATAAATTAGGTAAATTTGGGCACAAACAATAACCTTTGAAAAATATAAAGGAAAATTCAAATAAAATATTGGTCATGATGGTGAGAAATTCTGTTCATCCTATCCACATTAAAACAAAGATTCCTTTCATATTTTCGATAAAATCCAAACATGCATTGTTTGTCAAATAACATGATGATTCCTTTAAAAAAAATTTTAAAAATTAAAATATGGGTAAAAATTTATTTAATAAATCATTTGAATAATTTTAAAAAAAAATTTAAAACATTTTTAGAAAACATGGTTTTGGAAGAAAAAAGGTTTTCGACCAAAGAGAGAAATAAAGACGATTTTTCTTAAAAACATTATTTTGAACTCTTGTGTACATAAAGAGATAAAAATGAAGGGAAACATATATTCTAAATAAATAAAAAAAGGAGAAAAAATACATGATTTTTTTTAGAGATATATCATGATATTTCATAATTATAAGCATAGTCATGAGCAATCCCAATAAATGATGAGATTGTAACATAAAACCCTCACCACTTTGGTAACTTTGAATTGTAAACCCCATGAAAGAATAACGTTAAGTGAAACTCAGAATATCATGTCAATAAATAAATTCATTATATTACATGTTAAAGGGTCCATATATACACCTCATAAAATTATATAGGTACATAACATAACATATGTCTCAAAGAAGGCAAATGGAGACAAAAATCCCTTACCGCTTTGGTAAAGTTTGAATCATAAAACCCATTAAAGAGATATCCTCAAATGGATATATAAATCCCAATAATTTTTATTATAAGAATCATAAAATAAATTAATGGGTGGTATATACAACACATAAAATAAATAAGTGGTGAATATTCATGTGTCTCACAGAAGTAAAAGAGTGAGATGGAAATACCTTACTATAAGTCTCGAATTCCTTCAAACATGTTCAAACCTCTTGTATAATAAATATAATTTATTATAAATATATTATATAACCATACACACACACAAATATATATATTATACCATATATTATTTACTTATGACCTTTTATTACCCGTTTATTAACATTTCCATGTTAAAGTCATGTTTCGGGAAATAATTGCTTTGTTTTTTATGTATGTTTTTATTGGTTATTTTTTTCATAGATACATCATCTCCAAAATGTTAAACATGATATAAATATCATATATATTCATTATATATTCATTTAAATCAATCAATAAAATTTAGATATAGATAATGAAATACATCGTTCATGGAACTTTCATAGCATGTCCATTTGATCTTGTAAAAATACATGTCAAAAGGAGGTCTTCCTTTCAAATTTATTTTTTATGAAAAAACTTTAACCAATGAAAATAGGCTTAGATTGATGAATGTTATTACAATTAGAGAAAAGGAATGGGTGAAATGCAATGTCTAATCAAAACAATATAAAAGATCAGCCAATCAATCGAAAAAACCTTCAAAAAGTACATTTATCCCACCATTTAAAATTCTGCATTTATTAATATTATAAGTTTATACATATAAAATGTTCAAAAATGGTGATACAACCATCATTTATTTTGAATAAAAAATGTATGGAGAGGCCATTACAGACTTTCTTGGTCTTTAGAATGTATATGAAATCCTCAAGCATGAATGACTAGGAGTCTCAGTTGTAAATGTATAGATGAGGTGTGTTTTCATATTTTTTTTCAATAGATGATCTACTATGTTAATTATAGTTAAATACTATTCATATTTTTAGGCATATATATCAGTGCTATTTCAAGGGAAAACCTTGTGAACAAAAATTTGGACTCATTAGTCCTCACATCACTTCTACACAAAAAAATCATTAAAAGAAGAATAATATTCAGTAATAGTGGAAAAACTAGCTGCAATGTTAAAAAAAACTTATAGATGAAAAACTCTTCTTAATACACACAATACAAGGGTAAAACTCTACAATTTAACCGCACCAAATATATTTTCATTCCCTTTATTACTTATTCCTTTTCTTAGGCATCATTGGTTGCTCATTGAAATCAATTTGGATATTTCAAAGATTTATTTTGTATATTTAATACATGGATACCCAAAAAATCACCCACACATGATGAAGTTTATCAATTTGTAATGCATCACATGCAACATTTTATAAATAAACTCCAATTTATGCATTTTATATTATATTTTAATGATTTTGATATGATAGGGAAGTGTTTAAATATCATCAAAATCATGAAGTAAAGACAACCAATGAGCACAAAAATCCTATAAACTTATACAAGTGAATAAGTATTAGGGTATATATAATAATATTTCACTATCAAAACATATATCAAAACAAATTACTTTTTTTTACCAAATTTTCTATAGTGTTTGAAATAAACTAATGAAAAGGATTGTGGTTATTATGTTTACAAATTTATGAAATATATCATATTCTATAAATAAACTAGCATCCCTGAAGAGGTATTCTTAATGATAATTAAAATTACATTTAAAATATTTATCAATATTTTATTTATTTATATTTTTTCTATACTACTAGGACTATAAAAAGTACTCATGTTCAAAATAGGAGATATATTTGTTTATAAATGAAGGACCAGAATACATGGTGTTAGAATGTATACATGCATCATAAAAAATGTTAATTCCTACTACTTATTTAGTTATTTTTCTCATCATTTTATCTACTATTTTTATTTAATTTACTTATCAATTTTTTCTAATACTTATTCAGTTAATTTTCATAAAGATAATGATTAAAGAATAATAAGAAATGGTGTGACAATTGGAGACTTTCTGTTCTCAAAAGCTGGTTCTCTTGAATTAGCTCACATCCATGGTGAGAGTTTATTATCACCACAGATGTTTTCCAATTTAAGAGAACCTGATTTTGAGAAAAACCATAAATGGTTTGACATGTAGGAATCAACCACACCTTATTCTAATATATGGTGTGTGAAATATGACTTGAAGTATATGTTTTTAGTTTAAAATTTACATTTTAGTTCAAAACACACACCACATACTCAAAACCAAGAAAGTTAATTTAGATTATTTTAATACATTAGGAAAATTATTCATAATTAATTTGTGATGTGTAGGAATCAACCAAACCTTAATTTTATATACGATGTGTCTGGTATGACTCAAAATGTATGTTTTTAATTTAAAATTGAAACTTTAGTTCAAAACACATGATACATACTCAAAACCAAGTAAACACATTCATATTATTTTAATATTTTAGAAAAACTATCCATAAGTTATTTTTGATGTGTAGGAATCAACTACACCTCAATATGATACAAAGTGTTCTCATATGACTCAATGTGTATGTTTTTAGTTTAAAATTTACATTTTAGTTCAGAACACACATCACATACTGAAAATTTATAAAACACATTCATATTATTTTAATATTTTAAGATAATGATCCATAAGTCATCTGTGATATGTAGAAATTAGTCACATCTCAATCTGATACACAGTGTGACTGGTATGACTCGAAGTGTATGTTTTTACTTTAAAATTGTTTTTTTTTGTTCAAAACAAACGTGACATACTAAAAAATAATAAAATAAATTCATTTTTTTAACAATTTAGGAAAATGATCCATAAGTCATTTATAATGTGTAGGAATTAGTTTCACCTCAATCTGATACACGATGTGACTGGTATTACTTGAAATATGTATTTTTAGTTTAAAATTGACATTTTAGTTCTAAACACATGTCACATAATCAAAACCAAGAAAAAAAATTCATATTATTTTTATATTTTAGGAAAATTATCCATAAGTCATTTGTGATGTGCAAGAATCATCCTCACCTCAATCCGACACACGGTGTGATCGATATGACTCAAAGTGTATGTTTTTATTTTAAAATTTACATTTTAGATCAAAACACACGTGACATACTCAAAACTATAAAAACTCATTGATATTGTTTTGATACTTTATGAAAATTATTCATATGTCATTTTTGATGTGTAAGAATCATCCACACCTCAATCCAAGACACGATGTGACTGGTATGACTTGAAATGTGTGTTATCGGTTTAAAATTGAAATTTTAGTTCAAAACACATGTCACATACTCAAAATCAATAAAACACATTCATATTATTTTGACACTTTAGAATAATGATCCATAAGAAATTTTTGACATGTAAGAATCATCCATACCTCAATATGATGCACAGTGTGACCAGTCTGATTAAAAGTGCATGTTTTCATTTTAAAAATGAAATTTTAGTTAAAAATGTGTTCCACTCATTAAAAACCTAGATAACATGCTTGTATTGTATTTATACTTTATAAAAATGATCCTTAAGTCATTTTTGACATGTAGGAATCACCCTTATGTTAATCTGGCACACAATGTGAACGATATGACTCGAAGCATGTGTTTTTATTTAAAATTGACAGTTTAGTTCAAAACACACGCCACATACTCAAAACCAAGAAAACACATTAATTTTTTTTGATAGTTTACAAAAACAATCTATAAGTTATTTTTGATGTATGGGAATCAACCTCACCTCAATCTGATACATGATGTTCCTAGTATGATTCAAAGTGTATGTTTTTAGTTTGAAATTGACATTTTAGTTCAAAACACACATGGGATACTCAAAACTAATAAAACACATTTATATTCTTTTGATAATTTAGGACAATGATCCACAAGTTATATGCGATATTCTGGAATTAGCCTCGCCTCAATCTGATACACGGTGTGGCTGGTATGACTCAAAATGTGCGGTTTCAGTTTAAAAATGACATTTTATCAATGTATTGTTTCATATTTATGTTTAATTTATTTCTTTATAGCATTACCAACATAAGAATTGTTTTCTTATAAATGTTCATTCTTTATCTCAAGATGTGTTGGTTTTTTCGATAAATGAAGCATGATCAAGCTCTTTTGAGAGGGGGTCAAGGGCCAAAGATAATAAAACATCGATGTTTTTAAATGTTTGTGATAAATTTTACTCACTAATGTAATTGCACAAACCAATGTTTTAAATGTCTAAAATATAGTTTTTTTCTTTTATTTTTTGTTGTAAATTTTATTTAAATTAAATTTTGTATTTTCTAATCCTTGTATTTTCTACTGCATTGTGCTATAATTTTAGTATCATTCCAACAATATGGATTTTATTAGAGATAAAAAGTACCAATAAAGGGGTCCCTTTATTAGCACTAAACTAGAACCGATAAAGGACCCCCTTTACCTTTGATTTTTTTATCACTGATAAAATGGACCCCTTTTATCGGTTCTTAGAACATCAATGCTTATTATCACTGATAAATGGGTTTTCTAGTGCTGATAAAAGGGGAATTTGTAGTAATGATTACCACTACCAATGTGTATTTCATAAATTCTACACCGCTATCATGAATTTTGGTTTTTGCATCATATGATAATTCAATTTAAAAGTTTTACATAAATTATAAAATTTATTCTAATAATGGATAAAAGAGTTAGAGTTTAAGTCACATGTTATAATGTATGATTGAAATAGAACAAAAGATGGTCAAGTGTGACATCCTTTTTTTATTTAAGGATGGTTATATAATGGGACCTACACCTCATGTATAACATATTCTTTGGTTATATTGTTTGAATGTAATACTCTATCTCATTATATATCTTCCATTATAGTTGAGGTTCTAGAATCCCATGGTCAAATAGAGAAGTTCCATAGAAGTGTTTCATGATTCCATGGTTAGTGGGTTATCTAAAGAGGTAAGAATCCATTGGATATTACACAATGATTATCATCAAGATAATTGTTAATTAAATGATAAATATAATGTAATGAGTTATGTCTATCATTTATTTTATACATATCATTTTCATCATTCTTATTCTGGATGATCTTGGTGATTTTTTTTGATTTTTTTAATTTTATATTTTATAAAGAATTTCATATCACAAGTAGCGATATGTTGTATATCGCTATCTACAACATTATTTCATTGGAATGATAGTTTTTGTTCCATTGAATCATATAACACTAGATAAAAATGTGAAATATCATTATCTACATTATTAATGTGTTCATACATAAAAATAAACTATTCACTACTATAAAGAAAGTGATCAGGATCGACTGTGCTAGAACCCATCATTTCTACGACGTCGTTAAGAGATTGTACTCCACGTGTGGATCACCTCTAGAGATATTCTTTACTTGGATATTGTAGCACAATGATGGTATGTCAAGATCTTGTTAACTATATCATCAATAAAAATAGAATTACAAGTAGAGTTAATTCTATATCTACTCATAAATTAATTATAAATTACATGTGAAGATCCTTCACTTCTAGTTATGAAATTTTAATCTAGTCAAGTAATATACTATTTTCATTACACATGAAATTTTGATCATGTGAATCAATGATTACATGTTCTTTATGACTAAAATATGAGTTGGTCGCACCATCAAAGGACACTTCCACTATACCCAGAACTTACAATTCCATATTTCCAAAATCACTTACTGATACACATTCCTAGTGGTCCAATGACCCACTTGATATAGTTTCCATCTCACCATACCCAAACATGGTCAAAAAATATACCAGAGTTGGTACCACCACTCGATTCTAATTCTGAGTTGAAACAAATGAGTATCCACTACCCATGCATAGGGACCACATACACCAACCTTTCCTCGAAAGGCCCCAACCAAACCATGGAATACTCCTATAGTACCAAAAATGACACACCCGAACCATGGAACCAACTTCCCTTGCTTTCCCAAGAACTTATCCCAAAATATAGAAGGTTAAATTGGTTAGAAAAGGGGTTAATTAATTTTTTTTACCATGTTTAAGGTTAAAATTGGTCAAACAAGGGGTTATAACACTTTAATATTGAAAAAAAGTTATGACTGTGGTTAAGGTTAAAATTGCTTAACCACAGGGTTAATCAAAAGGATAAGGTTTAAAATGATATCAAAACCTATCTAAATTTCATTGGTCGATGATATTTCAACCTTATCTATTTTTTTTCAAATATATGTACATTTTTAATCTTTTGGATTGAGAATGACTCAATTATATTTTAATACTTTTCATAATTCCAAGAGTACCCCTCCCCTCACTTATAAAAGGGAACCTCGTCTCCTCTATTACTCACACCTTTTGAGCATTATATATTGGTAAATCCTTGCCATAATACCTTTATAAATTACTTCACCACATCTTAGAGCTTTTGGTATTTCCAAAAAACCATCACTTCAAGGATTAAGATGTAAGATAAAAGAGGGTTCTTGTAACATACCATTTTTTCTCAAAATTACAGACCATTTGTTTTGGTTTAATTTTCTTTTTTGGCCCTAATAATGATGCCTAGTGAAGTCATAGAGGTATCAGGGGTGTATGGGGATTGTTCAGATCCTGGAGCCTCAAAATTTGAAGAGGCATACTGGGGTTAAAAATTAGTAAAAATCATACAACATAGCCCACACGGTTTCTCTAACAGTGCAACTTAAGATAGTTGAGAGTAGGGCTTCACATAGTTTCTCTGAAACTATGTGAGGGAGACCACATGCCCATGAAACTTGTCTCAGAAAAGTTGAAGAACTATTTTTCGCGGGCTACGCACGGTTATCCAAACCATGCACCCAACCCATGTGGGGTTCCCCTTTGAGCAGAACCTGGTGCACGGTTGGCACACAGTTTGTCCAACCGTGTAGTAAAACCATGAACCCTTACCTGTGTGGGCGATTTTAAAATTCTACCCATGAAATTTTTTAAGTTTAAACCCTCCTTCACTTTTTGTTTTTCTCTGATGGACCTCTTCTCCCTCTCCCGTGAAGACTCCTCCTCCTCTCTTAGGTATTGAGAGAACTCCTCCAACCATCATCCAAATCTATCACTGTTAGATTCATCAGAAAGCTAGAGGTATGATCTACACTTCTCATCCTTTTGTTCTTTATTGTTTTCCTCCTATGTTACAATATTTTTTTACAAGATCATTTGCCCCATTTTCAGGTCATTTGATGATTTCTGCAATAACTCTTATTCTAACTCAAATCAATGCCCAACACTAGACAAGGGAATTACTACGAGGCTGAGGTAGGTGGTCTAGTTCTTTCCCAAAAGTTTTGATTCATTTTATAACTTGCGTCGTGATGCTACATGCCAGACCCTTCCGGTGACAACTTTAAATTGTTAAATAAATTAATTTGAGTTTTTTTATGTTCCATATGACCCTAATGAATGGATAATCACCCTTTGGGTTGGCTACCTTGTCCTAGGCCACCCCTTTGGGTGTGCCTTGCCTGAATTTCCTAGTTGATCTATATTCTTAGCTTGATAAATCACCTTTAAGGTGTCTCCTAGAATAATTATAATTGTTGATGACCTTAAGGAATTTATGGGCCAAGTGTTTGGGACTCCTTGCCTCTTTCATTATTCCTTATGTCCTAATGCACCTTATGTTGTAATTAAAGATTAAACCAAAGGAAGTGACTATCTTTGTTTAAAATGTAAATAATGCCTTGTATGATAAATGGTATGGTTTTTCTAACAAAAATCATACCACCATCTAGTGTTGAGGGTGATACAATGGGTTCTGAATTAAGGACCCGTTAGAATGGATCATCATGCCTTCGGTAGAATTTGTTAATAATTTGTAAACATGCCAAGGGAAACACTAGCTATGCCTGGGATGAGATCATCGAGCGTTATTCATTTTTTACCTCTAGATGAGTAACACTAGTTCCCTAGGGAAGATCCCTTGGACAGGCTCAGTGGTGATTTGGTTATACTATGCCATGAGAGAGACTCAGAACCCTATGTGCGATACTAGGGACAAACTCAAAGGTTAGTTCATACTGTATTCACACCATGCCTGGAGTGAAACTTGGGATCAAATTCTTGGGTCACCTTAGATAAACTCCCTTGGCATTGGACATATATCGAGCCCCTCGAGTGATACTTGTAAATTATCTTAGAATTTCCATGGATGGTCTCAAGGCGACTCTTAATAATCTATAAATAGGTTAACTAAATTAAAAGGGAAGAAGATGAATTTAATTAAGAAATGACACCTTGAAATTGGCAATTTAGGGACATGTCCACAAAAATGAATCAAAAGATTAGGTATAGTCAATCTATTTATATATTATTACACTCACCTTACTTATAGTGCCTTAACCCATTTAGCCTCCTGAACAATGCTTCAATTAAAGTACCACTGGGTCTTATGTGTGCCTCCCCGAATGCCAAAGGCTGCCGACTAGTAGTGAGGATGTAAAGAGGTGATAGTGGGGAGACTATACCCTATGTAAATGATATAATAATCATGGTCTAACACATATATAAGTAGCAGAAAATAAAGACCAATGGACTAGACCAGTAACCCACTCATATCAGAAGCACAAACAATAACATACGATAATGGAAGCATATCAACAACAACAGAATAAATAAACAAGAAAAACGTACCATTTGTAGCTAAGCATGCATATCAAAATAATCCATACATATCAATAAGCAGAAGGGTCTCCAATGGCTGACCACAACACACACACACACACACAAAACAACATGATGATACAAAAAGAAACAAAAAGGAAACTCTAGCTAATGTAGGAACCTCAAGGTCCCTTCCCATCCATCCCATGTTAACTCAACCACTAAGATCAAGATCCTAAACCCAGAACTTTACCTTACCGTAAATATATAAAATCTACATGTGTCATGGAGGGCCCGTATAGGGTGTGAGAAATAATCTTAGTAGTCCACCACCAACATGTGCCTATATTACTTTTGTAATTTAGCAGGTGCATACTAAAAAGGTAAATAAAACAACACTTTCATATCAAATATAATTAAACATGCTTCCCTTATGCTCAACGACCATAAGGAAGAAACTACCTGCCCCGATCATCACTAGAATACCATAGAGGAGAGGATCCTTAGCCCAAGCCCAAGGCACTCTCTAATGAAAAATAGTCCATGTGAACCCTCAGGTTCCAACTCTAGATGTCACCCAACACCTCATTCTATAAATCAAGTAACCGATGTCCCAAAGTCATGCCCAAACAATAAGATCCTGTTCCCTCAGACCTCAACTCAAAAGAAACCCCATCGACCCTTGGTCTGATGTCTGAGGCACAATGATATCTTCCCTCCAGATGATATCACCGTCGACTCAATAGGTGACGTACCGAGGAATGACAATGTTCATCCTTCCAAGCAAGTCTTGGCCCAACGACCTCAAGTATGGTGAGCCTCAACCCCCAACCAATAGTATTATCACTATCATACGATGGTTCCTCACCATCCCTATAGATTTATATGATAAACACCTTTAAACATTTCCCTAAGCTGTAACCACCAGAGGCCTCTACCCATATGAGTGGTTAATACCACCTCATCATCTGAGTCCCATTATGTGCACACAACTCCAAATAGTGCATTGGCCAACATGGGTGAGCATCAATCACTAAATAGAACCTAAGCCAAACCATCTGGCACCTCATGCCCCTATGACCGTGTCACTCAATCTGATGGCCAATGCCATCCAATATCACATAGGTCATGCCTGTAACCTGAAAACCTCACCACCTCAACCGATGACCAAGTCACCCAACCCATGATCAACATCACTTGAATATATATATAATCTCGGGCCATGCCCAGCATGGCAATCATATCGCCTCAGTCCAGATGTTTAATTCCATCTCAATCCTCAGGCTGAGCCCGTCATGATCCCATGGATCTTATACCAAGCAATTCACATAAATATAAAAATTCAATATAACTAAATTGAACAACTCAATTTAACTAAATCATCACCTTGACCTAATATTCCTAAGGTCCAACCTCTCACAAAGCCTCAACCATTTGTAAAATTGAGGAGCATTCCCATAGGCATCTTTTATGGGTTAAATTAATTAATTAAAGGAAACCATTTAATTTATAGGGTCTCGCTCGGACTACCCAATGGCGTGCTAAAGGATGCACCCCCAAAACACTCATGAAATCACAAAGAAATGTAAGCACCACCAACCTCATGTTGGTAGACATCCACTCGTCCGATCTTAGCCTCTAACTCTGACCGATTTGGAAGAAAATGACATTTTAGATGAACGCCCTGAAAAGAGGGTAAAACAACTCAGATAGATTTAGCATTCTGTATGGAAAGAACAAGAAAGATAAGAAGTAAGAGGATTCAAGGGATTACCAATACAGATCCAATGCCACAGATGGATCAAGAAATGGAGTTTGGACGGAGGTTCTTGCTCACACCCTAGAAGAGGAAGAAATGGGAGAGGGAGCTCCCTATGTGCATGGGTGGAGGAAAAGAAAAGGAGGATAAAGATTAAAAGGGAAGGAGGAAAATCATAATTTCACACCTTTAAAGAGACCAAATGGTTTTCCCACATGGTTTGGAAAACCGTGTGCTAATCATATGGCTCATACTACTTAAGAGCCAAGCCCTGCATGGTCATCTCACACAGTTTGGCCAAAACATGCTGAGCCCGTGTGTAGCTACTAGTTAAGTGGCACTAAGCGCGTGACTTACGCATGGTTTTCCCAAACCATGCAAAAAATATGTGGATCCCTATGCTAAAAACTACAAAGGTTCACACATGGACATGTTCCCTCTCCTACATGATTTACAAAACCATTCTCAGTGCGTTTGGAGGGTGCAC